>BSUD01000008.1:73757825-73875504 GCA_033239045.1 Fagopyrum esculentum
AAGAATTTGGTCAAGAATTCCGTAGTCATCTCTTCCCATGTGCTGATCTTTCCTGCAGGAAGAGATTGATACCAAGTAAGAGCTCTATCTTTAAGAGAAAAGTAGAAAGGTCTTAGCTTGTAGTTGTTATTTTCAATTCTGGGAGGTCGCAAGGTTTCCATCAAGATCTCGTAGTTTTGAAGATGTTGATGCGGCGACTCCTTCTCCAGCCCTCCGAATTGACATTGGCGAATCATGGCTAGAACTTGCGGTCTAAGCTCGTAGTCGTGATCCGCTGGATCTCCTAGGTTCACTCCTGGACGCCTCAGTTGTTGATTAGGGTCCATCCTTTGACCTAGGGTCTGTGGAATTCCTGCAAGAAGAACATCTCGGACTGGCATCCGAAGTGGATGCACATCGGCCGGGGCGTCAGGAACTGGGACCTGCCTCGGTCGAGGATCAATTACTGGATCCTGCATCGGTCGAGGTAGAATCTGGTTCCGAATTGCTGCAATCTCAGCTTCGATTGCTGCATTCCTGGCCTGATTCTCTTCTTTTTCCTGCCTTAGCTCTTCTTTACTGAGACGTAGCTGCTCCGGCGTCTCTCTCAATTGGGCCAAAAGATCGTGATCGTCTTGTTGGGCCATCTTCGCTTCTCTTAAGCGTCGCTTGTATGTCTTTTCTGGTTCGGGATCGTAAGGAACGATTTCCTTTCCGGTGCGGGTTCTTCGCATATACCTAAGAAAGAACCTGCAAAAGTCACTCAAGTAGAGTGGTAAGACAACACGGGGCAAATGCCCCAAGAGCAAACCGTACCGGCTCGGTCTAGACCAAGTCCCCGGCAATGGCGCCAAAAACTTGTTCGCTCCAAACGGTGTGTGCAAGCTTTAAATTTATAACCCTAGACTTAAGCTTAAAACAAGGATGCGAACCCGCAGTGTACGGGTCAATCGTAGTAAAAGCAAGAAAATTCCAGGGGTCGATCACAGGGACTTAGTGAAACAAAGTCCAATACGGTATGCTAGTGTTAATGCTAACCACAAGAGCAAGTATACAATCAAAGATGAATAAGATGTCAAATAAAGCAAACATGCAATTCTAGGGATTAAAGCATCTAGTTGTGGTTCCAACTCAAGATCTATAGATAAGCGGACAAAGCTGAGATTTTTGCATGGGGAAGGTGTTACTAAAGTGGAGTAGATCACCGGGTAAGTCTCACTACACACTAATCCCAATCCGTAACTCCTATTACCGGGTAAGTCTCAAGGAATTAAGATAAAGAACTATTACCTCGAACTAACACACCATCTAAGGGAATAGAATCAACCTTTACCGGGTAAGTCTCAGGCCAACTCACAAAGATGGGATGGAAGCACACTCAAACCCCAATAAAGGATAAACCTTCATTACCTACACTTATGATCGTTGGTACACAAACTAAGGAATTACCGGGTAAGTCTCATCCTAAGCTTGCTTTGAACCAGAAAGGTGTAATAAGAATAGGGTTTGGCAAACTCTAACACTTAACTCTCAGTTTGGATCGGATAAGTCACCTCGGTCAGCCAGTTTCCACCCCGGCCGAGATGTTCATCGACTGAACGAGATGCTTAGGGTTAAGGTTAAAGACTCGAACTTTCAGGATCCTACTGTGATTAAGATCATTCTATCATTGTTTTTCCCACAACCTTCAGCCAATCACCCTAGAATCACACAAGGAAATTAGCCACTCATCATCATAATGAAAGTATTAAATATATGGGAAGAAGGTGAATATTTGAACAAAGAAGAATTTAATGAAAACACTTCAATAACTGAATCAAATATCACACAAAATCGTTCCTTGGATAATGATCCAACAAGACAAGACAACAAGGAAAGGAATTGAAGATAATCTTACAAAACCCTCCAAAAAGCTATAAAGCTATAGTCTTCAATCTTCCTTCAACCTTCAAAAAGGTTCTTCAACTCTCTCCCAAATTGGGGTGAAATGTGGCTGCTGCGTCTTCTGCGAGGCCTTCAGCTGTAAGCGGGGTATATGCGGCCCCTCAAATTGTAGAAAATCAACCCTTTTTATAGGAAAAATAAACCTCCAAAGATAATAAATCTTAAGAAGATCTTATCCCATAAATATAGGAAAAATATATATTCTGCATATCTCCTTCCTTCTAGAAGCTCAGCCCAAAAATATAAGATCACTTTCCAATTTTAAAAGATCTCAGCCAAGAATAAAATATTCTCGCCGCGTCCTAGGTGTTCGCCTCGGTCGAGTCGGCGTCTCTGGATCGCCTCGGTCGAGATGAATCTCTGGTCAACCGAGGTGACTCATAACTGAATGTAGAATCTCTCAAAACTGGTCCAAAGTAAATCTTTAATCCATGGCTATGCTTCCTGAGTGTAGCTCCAAATGACTCTTGACTCCTTTTGCTCCTTTTTGATGCAAAACGTACCATATTACCTGCAATTACAACGAAACTAGGTGTAGACCTCGATTCTCGCAAAGGTAGATGAAATGGTAGTAAAATCACATAATGTACATACAAACATGCAGATTATGAAAGATAAAACGTCCAAACAAACCCCAAAATATAGACTATAATTCATGCTATCATTTGTTCTTTGTTAATGTCACAACTCTTGAGCTTGTAAGCGTTTAATGTTGGGACTTAAGTGCTGAATTTTCAGCTTATATAAGGCCTCTCCCACAACATTTTATAACACGGAATAGAGTTGATGCTTCAATTAAAAGTTGTGTTTTCACTTTGAGAAAAACAAACCTAGAGACTAAGGTGAGAGGCCAAAGTTTTGAAACCCACAAGGTGAGAGGCCGAGTGGTGTCCTTACGATGAGAGGCTAGGAGGACAAAGGAGATCCAATTTCCGAAGTGAGATTCCGAGAAAAGAAGATCTCGAGCCAAGGAGATCCAAGGTGCGAGGCTGAACGATCCTTTCTTGGCATATGCCATCAATAAAAAAAAAAGTGGTCGGAAGAAACAACACCGGTGGATCCTTGCGATGAAGATGCATCAAGTGGTATCAGAGCCCAAAGGTGCGAGTTCCTCAAGCTTTCGGGGTACGAATTGCTTACCTGAACTTGTTTTCAGTTTTTGCAATTTTGAGTAGTTCCCCAAAATTTTGGTGCTTGCAATCTTCCTTCTTGTGAGTCTTTAGAGAGATCTTTGTTGGCCTTATAAGAAAAGAAGAAGAAAACATGCAACACATATTTATATAATTCAGTAAAATCGAGCAAAAAAAAAAGAAAAGAAAAGTTGTTTGAGCATTATCTTTGAATATTATCAAAAACATCCTAGAGTGTATGTATTATCCATGAGTTTTATCAAATTTGTTATCAAAATTGTCCTTGAGCGTTCTAGCCAACCTACACACAACCCCACGGTTTGGGGAAGACGCTTGTTATTGCTTTGACTAACTACTTGTTAGGGACTAAGTAAATACTCGCCGGAAGGCTCGTGTATGTTGTGGTTTTTGTTGCCATTGATGTATGATTTTTCTGAGGTTCTCTTGTTGAAGTTATATTGCATCTTGGAACACCTTGTTTGCCTTGTGCACTATCTTAGGCTCTTGCGGAATTATTGTTACTAAGTGAAATATTTGAGTGGAGAGCATTGCCTAGTACATTGGAAAAGGTGAGGGAGAGCTTTGCCTTGAAGCAAAGGAAAAGGGGAGTTGTGTGAACCAAACACTATCAAACACTTGAGTGAGTGTGAGGGGAAATACACTTGAGAGAGGGGAGAGAGAGAGAACATTTTGTTTATAACCTTTTTCCCCTTAGTTTGTTTTGTGTGATAGTTGAATTTTAGTTGTCAAAGGATTTGTTACAAAGGTGAAGAAACTAGTCAAGGTGAAAAAAACTGCCGGTTTTGCGGTTTTTGCGGAAAACGGGTGTCCGAATTCAGAATTTCAATTACCATACCTTTCCAAGAAGGGAAATGGGCTTCCGAGTCCAACTCATTGCTTTGTGGTGACCAATAGGCTTTTTTAGCCATTCGCTCGGTGATGAAATCAACATTGTTCCACTTTCGGTTTTGCCTTTGAGTTTCTTCCTATTGCATTTTCTTTTGGTTTTGAGCATCCACTTGCTTGTCGTGGAACCAAACTTTGGACACTTGTTTTTTTTTTTTCTTTCTTGATTTGTAATCCAAAACAGGATGACATCCGTCAATGATAATGGGGGCAACCGAGCAGACCAACGTCTTGACCATCTTGAAGCCCAACTAGCCGAGCTTCTAAGAAGAATACCTCCCGCTCCACGTGAACAAAGTCAAGGAGGTAGAAATCAAGAACAACCTTGTAGAGGCCAAGAACGGAGTGTGAATAGCCATGCAAGCAGAAACCATGATAGAAAATGGGTCAGAATCCGGGACCACAATCAAGGTTCTCGACACAATGACTCGGACGGTGAAGAAAACCGTGGTCACCGCAATCGGAGGCGTTACCATGGATCAAAAGTGGATGTTCCAAACTTTACCGGAACAATAGAAGTTGAGACCTAAAATGAGTGGGATACTAAGGCCAAACAAGTCTTCCGTTATAATGAGTTTAACGAGTATGAAAAGATTGAAGTTGCTACTACTCACTTTGTTGATTTTGCTCTAACTTGGTCGCAGGAAGAATTAGAATATGCGGAGGCACATCAACAACCACACATCAACACTTGGTTTGAACTCCGTAGAAGGATGCGTGCTTGGTTCATACCTTCAGATTACAAGCAACAATTGTTGCTCAAACTTGAAAGGTTACGTCAAGGTAACCGAACTCCGGATGATTACCACAAAGAGTTGAGAACTCTCCTTGAAAGATCGGGAACTCGACAACCCGACAACTATATCCTAGCCAAGTTTTTGCCTAGGCTTAACCCCGATGTGTCCGAAATAGTTGAACAACTCAGACACACAAGCCTTACTGATGCCCTTCACCATGCGACCCACGCCTATAATATAATCCAAAAACGCAAGGCAACCGGATCATCAAGAAGACGAACAAGTCATGAATCCACCGAACCCTCTCGAAATAATCGGCCTACTCACATGTTCGCCTCAAAGTGTGCGTGCAAATAAGTTTTAATTATAAAGCTGAAATCAAAGCAAGCGAACCCGCAGTGTATGGATCGGCATAGTTAAGCAAGTATTCCAGAGTATCGAACTCAAGGATTTGGTGCGTCAAATTCAGTTTCGAATAATCGAGCAAATAAAAGTATAAAAGCTTTGCAAATATTGGGAAAACAGCAATCCTAAAGATCCAAGTATCCAATTGTGACAATCGATTCAAGATATTCTATAGATATAAGGACAGAGTCGAGATTGCAAAGGTATATCTAATGTAAGGTTATGCACGGTGAAGTTCCAAAACCCTATATAACTCACCCAAGGACACTCTCTATAAAGGTTGTTGAGGCTACAGTATAGAAAGGATCTAAGGACAAGAATTAATCCCAAATACCCATGCCCAAACCCAAGGAATCAAAGATAAACTAAAACGGTCAAGATTGTGACACTTGAAACCGAAATAGAGGATGTTGAGTCTCACTACTACCTAGAAAAGGCAAGCCAAGGCTAGGTTAAAGCAAATCTTTAACTTTGGATTAAAGCAAAAGCAAAGGCCGTAAAACAGAGGAAATCACGGCTAGATCTTGAAGAACCACGGCCGTGGAACTCAAGAACAGACCGTGGTTTAGGCTGTCGACGATGTTTCTCACACTCTCAGGGTCCAATTAAGTTACGATCGATCTATCATTATCTAAGCCACAACTATCAACCCTTCACCTTAGAATTGCTAAAGGGTTTTAGCCAATAACCATCATCATGATATCAAAAATCAATTTAAGAAGAAAGAAAGATGAAAACCCTCGAAAACTCAATAACAAATCAAAGTTAATCTCGAATCCGAATACAAAAAGTAGTATGTTTATGAATTCAGAAAATGGAATAAGAATCCTCACAACGATCTTAGGGAACAATGAAGAACGGAGTGTCAATCCGTCTCCAAAAGTGAAAACCCTAAGAAAATCTCCAAAGTACGTAAAATTCAATGTTGCGTCTTTCACCAATCTCCAATCCTCAAGGTCAAATGAACCCTAAACAACCGTCTTCACAGCCCTAAGTGAATATGTAAGCAAAGGTCCTCGAAACTCTCTTCTCCAACCTTCTTATAGGGCAAAAATAGGGTTACGAGAAAGCCCAATGACGTTGCTGACGTGGCAAATATGACACGTCACAAAATCATGGAAATCACGGTCATGTGCAAATTTCCACGGCTGTGGTTTATGCTGTGTAACTTTCTGTTGTGCTTCAAACTCACTTCCACGATCCAATTGCCAAGTCCACGACCGTAATTTAGGGTGTGGTTCTCCAAACTCTTGTGAAAGCCTTTATTTTGTGATGTTTTCACTCATGCTCCTTCCTTAGCTTCTCCAAAGCATCTCCTTGCCATCAAGCATGATCGATTACTCCTTTCCTTCCACATTTTGCTACAATCCAAGCCTTTATTCGCCTAAAAACAAAACAAAGCTAGTGTAGATCTCTATATCGACAAAGTGGGTGAATGAGCTCACAAATGCTTCAAACTCATATCTATGTACACATAAAAGAGGGAAAAACAACTAAAACAAGTGCCTAAAATATAGTCATATATCATGCTAACAAAATACCCCATACTTGTCACTTGCTTGTCCCCAAGCAAGGTTTTCAAAAGCTTAGAACATATGGTAGAATGAAATATGAATGCAAAATAAAAACAAAACAATCTTTTTGGTAATGTGCTTCTAGTCAATAGATCATCCTCAAACCTTGCTTCATTCATCCTTGAGAACGTTCATACACATAAACCTAAATATGCAAAGCAAAGGAAATTCATAAATTGCTTAAACTTCAAGACAAACATCATAACCTTCAAGCATTGTCAAAATCAAGGATGTGAAACTTCAATTTAGATCACCAAGTCAAATAACACTCTTATGATCTCAAGGACTTTGAAGTAAGGCCAAGAATGCGGAAAAGGTGGGAAACTTATAAAGGAATGTGGTGTATGAATCCGGGAAGAAGGAACAACACAAACTCTTTTCTTTTCACCATTTGAACTAACCACCAATTTAGAGCTTTGCTCTAGAGTTTTTGCACATAATTTTTCGACTTTACTTTTGGAGTAATGGACAGCGGTGCACAAAAACCGAAGCCTAGGAGATTGGCGTTTCTCAATTTTGAGATGCCTCAAACCCTTGATGCACATACCATAATCCGTTAGGAATATCGCTCAATACGACTTTGGCAAGACACAAACACCCGGCTATGTGAATGGTGCCGAGTTTTTCATCGTCATGATTGACTTTCCCAAACCTATACTTTTTTACACTTTGAATTCAAACAATTGCTTTCATGGCCCTCCCACATAAAACATGCCAAAATCAACTCTTCCTAAATCCCGGATAGGTAAAGGAGGCAATTATTTTCATTGAGGGGCTAAATGATCAAAGAAACAAGTAAGAAAATCGAGGTGCCTTAATCATTTCATAAAGAAGTATAGGAACTTATATTGTGATTTCAACCTTCGTTTCTCAATATGATTTAGATAAAAACCTTCACATTATGAAACTTGCAAGAAAGGATAAACAACATACTCAATGTCTTCACAATTCATGATTAAGTTCAAGCATACAATTGTCATCAAAAACTCATTCCACAAGTAGTTTTCATCATAGAAATCATCCCTAATCTTAGAAGCACAAAATCTTTTCAAAATTTTCAAATTTTTATGGGTTTTCAAAGCCTTTTTCATGCAATGCAATAATGAAACGTGTGACAATGAAAGGAAACATGCAAGTGTTCATAGTCATAAGCAAAGCAAAGTGAGTAGAGTTATTACAAATGATAGTCACACCCCACCCCATACTTGAAACATACATTTTCCTCAATGTTCAAAAGAAATAAAGAAAAGAAAAGAAACAAAGGAAACTCACTAATGGCGGTGGAGCGGCTCTAACCGGCGGTCATCTCATCATCATCACTGGGAAGGCGGTGACGGGAATGGATAGAAGTCCGAGCTGAAGTTCCGCCCAAACTGCTGGCGGTAGACGTCCCTCAAGATACGTGCATTTTCTTGGCGCTCTACGTCATGAGACTCCTGTCGGACCTCCAAGTCTCCTACTCTCCTCAAAAGATCATCCGCCCAACCTCAAAGTTGCGAATACCAAGGTGGCGGCTGGCTATACCATGAAGGTGTGTCCTGAGGAGGGGTCGGTGCCACTGGTAGATGATCATACCATGGAGGAGGAGCTCCTATCCATGATGGCTGCTCTCCATACCAAGCGGGTGGAGTCTTCATCCAAGTCAGCCTCTCACTCACACTATCCCTGCGTGAAGAAGAGGCACCGGAAGGTCTAGAAGGGCGGGGAGATCGCCTAGAAGGCTCCGGGAAGTCGGCGGGCTGGTCCGGGAATGTACCAAAATCATGCTCAGTACCTCCTACATCATGGTCATCTCCTCCTCCCATCCTCTCATCATCGTCCCCAGCTGGGACCTCATCCGGCACATATGGAGGGGCTACAAGTCTATTCACATGCATGGATGCGAAGGTCGCCTTCAAATTATGGCGGCCTAGCATGATGGAGTACTCGGGAAGCCATGTGTTACTTCTACCACCTCTCTCCTCCCATGGCATGGCTGCGGTAGGTGGAGCTTGGTGGCGGGGAAAGATAATACCTCTAGTCATAAGCCCATTGAGACCCAAAGGTCTCACCGCTATCCTAGTACAAGTGGAGTAGTCTATCACCAACTGAGTGGCTATGTGAGTCACCATACCCCCATAACCTATGTTCCCGGTCCGTTTGTTCTTCAATTTGCTAATGATGAAGGTAAAGAGGGTGGCACAATCGGCGGATCTACCGGTAAGCATACAATAGAGGAGGAATAGCTCATCGGTCTTGATCTTTTGAGGGGTCTCGGTCCTAGGGAAAAGACACTCCGAAAGGACTCTGTGAGCTATCTTCAAGGCTAAGTGGTAAATGAGCTTAGCTTTGGTGTCGGCCGGTTGCCAACGGTCCTCACTAGCATAAATCATGGTTATATCCTCCCAAAAGTCCTTAGCATACACTCCCCTGGGAAATCTACCATTGAAGCTCTCATGTAACCCAAAGAAGGCTCCAAGTTGAATGATGGAGAACTCATAGTTTTGTTTCATTAGCCTAAAGGAGACCGTTCGGTGTACATGGCTATGCTCAAAGGAAGTCACAAACTCCCTTGTTATCTCCTCATAGGCATCTTCTCTAATAGCGGAGAAGATGATCAATCCAGCTCTATCCAAGAGCCAAGTCAAATCGTTCACAACATTGAGCTCCTCAAGCTCCTCTAGGACAAGGTATCGAGGTCCTATGATTGCCCTCTTTTCAATCTTTTCCAAGGCTCCTAGGTAATCGTCATGGATTCTAGGGATTCTAGGAGGTGGTGGTGATGGTGGTTCACTAGGAGGGCGTTGGGAAGAGGAGGAACTATCATCCTTTCGCTTCTTGTTCCTACTAGACTTCCTCCTAAACATTTTTCTCAGCAACAGAGAAAACCACGGTCTTTTCTTGATTTTCCACGGCCGTGGAAACGTACGGAGACCGTGGAATTTGTCTGTCTCTCTCAAATCTCAGCAAATCCACACCAAAATCAACAATCACTGTCCTAGACTTATTCCAATTCCAATTTCGTCTAGTTCTCTTAAAATCTTGCTAAGAAACTGAACCAAATTGACAAAGAAGAGAAAAGGGAGTAAAACCTAGGTTTTGGATTTTTCAAATCCAAATTCCTTCTCCAACACGGATTGTTCACTCAGTTTGTTGCTTGGATCTTGTAGATGATCGAAAATTTCCACTTTAGGTTGAAGAATCGATCGAATCGGACTCCGAACGAAGAATTACGGGATGATGAAGGTGGTCGGCAATTCTGGGCGTGGTTTTGGGCGTGGAAAGGGGTTTTGGTTGTGTTTTTGTGAAGGAAGGTGGTTTATGTAGTGGTCGTAAAACTTTTGAAAATCACGGTCACTCGGGGCATTCCACGGTCGTGGAAATGTACGGAACCCATGGTTTTGATGATTTATGCCAGATTTTAGGAAATTACGGCCACCTATTACTTCCACGACCATGGTTTAGGGCGTGGAAGTCTATGTTGTGTGCCTAAATCCAAGTTTCGTCAATTCCTTCCAGCTTTTGCTTCTTTCCTTTGCCCATTCCTTATTCCTACATCCAAAAACATAACATACCGGGAGGTATCGAGGGGAAAACAAAACAAAAACAACTAAACCAAACTAATCTAAGAAAGAAAAACAAAAACGTAAGTGCAATACCTTGGGTTGCCTCCCAAAAAGCGCTTGTTTTGGGTCCGTAGCTATACCATTCCTGGGTTTATTCGAGGACAATCGGAGCGATTTCCTCAACTGGGAGCTCCGGTGAATACTTCTTAAGACGTTGACCATTCACCTTGAAACTTCCGCTCTTTTCACCCCATACTTCAACTGCGCCATGGGGAAAAACACGTTTGGTTAGATAAGGTCCAATCCAACGAGATTTAAGCTTACTTGGAAAGAGACGAAGTCTCGAATTGAAGAGGAGAACTTGATCTCCTTCTTTGAGGTCCTTTGGAATGATATGCTTATCATGCAAATGCTTCGCCCTTTCTTTGTAAATCTTGGCGTTCTCATAGGCGTTCAAGCGAGGTTCTTCAAGCTTATTAAGGTCCAATAGGCGCTTCTCGCCTGCTTTCTTGATGCCAAAGTTCAACCACTTCACAACCCATTACGCTTAGTGTTCTAGCTCCATCGGGAGATGACAAGACTTCCCATACACAAGGTTGTATGGTGTTGTACCTATGGGAGTCTTGTATGCAGTCCTATACGCCCATAACGCATCATCTAACTTCAAATACCAATCCTTCCTTGTCTTTGACACCGTCTTCTCAAGGATGCCCTTGATCTCTCTATTCGAAATTTCCACTTGCCCACTTGTTTGTGGGTGGTAGGGAGTGACGATCTTGTGAGTCACCCCATACTTAGCTAGTAGAGCTTCGAATCGTTGGGCAATGAAGTGTGAACCTCCGTCACTAATGATGGTCCGTGGTGCCCCAAACCTTGGGAAAATAGTTCTATTAAAGAACTTAACAACGACCATGTCATCATTAGTTGGAGAGGCAATAACTTCAGCCCATCTCGAAACATAATCTACAGCTAGAAGTATGTATTGGTTTCCACAAGATGATGGGAAAGGTCGCATGAAGTCGACTCCCAAAACGTCGAAGATTTCCACCTCCTTAATGTTATTGAGAGGCATCTCGTTTCTCCTAGAGATGTTTCCTGTTCTTTGACAAGCATCGCAACAAGAAACAAAGGTTTGCACATCCTTAAATAAAGTAGGCCAAAAGAATCCGGATTGCAATACCTTAGCGCTAGTTTTATTGGAACTTGCGTGTCCTCCACAAGGTAGTGAATGACAATGACGAATGACACTTTGCATTTCGTCTTCCGGCACACATCTCCTAATGATGCCGTCGGGACCTCTCTTAAAGAGCAGAGGTTCATTCCAAAAGTATTGTCGGACATGCCTACAGAACTTCTGCTTTTTCGCATAGGATAGTCCGGGAGGTATTTCCTGACAAACCAAGTAATTTACAAAATCAACAAACCAAGGTTCGTTACCTCTAGATATTTTGTCGATGCACTCCTCTATGATGTGTAAGTGCTCATCCGGGAAGGAGTCGTCAATAGGTAGATCGTCGTCTTCAATGCGTGGTAGACGACTCAAACGATCCGCAACAGAATTTTCCGAGCCTTTCTTGTCGCGGATCTCTAGATCGAATTCTTGTAGGAAAAGAATCCATCTAATCAGCCTCGGTTTCGCATCCTTCTTGGCGAGTAAATACCGGATCGCTGAATGGTCCATGTATACAATCACCTTCGCACCTATAAGATAAGAATGAAACTTTTCAAATGCATATACAATGGATAAAAATTCTTTCTCAATTGTGGCTTAATTGAGCTGCACTTCATCTAGCGTCTTGCTAGCATAATAGATAGCATGGGTTCGGCCTTCCTTCTTTTGTCCTAACACCGCTCCAACAACTACGTCACTTGCATCACACATAACCTCGAACGGGAGATTCTAGTCCAGAGGTTGGATAATCGGGGCTGAGATGAGAGCTTCCCGGATCTTATAGAAAACATCTAAACAATCCTGCGAAAAATCAAAAACTGCATTCTTCATCGATAGATTAGTTAACGGTTTTAAAATCTTAGAAAATTCTTTGATAAAACGTCTATAAAATCCAACATGTCCTAGGAAACTTCTTATCCTCTACTAGAGATCAAGTGTCCTAGTACAATGTCTTCCCTAACCATGAATTGACACTTCTCCCAATTAAGAACTAGGTTAGTGTCTTCACACGTTTGCAACACAAGAGAAAGGTTAGAAAGATAATTATCTAATGAGGAACCATAAACAGAAAAATCATCCATAAAAACCTCCATTATTTCCTCATTGTACTCAGAGAAGATGGCCATCATACACCTTTGAAAGGTGGATGGGGCGTTGCAAAGCCCAAACGACATCCTTCTATTTGCAAACGTACACCACGGGCACGTGAATGTGGTCTTCTCTTGATCGTCCGGATGGATCGGAATCTGGAAGAAACCACTATAACCGTCAAGATAATAGAAATAAGAGGGTTGTTCTAACCTCTCAAGTATTTGGTCTATGAATGGTAGTGGGAAGTGATCCTTCCTTGTTGCATTGTTCAGCTTGCGGCAGTCAATGCACATCCTCCATCCCGTCACGGTTCTTGTAGGAATGAGCTCATTGTTCTTGTTAGTGATAACCGTCATTCCTCCTTTCTTCGGGACAGCTTGAACGGGGCTCACCCACTTACTATCGTAGATAGGATAGATGATACCTGCGTCAAGTAACTTAAGAATTTCCTTCTTGACAACCTCCTTCATGATCGGATTTAACCGTCTTTGAGGTTGTCGTGAAGGCTTAAAATCTTCCTCCGTTAGAATCTTGTGCATGCATAATGATGGTTTAATTCCTACAAGATACTCTATGGTATAACCTAAGGCTTTCTTATGTTTCCTTAGAGCAACCATTAGTTTCTCATGTTTGATAGAATGAATTATTGTCTATATTTTGGAACCTGTTTGGACATTTTATCTTCAATAATCTGCATATTTGGATGTATATTATGTGATCATATTGTCGTTTCATCTACCTTTGCGGGAATCGAGGTCTACACCTAGTTTTGTTGTAATCGTAGGTAAAATGGCACGTTTTGCATCAAAAAGGAGTCATTGGAGCTATGGAGTCATTGGAGCTACATTCAGGAGCTTAAGGAAGAATCCAGGAATCATGAAATTGGATTAGAGATTTACTTTGGACCAGATTTGAGAGATTTCACATTCAGTTGTGATTCACCTCGGTTGACTACGGAGTCACCTCGACCGAGGTGATCAAGAGGAGCCGACTCGACCGAGGCGAACACCTTGGACGCGGCAAAGATATTTTATTCTTGGCTGAGATCTTTTATCTTTGGAAAGAGGATCTTATATTTTTGGGCTGGATTCCTGGAAGGAAGAAGATAAGTTAGCCCATATATTTTACCTATTTTTATGGGAAAAGATCTTTTTAAGATATCTTATCTTTGGAGAGTAATTTTCCTATAAAAAGGGTTGGATTTTCCACAAATCCGTAACCCACGATCACCCGTAAGACATTTACAGCAGCAATATCCCGCTTACACCGAAAAACACCCTGCATACACTCTAGTTGGGAGATTTGAAGAACCTTTTTGAAGGTTGGAGGAATAAAGTTTATAGCTTTTATAGCTTTTGTGAAGGGTTTTGTAAGATTCTCTTAGATTCCCTTATTTGTTGATTGTCTTGTTGGATTTTGATCCAAGGGACGCTTGTTGTTTGATAATTGATTCAGTTATTGAAGCCTTTCTCTTAAGTTTTTCTTGTTCAATTATTCCTTTTTTTCCCATATATTTGATCATTACTTTCATGATGATGAGTGGCTAATTTTCTTGTGTGATTCTAGAGTGATTGGCTGAAGGTTGTGGAAAAAACAATGATAGAATAATCTTAATCACAGTAGGACTTTGAAAGTTCGAGTCTTTATCCTTAACCCTAAGGCAACTCGCTCAGTCGATGAACATCTCAGCCGGGGTGGAATTCTTCTGACCGAGGTGACTTATCTGATCCGAAACTGAGAGTTAAGTGTTAGAGTTTGCCAAATCCTATCCTTATTACACCTTTCCTGGTTCAACGCAAGCCTAGGATGAGACTTACCCGGTAATTCCTTTGTTTGTTTACCAAAGATCATAAGTGTAGGTAATAAAGGTTTATCCTTTATTGGGGTTTGAGTGTGCTTTCATTCCATCTTTGTGAGTTAGCCTGAGACTTACCCGGTAAAGGTTGATTCTATTCCCTTAGTTGGAGTGTTAGTTTGAGGCCATAGTTCTTTACCTTGATTCCTTGAGACTTACCCGGTAATAGGAGTTACGGTTTGGGATTAGTGAGTAGTGAGACTTACCCGGTGATCTATTCCACTTTAGTAACACCTTCCCTTTGCAAAATCTCAGCTTTGTCCGCTTATCTTTAGATCTTGAGTTGGAACCACAACTAGATGCTTTAATCCCTAGAATTGCATATTTCCTTAATTGACTTTTTTATCATCTTTGATTGATTTGATCACTTTTGTGGTTAGTAATTACATAGACAACCTATACTTGCTTTGTTTCACTAAGTCCCTGTGATCGACCCCTGGAATTTCTGGCTTTTTACTACGATTGACCCGTACACTGCGGGTTCGCATCCTTGTTTGAAGCTTACATCTAGGGTTATAAATTTAAAGCTTGCACACACCGTTTGGAGCGAACAATGTTCATCTTCACTTAATTCAGAACTAACAATTACGGAAAAAGTAGAATTAGTTCCAAGAAATGCATACCGAAGATGTGTGGGAAGTGGCTTCAATTCCATTGCTATTGATGCCTTTGATGAGTCTTGAGGTGTGTCCTACGCTTCCTTAGAAGTCTCTAAGGGTGTCGGAGTGATTGAAGAAGACTCAAGAGCATTTGTGGAAAGAACGGAATTGTTCTCAGAAATTCCCAAAATTACGGCACCACTGTTACTTCCACGGCCGTGGTTTAGGGTGTGAAACTCAATTACGGCACCACTATCACTTCCATGGTCGCGGTTTAGACCGTGTAACTTACTGTTGCTCTCAAAATAGCAGTTTACGGGCACCTTGGGTGAAACCACGACTGTGGAATAGCACGACTGACCGTGGTTTCTCACGTTTTCTTAGCCATCGTAAAGTTTCTCAAACTCTTCCTCTTGTACTTCCTTTAGCTCTTCCAAGGCTTCAATCTCCTCATTGCAATCCTCTTCCTCTCCTTTTTCCATGATGCTCATGGTTATGACCTTTTGCAATTGATCTTTGAATAGAATCGAGCTCACTTCCTCTCTAGACGCTTTCTCGTCATAGATATTGAACATATCCTCTCCAAGAGATGGCTCTTTCACCAAAGTTGAGAGAACAAACTCAACCTTCTCTTCTCCTATGTCGAAGGCTAGTCTAGCATTCTTGCCATCCACCATACAACCGGATGTTGCAAGAAACGGTCTTCCGAGTATGATCGGAACCGGACAATCTGCAGGAATGTCAAGCAGAATAAAGTCTATTGGAATGTAAAACTTACCGAGCTTGACTGGGACGTCTTCAATGATACCGACGGGACGAGTTATGGATCGATCCGCCATGTATAACGTCATCTTCACCGGTTTAGGTTCGCCTAAACCGACCTTCCTACACAAAGCAAGCGGGATGATGCTAACGCTTGCTCCTAAGTCACAAAGAGCGTCATATGTGACTTCTCCCACTCCAATTGGAATGCAAAATGACCCCGGATCTCTCAGCTTTGGGGGCATCTTTTCCGTCATTGTTTTGATGAGCTCCGAAGATTCTGAACTCATCTTGACTTCTCCAAAGTCTTCTAGCTTCCTCTTGTTAGAGAGGAGGTCTTTCAAAAACTTCCCGTAAGCGGGCATACCTACAATAGCATCAATGAAAGGTATATTAATGTGCAGTTTGCTCATTAGTTCAATTAACTTACGGAATTGTTTGTCTAGACGCGCTCTTGCTCTAGATTGCGGGAATGGTAGAGGAGGTTTGTAAGCTGGAGGAGGAACATAGACATCTTCTTTCTCCTTCCCCTTTTCTTTCTCCTTCTCGGCTAGAACTTCCACAAACTTAGGATGCGGGTCGGTAGTTGTCACACCGCTCCTAGTTGTGATAGCCATTACCCTTCCTTTCGGGTTATCCTCCGTCTTTCCGGGAAGCTTCCTTGATCTCTAGGAACTTCTCCGACCTTGCTGAATACTTGGTTTTCTAAAGCTTTATGAGCTTTATCAACCGAATTTATGCAACTCTCCAACCCTTGGAGCTTTCCTAAGATCGTCTCTAACATAGGATCGGGCTTCTCCTTCTCCATCTTGTTTGATCCATTTGATGTTTGCCCCTGGCTTTTCAAAGGAGTAGAAGAAGATGGAGGTGTTAGTGAATTTCCAGAATTTGGATAGGAATTACCGGAATTTTGTTGTTGGTTGGACCGCCAATTGTTGTTGGAATTTCGGTTGTTGTTGTTATTCTAATTGTTGTTCCAATTGTTGTTCCGGTTATTGTTCCTATTCCCTTGGTGGTTGTTGTTGTTGTTTCCGAAGTACCCAACATCTTGCTCCTTTGACTTTTGAATGCCAGCTCTAATGATTTCCTTCAACTCCTTGATTTCGGTATTGAGGGAAAATATTTGAGTTTGTGCAGCTTGTGTTAGCTTATCTCCCGGATCTCCTTGAATCCGGCTATTTGGATCCACCTTCCGGTGGTAATACTTCTCAATCACTTGGGCTTGCTTCTCAATGAAGTCCCAAGCGTCATCTACTCTCATGTCCATAAATGTACCACAAGAGAGAGATTGGAGATTGAATTGTGTTTCCACATCCAAACCCTTGCAGTAAATCTCCAATAACTCCAGCTTTGAAATGCCATGGTGTGGGCAATCCAATAAGAGATCCTGAAATCTTTCCCATGATTGAAACAAACTTTCGTTAGCTTTCATAGAAAATGCATTAATCTTACCTCTCAACTTTGCCGTCTTGGATGACGGAAAGAACTTGGTGAGGAACTCCGAAGATAGATCCTCCCATGTGTTAAGCCTTTCAGCTGGAAGAGCTTGATACCAAGCCAAAGCCTTGTCCTTCAAAGAGAAGAAGAATGGTTTGATATTGTAGTTGTTGTTGGTAGCCCTTTTCGGCTTCAATGTCTCCATGAGAATCTCAAAATTCTGCAAATGTTGGTGTGGATATTCAGCACTAGTTCCACCAAATTGACTTTGGCGAACCATGGTGATAACTTGCAGGCTAAAACTGAATTCCTGGATATCCTCAGCTCCGAAATTCACACCTAGACGGCGTGGTTGCTGAATTGGATCCATTCTTTGGCCAAGAGTCCGTGTTTCATCCCCTTCACGAGCAACTCTTACATCTCCAACGGGAATGCGAGGAACAACCGGTGGTCTAGGGTTGTTACGAACGGGATTGATCATCGGATCAATGTCCTCAAGTGGTGGCATATCATCATCCTCATCGTTGGATGATTCAGCTCTAATGGACTTAGTTGGTTTCTTGACCTTCTTTTTCTTAGCATCATTCAACTCCAACTTCATGTCCAACATCATAGCCTTGAGCTCATCAATTTGGAATTGATGACTTGTTAATTCTTCCATATATATGAGCCTTCTCACTCAAATTAAGTTGAAGTTGAGCTTCATCCAACTCCACTTGGATGTTTCTCTCATTATTTTCAGCCATCTTTTTCTCTTTCAAATTTCTTCTCAAAGTTTTCTCAAGTTCTGGATCGAAAGGAACTAGATCTTTGGTAGATCTAGTCTTTCGCATATACCTAAGGAATCTGCAAAATTCACTCAAAAAGAGATATCAAATAGCAAGAGCAAAGCTCCCAAGCTCGACAACCGAAAACCGGAATTGGCTTAGACCAAATCCCCGTCAACGACGCCAAAAACTTGTTCGTCTCAAAGTGTGCGTGCAAATAAGTTTTGATTATAAAACTGAAATCAAAGCAAGCGAACCCGCATTGTACGGATCGGCGTACTTAAGCAAGTATTCCAGAGTATCGAACTCAGGGATTTGGTGAGTCAAATTCAGTTTCGAATAATCGAGCAAGTAAAAGTATAAAAGCCTTGCAAATATTGGGAGTACAACAATCCTAAAGATCCAAGTATCCAATTGGGCAATCGATTGAAGATATTCTACAGGTATAAGGACAGAATCGAGATTGCAAAGGTATATCTAATGTAAGGTTATGTACGGTGAAGTTCCAAAACCCTATATAACTCACCCAAGGACACTCTCTATAAAGGTTGTTGAGGCTGCAGTATAGAAAGGATCTAAGGACATGAATTTATCCCAAATACCATGCCCAAACCCAAGGAATCAAAGATAAACTAAAACGGTTAAGGTTGTGACACTCGAAACCGAAATAGAGGATGTTGAGTCTCACTACTACTTAGAAAAGGCAAGCCAAGGTAGGTTAGAGAAAATCTTTAACTTTTGATTAAAGCAAAAGCAAAGGTCGTAAAACAGAGGAAATCACGGCTGGATCTTGAAGAACCACGGCCTTGGAACTCAAGAACAGACCGTGGTTTAGGATGTCGACGATTGTTTCTCACACTCTCAGGGTCTAATCAAGTTACGATCGATCTATCATTATCTAAGACACAACTATCAACCCTTCACCTTAGAATTGCTAAAGTGTTTTAACCAATAACCATCATCATGATATCAAAAATCAATTTAAGAAGAAAGAAAGATGAAAACCCTCGAAAACTCAATAACAAATCAAAGTCAATCTCGAATCCGAATAACAAAAGTAGTATGTTTATGAATTTAGAAAATGGAATAAGAATCCTCACAGCGATCTTAGGGAACAATGAAGAACGGAGTGTCAATCCGTCTCCAAAAGTGAAAACCCTAAGAAAATCTCCAAAGTACGTAAAATTCAATGTTGCGTCTTTCACCAATCACCAATCCTCAAGGTCAAATGAACCCTAAACAACCGTCTTCAAAGCCCTAAGCGAAGATGTAAGCGAAGGTCCTCGAAACTCTCTTCTCCATCCTTCTTATAGGGCGAAAATAGGGTTACGAGAAAGCCCAATGGCGTTGCTGACGTGGAAAATATGACACGTCACAAAATCATGGAAATCACGGTCATGTAAAAATTTCCACGGCTGTGGTTTAAGCCATGTAACTTTCTGTTGTGCTTCAAACTCACTTCCACGATCCAATTGCCAAGTCCACGACCGTAATTTAGGGCGTGGTTCTCCAAACTCTTGTGAAAGCCTTTATTTCGTGATGTTCTTCACTCATGCTCCTTCCTTAGCTTCTCCAAAGCATCTCCTTGCCATCAAGCATGATTGATTACTCCTTTCCTTCCACATTTTGCTCCAATCTAAGCCTTTATTTGCCTAAAAATAAAACAAAGCTAGTGTAGATCTCTATATCGATGAAGGGGGTGAATGAGCTCACAAATGCTTCAAAATCATATCTATGTACACATAAAAGAGGGAAAAACAACTAAAAGAAGTGCCTAAAATATAGTCATATTTCATGCTAACACCACACAACCGGTTCATCCCCAACAATGGCTCCCAAGGCCACTTCCGCCCCTAACCCTAGTGCTCCTCTTCCTAGTTCCACACCAAAACCAGAAACAAGCCGGACTAGAGAAGTGAAATGTTACAAGTGCTATGAGCATGGTCATTATGCCCGGGAATGCCCTAATCCTCGCAAGGTTTTATTGAATGCATTTGGGGAAGAGTTCACCAAGAATCATGAATCCGAAGATGACTATGAAACAGTAGCCCTAATGATAGAAGGTGTTGAAGTTGAAGCCCATGCTCCTGTGGGAGATTTCTGCCTTGTCACAAAGAAGACCCTCCAAGCGAGTGAACTCGTTCCCAATGTCTCACAAAGAAAGAATCTCTTTAACACTCGTTGCTTAATTTCGGGACAATTATTTACCGTTATTATTGATAGTGGGTCTTGTTGTAACATTGTTAGTCAGGAGGTCGTCACATAGGGATCAAAACGAAGGCACACTCACAACCATATTCACTCCAATGGCTCAACACCAACGCTCTCCTTCAAGTCAAGGAGAAATGTTTGGTTCAGTTTACCATCAGACCATACCAAGACGACATTGTTTGTGACGTGCTTCCAATCACGTCTTGCCACCTCTTACTTGGGAGACCATGGCAGTTTGACCGAAGGGTGTTCATGAAGGTTACACCAACATATACTTCTTCGCCATGACCAGGAAGAAAGTAAAGCTTATGCCTCTTACCCCATCCGAGATCATGGAATACCAGATGTGTAGAGAAAGGAAGAAGTTGGAGAAAGGTAAGGCCACACGGACAAAGGGAAAGACTAAGATGGTTCTTGAAACAACATCTGAGCCCAAGACCGTACTCACCGCACAGTTACATGACGCCCGTCGAGCCCTACAAAGGGGGATGTTTGCTTCCTTCTTGTTTGTGTAACAACTTTATCTACTATGGAAGCTAATGATTTGTCATTTCCTCCTTGTATTTCAAGACTACTTGAGGAGTTCAAGGAGATTATGCCCGAAGAGATTCCCCCGGGACTACCCCCCCCATCCGAGGCATAGAACATCATATTGACTTCATACCCGGGTCATCCATTCTTAATCGGCTCGCATATCGAGCAAACCCGGTGGAAACAAAGGAGCTACAAGCTCAAGTGGAGGATCTTTTGAGCAAGGGATATATTCGGGAGAGCTTGAGTCCATGTGCCATTCCAGTTCTATTGGTACCCAAGAAAGATGGGAGTTGGAGGATGTGCGCCGACTACCGTGCCATCAACCAAATAATTGTAAGGTATCGATATCCTATTGCTCGTCTTGATGATATGATAGATGAAATTCATGGTGCTACTCTTTTCTCTAAAATAGACCTTAGGATTGGTTATCATCAAATTAGGATGCAAAAGGGTGATGAATGGAAAACTGCTTTCAAAACTAAGTATGGACTATATGAGTGGCTTGTAATGCCTTTTCGATTAACGAATGCACCTAGTACTTTTATGCGCCTAATGAACCATGTCCTACGTGATTTCTTAGGTATATTTGTTGTGGTCTAATTTGATGATATCTTAGTTTATAGTCGGACTTTGGATTAGCATGTTGAACATTTGAGAAGTGTATTTCTTGTGCTTAAAGAACAACTGTTGTTTGTAAACTTTAAGAAATGCCATTTTTGCTCGGAATTTGTGGTCTTTTTGGATTTTGTGGTAGGAAAGGAAGGATTGCGGGTGGACGAAGAGAAGACCAAGGCAATATCAGAATGGGCTCGTCCGACAATGGTTCTTCACATACGGAGTTTCCTTGGACTTGTCGGGTTCTATAGGAGGTTCGTTCGGGACTTTAGCACCATTGCCGCCCCCTCACCGAGTTGACCAAGAAAGACGTGTGATTTGAGTGGGGTTCCACTCAAGAGGAGTCATTTGTGTTACTTAGAGAGCGGCTGATCCATGCTCCCGCTCTTGTGCTTCCTGATTTCTCAAAAACTTTCGAGATAGAGTGTGACGCTTCGGGAATCAGGATTAGAGGAGTTTTTGATGCAGGAGGGACGCCCCGTAGCCTATTTTAGTGAGAAATTGGGAGGAGCCACCTTGAACTACCCTACATACTAAAAGGTGTTATACGCCTTGGTTCGGGTCCTCCAGGTTTGGGAGCACTATCTTTTACCCCGTGAGTTTGTTATACATTTTGATCACGAGTCATTGAAGTATTTGAGAGGACCAACCAAGTTGAACAAGCACCATGCCCATTGGGTGGAGTATATTGAGGCTTTCCCATATGTTGTGCGCTACAAGAAGGGAAAAGACAACATCGTAGCTGATGCGTTATCTCGTAGATACACACTTCTCTCTTCTTTAGATGCATGTGTTTTGGGATTTGGACTGATTCGTGATTTATATGCTCTTGATGTGGACTTCCGGGACATTTTTGCGCTTTGTTTACGCTCTAGTAGTGACTACCATGCTAGTAGTTATTATATTCATGATGGATATTTATTTAGAGCTTCTAGGTTATGTTTGCCTACTTGTTCTTTGAGAGCTTTGATTGTTTTAGAGGCCCATGGAGGGGGATTGATGGGTCATTTTGGGGTTACTAAGACTTTAGGCATATTGAGGAAACACTTTTATTGGCCTAAGATGAGAAATTATGTAGAGAGATGTTGTGCTAGTTGTGTACCTTGTCGTAAGGCTAAGTCTAAGGCTAACCCACATGGATTATACTTACCTTTGCCTATTGCTAGGTCACCTTGGGAAGACATTTCTATGGATTTTGTCCTAGGATTACCTCGTTCTAGGAGAGGACATGATTCCATTTTTGTGGTTGTTGATAGGTTTTCTAAGATGGCGCATTTTATTGCTTGTAGTAAATCTGATGATGCGTCTAATGTGGCTAACCTTTTCTTTGAGCATATTGTTAAGCTACATGGAATACCTAGGTCAATTGTGTAATATCCGGAATTTTTATTCCGTCTAATTCTACCGTTGACGGTTTCCCATTCTATCTAGTATCTCTTCCTTCACAAATTTCATTATTTTACGTAGAAGTTAATTCACATAAAATGATAAAATTATATCAAACTCTAATCCTTAGAAATATCCATTATTTTATGTAGAATTTAATTCACATAAAATGATAAAATTATATCAAACTTTAATCCTTATAATTATCTATTATTTTATGTAGAATTTAATTCACATAAAATGATAGATTTATATCAAACCCTAGTTATTATAATTCATTCTTATCGATGACAAGCTGTGACGAGATCATGACTAAGCTGAGACGAGATCATGACAAGGCCATGACGAGTTTTGACAGATTTTTGACAAGTAATTCAGCCCACCTTTCTTGCATGTTTCAGCCCACTGTTCCTACCTCCCAGCCCAGTTCGCTTACCCACAACAGCCCATCAGTGTGACTTCGAGCCAGGCCAGCAGTAGCCCAGAAGAGGCTGGTTACGAGCCCATTAACAGCTCCTTCAGACGGACCACACAGCTCCTTCTCAGCCCAGCATCTGCGTAGCCCACAACATCCCCAACATCCTTTGCAGTCCAGCCCGGAACATCCCAAGGAACGCCACGCCAGAACGTTCAGCCGCTCCTTCTCCCATCTGCTTGTAACAGCTGCATAAATGAGATAATTAAGGAGCTGTAACAACCCTATAATCACGCCAGAAGAGAGAAAAAAACTGCAACGCCTCCTTGCTCCAGATTCACGCCAGAAGAGAGAGAACTCCAGCAGCCAATCGTCCCTCCTTGCTCCAGATTCACGCCAGAAGAGAGGGAGAACTACAGCAGCCAATCGGCTCTCCCTTGTGCCCAGATTCACGCACCAAGCAGCCCCTACTATTGCCCACATTCTGCACACATTCCTTCACGCAACGGCTGTGGTGAGTTTAAATCCTTCGACCCCCCTCTTCACATTCTATTCTGTCGTTCCTACCCATCTGAACGAGATCTTCTGCAGTGGTAGTCGAGGGCTGGTTTGGACGGCCTTCAGCACAACAGTGAGGAAGTTCTACACACCCTAGTCGACTCCAGGAGCACGTTTCCGCTGAGCCGCTGCAGTCCAGTAAGTGATTAATTCCCGGATGTAATTTCTGTACAACTCTTAGATGGAGTCTATAAATGTATAGATGAATGTTTGTCCCCATAGGTTGAACATAGGAGGGGTGAGAGTAGTTTGCGTTGATGCTGGATAGTTGACAGTGATTATAGAACTCGGGATCTCATGAACTCTTTGTGTACAGTTTTTGTTTCTACAATATTTGATGTGGAAGATTACCCACTGTTGTGAATCAATGTTAAAAATATTGGTTGAAGATCCACCGTTGAATTTTTAATAGATCATTGATAGATATACATAGTTTACCGTGTTAAAATTTGGGAATAAATGAACGGTCGGATTAAAAGTTATAGGGTCTCAAAGTGGAGTAGTTGAGCTATTTTTCCAGCAGAAAAATTTTACTAAGTATGAGAACATTTGTTGTGTTGTAGCCAACTTTAAAGATTTTTGTAGGAATAACGATTGAACAGTTTTAAGAAATTGTTTCTCCTATGAGTAGATTAGAGATCATAGATAAGCTAGAAATTTATTTTAGAATTTTTATAAGTTTATTGTAATTTCATATTTGAAGCTGTAGTTGGACTTTCGTGACTTTTCGGAAAATAGAAAATGGGTAGTTTTCATAGTTGTCACCTAAAATCATCCTAGAGAGTAGAATATGATTAGTTAGCCTCAAGTAAGAATTTAAGTACTTTTACGGGTTTTTGGAAGTCTCGGAACCAAGGGTAAAATAGTCAATTTACCTTAAATAAACACTGTACTAACTTCTGCACATTGAATCGTACATCTTAGGAGTTTTAGACTTCTAAGTATCCAAGGAAAAGTGTTGACCCACGTGCCTTCTTTGACAGGCAACTGAGTTCTTGCAGCTACTGATTTAGTGTTGTTAAGAGAGACGATATTTGATTCGGTAAGTCCACTGACTTACTTAGCTCGCTTCTTGCATGTGTGTGATGTGTATGAGTGGTGTGTGATAGTTAAGATAAATAACAAAACCGGAATAGGCCGACTGTAGTATATTGTATAATTGACCCAAGTGTATGATAACGGGTCGTGGCATCATCTGCCTAGCTCTTGCGAGAGTCTAGGAGGTTCCCTGCGACCAGCCCAGTCCGGTAGACGGTCACATGCATTAGTACCATTCCGTGTTGGTAAACGGGGACAGGGGCGAGGTTTGGGAATTTCTCGTGTCACAAAATAAGTATCATTAGTAATGACGTATCACTTAATTAAAGATAATAAAAAGGAATGAGTGTTACATGCTGATTACGTATGTTGTGTGTTTGTGCTTTTACCGTTATACTTATGCATAGAATGTTAGCTAACGGTTTTATACCGCTTGTAGATGCCTTGCAGGTTAGGGATGCGATCGAGTGATCCGGCGGTAGTGGGCAGCAGGGGTTCCGTGCATTATAGGACGGGACTATTATATTTTATTTTATGATTATTGAGACTGATGTTGGTATTTCTGGTTTTGAGACTTGGATGTATTGTTTTCAGAATTTGGATTCTTTTTATTTCGCTCATGTTATGAAACTCTTTGTTTTGCCTTTTTATTTGTGCCGTGTTGTAAGGTCCGATGAAGTTGTTGCCAGGCTAAGGGCCGGGACCCATTGTGAGGTCCCAACTCGTAGCATTTGGAGTCCTCTAGGATTCGGGGTGTTACAATATGGTATCAGAGCCCTAGGTTGGCAACAACGGCACTCGCCATCTTCAAAAAGGCCGAATAAACAAATAAACGGAAACCGCAAGGGTTCCGAACTTTTAAAATGAAATTTTTGTTTTCCAAACCATGAGCATAAACGGGTTGGGATAGAATGCACGGACCGACACTACCTCCGCTAAACTCGATAGCATAGTTTATTGGACTTCTGTTATAACTTGTAATTTTAGTAACATTGTGACCTTTAGAAGTGACCTAAAGTAATAAGATAGTTATGTCCTTACTAGGAACTAAAGTAGTCTTATATTGATCACATCATTACCAGATGGCACGTACGAGAGCAACAACTTACGTTGGACGAGGAGAGGGCCGTCCTCCCCTTCCTCCTGGAGCTCCAAGACAGGGACGTATGGGCAGACCTCAGAGAGGCCGAGGTCGAGGACGTGTCCTTGTTGTAGATCCGCCAGCTGCGGATGTACCTGCTGAGGAGGTGGCCGAGAGTATTGTTCCAGAGGTTAGGGATGAGACTGCTACTAGGTCCGGAGTACGGAGTGCTGGGCCTGCTGATTCTGGCCGCGTATCGATTGGAGCATCGGAGTATCGAGCTTATGTCCAGCAGGTGCAAGAGGCATACAGGGCCGGAGCACCACCTCCAGCACCGCCAGTGCCAGCTAGGTCAGCAAAGGTCTCTCAGAGGGTGACTCAGGTGGTAGTTCCACCGGTGGTAGCGGCACCAGTGAGAGTTGTCGAGGATGACCGAGTGAGAGACGAGCTGAGGGTACCGAGACTAGATGAATGGTTGAAGACATTCAACCATCAGCGAGTTCCCACCTTTGATGGGAATGTTGGACTTGAGGTGGAACATTGGATCAGTCATGTGGAGTCCGCGCTAGAGGCGATTTGCTGCCCTGAGAGTCATAAGGTGGAGCTGGTTCAGACATTGTTTAGGGACCAAACACAGTACTGGTGGAGGACAGTGAGGGGCGGAGTGTCCCGATTTGAGCAGTTGCTGAGTCTCGTGAGAGAGACCTTTAGTCCTACCTCACTGAGAAGGGACCGAGTGTAGGACTTCTTGGAGGCAAGTTTTGAGGATGTTCCGATAGGTGAGGCTATTAGGAGGTTCCGGGAGGAGCTGTCACTGTTGGGTCCTGCTGCACCACCTGTGGACCAGCACGTGCATCTGTTTTCCCAGAGACTGAGAGAGACTACCCGCTCCTATCTAGCAGGGTTCCGCTGTGATTCCTTAGCTAATTATCAGGATTGGGCTTCAGCGCATGAGAGGGACCGACTTGGTCACCGGAGAGCTATGCAGTCTGGAGGGTCAGACAAGAGACAGAGGACCGGACCAGTCAGCAATGGAGTAGGAGGGTCAGGTCATAGGCGTGGTCAGTCCTAGGGCCGTTCTAGTCACCAGGTGGCACCGCCGATGGGATCTAGAGTACGTCAGTGCTACAAATGTGGGGAGCAGGGACACATTAAGCCGGAGTGTAGGAAGCCACCAGTTACATGTTTTACTTGCGGCCAGCTGGGCTACAAGGCTACCTTCTACCGACAGGGCAAGGTAACATCACAGCAGGGGTCCTCAGCTGCTGGTACCCCAGGAGGAGGACATAGGCAGTCTCAGTATCAGGCTCGGGGTCAGCAGCAGCGGGCCCCGGGTCAGGCATATTCACAGGGTTCTGCTTAGATTCCAGCTGGAGGTAGAGGGCGTGGTGGAGGCACTTCAGAGACTAGGGGTACTCAGGCTCGAGTCTTTGAGTTGAGGAGTGCCGTAGAGCCAGCAGCGCCCGCAGCCACATGTATTATCACGATTCATGGCTTTCCAGTCCGAGTACTTTTTGATACGGGTGCGACACACTCTTTCATATCTGATGATTGCATAGATAGGCTGACCTTAGATACAGTAGAGGGGGAACCTTTCCTTATAAGGTTACCCGATGGGAGTAGGGTTCGTGGTACTCGGGAGATTCACGATTGTCCTATCCACTTGGGAGGTCGTGACTGGCTAGCCGACTTTCACGTCATGCACTTAGTGCATGAGGAAGTCATACTCGGGATGGACTGGATGGACCGCCATATAGCTGTTTTGGACGTCAGGAGGAGGACAGTGACGGTCACTACGGAGTCTGGGCAGGAGGAAGTCTTTCGAGGGTGGGACCTCGGAAAGATAGGGACAGTCATTAGTGCGGTTCGAGCCGCAAAGCTCATAAGTCAGGGATGTGAGGCCTTCTGGTGTTACGCCATGAAGGAGGAGACGAGTTCATCATTAGCAGAGACCCCGGTAGCTTGTGAGTTCGAGGATGTCTTTGGCGAGCCGCCTGGCTTACCACCACAGAGGAGCGTAGATTTTGGGATTGAGTTGGAGCCCGGTACGAGGCCGATCTCCAAGGCTCCATACCGCATGGCACCGGTCGAGATGCTTGAGCTTAAGAAGCAACTCGAGGAGTTGGAAGAGAAGGGATTCATCCGACCCAATGTGTCTCCCTGGGGTGCACCAGTCCTCTTCGTCAGGAAGAAGGACGGATCCATGAGGCTTTGTATCGACTATCGAGAGTTGAACAAAGTCACCGTCAAGAATAAGTACCCGTTGCCGCATATTGATGATTTGATGGATCAATTACAGGGAGCTACGGTGTTTTCACGTATCGACTTGAGGTCAGGATATCACCAGCTGAGAGTACGGGAACTGGACATACCGAAGACAGCATTTCGGACCACATATGGTCATTATGAGTTCGTGGTGATGCCTTTCGGGCTCACCAATGCTCCTGTTGTCTTCATGGAGTTGATGAATGGCATCTTCATTGACTTCTTAGATCAGTTTGTGGTAGTTTTCATCGACGACATCTTAGTGTACTCCCGGAGTAGGGAGGAGCACGCCGGACTTTTGAGGACGGTGTTGCGGGTTTTACAGGATAGAGAGCTTTATGCTAAGCTCTCTAAGAGTGAGTTTTGGATGCCTGAGGTTGCCTTCCTTGGCCACATCGTCTCTGCCAAAGGAGTCAAGATAGACCCGGCGAAGATAGAGTCAGTTGCATCATGGCCGCCCCCTAAGATGGTCAAGGAGGTACGCAGTTTTCTAGGTCTGGCCGGATACTACCGTAGGTTTGTGAAGGGTTTTTCTGTGATTGCCAGACCACTTACTTCCTTGTTAAGGAAGTCCATCAGATTTGCATGGACCGAGCCCTGTCAGCGGAGCTTTGAGGAGTTGAAGGAGAGATTGACTTCTGCTCCGGTGCTAGCACAGCCAGAGGGCGTTGAGGACTTCATCATTTATAGCGATGCATCCAAGCTGGGCTTGGGATGCGTCCTGATGCAGAGGGGTAGGGTCATTGCGTATGCGTCTCGACAGCTAAAGACGTATGAGCAGAATTACCCTACTCACGACCTTGAGCTAGCTATAGTTATTCATGCCTTGAAGATCTAGCGTCATTACCTCTACGGGGCCACCTGTCAGATCTTCACAGACCACAAGAGTGTGAAGTACATATTCACTCAGCGGGAGTTGAATAACCGCCAGAGGAGATGGCTAGAGCTGATTAAGGACTTTGACTTAGAGATCCTTTATCATCCGGGGAAGGCGAATGTGGTCGCCGATGCCCTTAGTAGGAGGACACCTCGCGAGGCTGCGATTGCTAGATTGACTGTTCAGACCCAGTTGCAGAGAGATTTGATTTGGTTGGAGGTAGACATCCGGTTACCCGATACTGACGGGCAATTGTCAGCATTAGAGGTTTCACCGGATCTGACGGAAGAGATCCGGCAGAAACAGGAGGTTGTCCAGCACTAACGAGGATCATGGAGAGAATGTACAGAGGTGAGGCACCACAGTTTGTGGTGGGTGCAGATGGGATTTTGAGGCGCCAGAAGCGCATATATATACCCTCTAACAGAGAGTTGAGGCAGCGTATACTGCAGGAGGCCCATTCTACACCTTACTCCGTCCACCCCGGCGCGAGTAAGATGTATCAGGATATACGACGATCTTATTGGTGGGGCGGGCTCAAGCCCGACGTGGCTAGATATGTAGCCTAGTGTGCGACCTGTCAGCAGGTCAAGATTGAGCACCACAGGCCCGGAGGAGAGCTCCAACCACTTCCGGTTCCACAGTGGAAGTGGGCGGACATTTCCATGGACTTCGTTACTGGCCTGAGGTTGAGTTGAGGCTTTGATGCGATATGGGTTGTAGTGGATCAGTTGACGAAGACGGCACGATTCATTCCTATTAAGGAAACGTGGCCGGTGTCTTGTTTAGCCGAGGAGTTTACCCGACAGATTGTGAGGTTCCACGGAGTGCCGAGGACAATCATTTCAGATAGGGATGGGCGTTTTACCTCAATGTTCTGGCAGCAGGTACACGCCGCCTTAGGGACGAGCTTACAGTTCACCACGGCATACCATCCTCAGACGAACGGGCAGTCGGAGAGGACTATTCAGACCCTTGAGGACATGTTGAGGGCATGTGTGCTTGATTGGGGTACAGGTATGGCCCGACCACCTTCCTTTGGTGGAGTTTTCGTATAACAATAGTTGGCACGCGACTATTGGGATGGCTCCTTACGAGGCACTATACGGGCGGAGGTGTCCTACTCCTTTGTGTTGGGATGAGCCTGGGAGGATGACTGGGGTAGCGCCCGAGCAGGTGCCGGATGAGATGGCTCGGGTAGCATTGATCTGTGAGCAGATGTTGACCGCACAGAGCCGTCAGAAATCTTATGCTGATAAGAGGCGCAGGCCTATGGAGTTCAGGGTTGGCCCCCAGGTATGGTTGAAGGTGTCAACGATGAGGGGTGTTAGACGCTTCGGCATTAAAGGGAAGTTGAGTCCCCGATATGTCGGGCCCTTTGAGATCCTAGAGCGGATAGGAGAAGTGGCCTATAGATTGGCACTGCCACCCCGATTGGAGGGAGTCCATCCAGTGTTCCATGTGTCTCAGTTGAGAGAGTATGTGCACGACCCGAGACACATAGTGAGCCATGACGACCTAGTGGTCGAGCCGGATCATACATTTCTTGAGCACCCGATCGCAGTTTTGGAGAGAGGTTATGAGACGACTTCGATCGAAAGTAATACCCATGTTGAGAGTACAATGGTCGAGACGAGGGATTGACGAGGTCACTTGGGAGACGGAGGATAGTATCCGGCGGAACTATCCCGAGTTTTATGCGGATCTAGAGATGTCTATAGGACCGTCAGGTAGTTCTACATCCTTGTTTGGTTACTTTTAGTGATTGTATGTGTGATATGTTTGATGTGCTTGTGTGTGAACCATATGTGTCTTGATGTAGTAACTTGTTAGTCATAGAGCTCACTTACGTTTATGATCTTGGGAACTACCCTAAGTTTCGGGACGAAACTTATTTTGAGGGGGATCTGATGTAACGATCATTTTTTTTCGTTACGCTTTGATAAGGTTAGAGAAGTTTAGAAAAGGAAATTACATTTTAGTGAGACTAGGACATACCAGTTTATTTATGGAAGTCGTTTAATTAAGTACCTTGTCCTAAGTTTCGGGACGAAACTTATTTTAAGGGGGTACTGATGTAATATCCGGAATTTTTATTCCGTCTAATTCCGCCGTTGACGGTTTCCCATTCTATCTAGTATCTCTTCCTTCACAAATTTCATTATTTTATGTAGAAGTTAATTCACATAAAATGATAAAATTATATCAAACTCTAATCCTTAGAAATATCCATTATTTTATGTAGAATTTAATTCACATAAAATGATAAAATTATATCAAACTCTAATCCTTATAATTATCTATTATTTTATGTAGAATTTAATTCACATAAAATGATAGATTTATATCAAACCCTAGTTATTATAATTCATTCTTATCGATGACAAGGTGTGACGAGATCATGACTAAGCTGAGACGAGATCATGACGAGTTTTGACAGATTTTTGACAAGTAATTCAGCCCACCTTTCTTGCATGTTTCAGCCCACTGTTCCTACCTTAAGCAGCCCAGTTCGCTTACCCACAACAGCCCAGCAGTGTGACTTCGAGCCAAGCCAGCAGTAGCCCAGAAGAGGCTGGTTACGAGCCCATTAATAGCTCCTTCAGGCGGACCACACAGCTCCTTCTCAGCCCAGCATTTGCGTAGCCCACAACAACCCCAACATCCTTTGCAGTCCAGCCCGGAACAGCCCAAGGAAAGCCACGCCAGAACGTTCAGCTGATCCTTCTCGCATCTTCTTGTAACAGCTGTATAAATGAGATAATTAAGGAGCTGTAACAGCCCTATAATCACGCCAGAAGAGAGAAAAAAACTGCAACGCCTCCTTGCTCCAGATTCACGCCAGAAGAGAGAGAGAACTCCAACAGCCAATCGTCCCTCCTTGCTCCAGATTCACGCCAGAAGAGAGGGAGAACTACAGCAGCCAATCGGCTCTCCCTTGTGCCCAGATTCACGCACCAAGCAGCCCCTACTATTGCCCACATTCTGCACACATTCCTTCACGCAACGGCTGTGGTGAGTTTAAATCCTTCGACCCCCCTCTTCACATTCTATTTTGTCGTTCCTACCCATCTGAACGAGATCTTCTGCAGTGGTAGTCGAGGGCTGATTTGGGCGGCTTTCAGCACAGCAGTGAGGAAGTTCTACACACCCTAGTAGACTCCAGGAGCACGTTTCCGCTGAGATGCTGCAGTCCAGTAAGTGATTAATTCCCGGATGTAATTTCTGTACAACTCTTAGATGGAGTCTATAAATGTATAGATGAATGTTTGTCCCCATAGGTTGAACATAGGAGGGGTGAGAGTAGTTTGCGTTGATGCTGGATAGTTGACAGTGATTATAGAACTCGGGATCTCATGAACTCTTTGTGTACAATTTTTGTTTCTACAATTTTTGATGTGGAAGATTACCCACTGTTGTGAATCAATGTTAAAAATATTGGTTGAAGATCCACCGTTGAATTTTTAATAGATCATAGATAGATATACATAGTTTACCGTGTTAAAATTTGGGAATAAATGAACGGTCGGATTGAAAGTTATAGGGTCTCAAAGTGGAGTAGTTGAGCTGTTTTTCCAACAGAAAAATTTGACTAAGTATGGGAACATTTGTAGTGTTGTAGCCAACTTTAAAGATTTTTGTAGGAATAACGATTGAACAGTTTTAAGAAATTGTTTCTCCTATGAGTAGATTAGAGATCATAGATAAGCTAGAAATTTATTTTAGAATTTTTATAAGTTTATTGTAATTTCATATTTGAAGCTGTAGTTTGACTTTCGTGACTTTTCGGGAAATAGAAAATGGGTAGTTTTTATAGTTGTCACCTAAAATCATCCTAGAAAGTAGAATATGATTAGTTAGCCTCAAGTAAGAATTTAAGTACTTTTACGGGTTTTTGGAAGTCTCGGAACCAAGGGTAAAATAGTCAATTTACCTTAAATAAACACTGTACTAACTTCTGCACATAGAATCGTACATCTTAGGAGTTTTAGACTTCTAAGTATCCAAGGAAAAGTGTTGACCCACGTGCCTTCTTTGACAGGCAACTGAGTTCCTGCAGCTACTGATTTAGTGTTGTTAAGATAGACGAGATTTGATTCGGTAAGTCCACTGACTTACTTAGCTAGCTTCTTGCATGTGTGTGATGTGTATGAGTGGTGTGTGATAGTTAAGATAAATAACAAAACCGGAATAGGCCGACTGTAGTATATTTTATAATTGACCCAAGTGTATGATAACGGGTCGTGACATCATCTGCCTAGCTCTTGCGAGAGTCTATGAGGTTCCCTGCGACTAGCCCAGTCCGGTAGACGTTCACATGCATTAGTACCATTCCGCGTTGGTAAACGGGGACAGGGGCGAGGTTTGGGAATCCCTCGTGTCACAAAATAAGTATCATTAATAATGACGTATCACTTAATTAAAGATAATAAAAAGGAATGAGTGTTACATGCCGATTGCGTATGTTGTGTGGTTGTGGTTTTACCGTTATACTTATGCATAGAATGTTAGCTAACGGTTTTATACCGCTTGTAGATGCCTTGCAGGTTAGGGAGGCGATCGAGTGATCTGGCGGTAGTGGGCAGCCGGGGCTCCGTGCATTATAGGACGGGACTGTTATATTTTATTTTATGACTATTGAGACTGATTTGGTATTTCCGGTTTTGAGACTTGGCTGTATTGTTTTCAGAATTTGGATTCTTTTTATTTCGCTCATGTTATGAAACTCTTTGTTTTGCCTTTTTATTTGTGCCGTGTTGTAAGGTCCAATGAAGTTGTTGCCAAGCTAAGGGCCGGGACCCATTGTGAGGTCCCAGCTCGTAGCATTTCGAGTCCTCTAGGATTCGGGGTGTTACAAATTGTGTCAGACCGAGATTCTAAATTCCTTAATTATTTTTGGAAGACACTTTGGGCCAAGATGGGGACAAAATTGTGTTTTTCGACTTCTTGTCATCCCCAAACGGATGGTCAAACTGAGGTAGTAAATTGGACTCTTGGTGCTTTGCTTCGTACTATGATGGATACTAACTTGTGCAGATGGGAGGATTGTTTGCCCTTTGTGGAGTTTGCATTTAACCGGGCTATTCATTCTGCGACCAAGAAGTCCCCTTTTGAAATTTGATCATGGCAAAAACCCTCTTACCCCACTAGATTTGATTCCTCAACCGGTTCCACAACCCGTTGATGTGGATGAGCAATCTAGAGCTAGTTTGTGAAAGGTTTGCATGAGCGTGTCCGAGTTCAATTAGAAAAGCGTACCGAGCAATATATCAAGCAAGTCAACAAAGGGCGCCGGAAATGATCTTCATGGAGGGAGACCTCGTGTGGGTCTATTTGAGGAAGGATCGCTTTCGTTCTTTTCGGCAATCTAAGCTCAACCCAAGAGCGGATGGTCCTTTCCGGGTCCTCGAGAAGATCAACAATAACGCATATCGCATTGAGCTTCCTACTAAGTATGGTGTCCATAATGTGTTTAATGTTTCTGATTTGTCTCCTTTTTATGTAGGTTTTGAGGTCGAGGATGCGGAGAACGAGTTGGCGGATTCGGGGTCGAATCCTTTCCAAGGAGGAGGGGATGATGTGAGCCCGCTGGACTTAAGCAACGAGACTGATGTGTCAGCACCAAGGTCAACACCACCTCTCACTCGAGCTAGAGCTCGCATGCTAGGCCGAACCACATTGACCTACCATCCTTTCGGAGCTCCGGCATTTGGGGACGTCCATGATGATCACTTGCTGAACATGCTTGAGGCGATTAAGGATTCCGGATCACCTTAAACTTGAACCTTAGTTGTAATTTTTTTTGTTTATTTTATGTGGTCATGCTTGATTTTATTTCATGATATGATTTCCACTATTGCATGATATTGTGGAATAATGAAGGTTGATTAATACAAGTCAAATAAAATGTTCACTTGTACTTAAGCCAATCTTTCAAGAAGATTAATACCACATTTTGGGGATTTACTTTCAGACACATTTTGGTCCCTTGGAGCTCTATTTGGCCGGCCACACTTATGGTTTTTAGGCCATTTATTTGCTTGAAGTTGGTGGTGAAAATGCCTATGTTTGTCCTTTGTTTATTTTCACAATTCTTGAGTTTGTAAGCCTTTAATGTTGGGAGTTAGGTGCTGAATATTCAGCCTATATAAGGCCTCTCCCACAACATTTTATAACACGGAATAGAGTTGATGCTTCAATCAAAAGTTGTGTTTTCACTTTGAGAAAAACAAACCTAGAGACTAAAGTGAGAGGCCAAAGTTTCGAAACCCACAAGGTGAGAGGCCGAGTGGCGTCCTTACGGTGAGAGGCTAGGAGGACAAATGAGATCCAATTTCCAAAGTGAGATTCCAAGGAAAGAAGATCTCGAGCCAAGGAGATCAAAGGTGCGAGGATGGACGATCCTTGCTTGGCACATCCCATCAATCAAAAAAAAAAAGAAGTGGTCGGAAGGAACAACACCGGTGGATCCTCGCAACGAAGAGCGCATCATCTATGCCTTTAGATATCGTTACAATCTTGTTTTTCGAGTGGATGATTCCTCCATGCTTATGTGTTGAGGTTATAAAATGATATAGGTTGTGACCTTTTGACCGGAGATGTGATACCTCCGATAGAAAGAGTTATACCTCGGCATATGGGTCCGAGAGGATTGGGATTTTGCAAGTTTCAGGACGAAACTTATTTTTAGGGAGAGGGGGTGGGGGAGATGTAAGAGCCTTAGTATTTTGGAGATCCCGCGCCTGCGCCTCAACTGAGACGCAGGTTTTGAGAGTGCTGAGCCATGCCTGAGCCGCCCCTACGGCCAGACCATGCGCCCATGCCGGCTGTCTTATCCGCACCTTCGCCTTCATGAGCCGCCCCTGCGATTTGTGGTGTGCTGCAGCCGTCTTCGTTGACTCGTGCCTTTGTTTTTGACCCTTCTTCCTCTATATTTTTTCTTCTCTTCTTCTAGATGAGGGTTTCCTCATTCTCTCTCCAACTCCCTCTCTTCCTCACGATCTTCTTCTCCTTCCATTCTCATTGGATCTCTTTTGAGTTTTCTTTAAGTTTTGAAGAGAGTTTGAGGTTTGTATGGTGATGATGGGGATTGATGTTGTTGTTGTGCTTGTGTGGATCCAACCTTGAGGTTGCGGTGTGTTGTTCTTCATCTGTTGGGGCACAGCTGGTGAGTTCTTCCTTTCTTTCTTCTTTCCTTCTTCTTTTCTTCTCTTATTCCTTTCTAGCTTAGGATTCCACAAGATTTGATATTGTGGCAGCTTTCCTAGGCTTTGTTTGATGTATATATGTATGTATGGGCTGCTGGCTGAAGAAGGAGTAAAGAGGTTCGAGTGAAGAAGTGAAGAGGAGCTGAGGTGTGTAATCTGCACACCACCCGCCCCAGCGCCTAGCAAAGACGCCCCAATACCTGCCAGACGCTGCCCCTGCGGTTCCCTACATCCAGCCTTGCGTTGTTCTTGTCACGCAGGTGTGTCTTGTTTCCGGGCTTGACTAAGGATGACATTGCCCTATCCTTTCCTAGTGTGAGTGTGTAGCATCATGCTAGGTATAGATGAGAGTGTGATGATGATGTTATGATATCATGTTATGTCGTGTTCGGCTTTGAGGGTTATATGATGGATCCCTTTGGGTCTAGGTCTGACCCTTTGCTTGATAAGATATGTGACATCTCTTTATACCTTGTTGATAGGCAGTGATTCCCTCTAGTGTAGAGGTTGATCGAGGTTGAGAGTATCAGAAGTTGAGGTAAGTCCATAGGACTTACTTAGCTACCATCATTATATTGGGTGTTTGCATGAGTGGTGTGTGTTATATGCTTGATAGCATGCGATATCGATTATTACCGACCTATGTTTTATTGATATCCCTCTTGTAGTAGCAGTGATAAGCTTTCCCTTTCATCTTGTAAGGAGTCTTGGAGGTTCTCTGACCTCAGGCCAAACATGGTACACGGGAAGGGCACAACACCACTCCCATAGGGTACACGGGTTGTGTGACCGATACTACTCCAGATGGCTAGCAGGCCTAGAGGCGAGGATGATACATTCCTCGTATCACATAGCTTCATATATATATATGTATATATATATATATATATATATATATATATATATATATATATAGATACAGACGTAAACAACCCTTATAGTGTTCAATGAGAACGAATAACGGCCCTTGATCTGATTAATCCAAAGGATGAAATGTTACCTAAATATTCTCTAAAAAATACAAACCACTCTCTTGATTGGAATGTGTAATACACTCTCCAAATTAAGGAAATTTCGATATTTTTTTAATAATTATAAATAAAATCTTCTTCCACTATTTTAGGCAGTTACAATTTACAGAATCTTCCAAATGATTAAAAAGGATATTAAAGAATATCAACACAATCGTTCGAACGCATAATCATCCATTTGGCTGCAACGTTGTGCTGAAACTACATGGTCTCCATTGTCGCCGGAAACCTAACCATATCTTCACCGGAATAATTAACAGTAAGTGATTCGTTTTCAGTATACAATCTGTCCATCATCAATCACTCGATTTTTGTTCTTCAAACGGCTTGAGTCATTTTACAGTCTTACGTTTTTTATCATTATATGTCCACATTTATCGGTTGATTTGTGTAGGGCATTCTGGCAAGCAACATTTTCGACATCGATGGAAGAAGGTAAGTAAATGTGAAACATCATACACGATTAAATTAATATATCAACAAATATTTGGTTTCATATTAACGAATATATGTGACTATAGGTTCGAATACGTTCTATAACATGGTTACGAAAACAGATATGGCACTGGTTATGGTTTACCCACTCATCGAACATTAAACATACTCGTAATCGTTAGCTATATTTCAATTATCAGATTATAAATATGTAGTGAATTGTTTGCAGATTCCGGAAATAAAAGGGATTGGGATGTTGATGGATTCGGCACTGATGCTAACATGGAGAGTATGGATGATTTTCATGAAGCAGCGGCAAATGAAGAGCTCAACGATGCAATAGACATGACGCAATCACCGGCGAAAACAAAATATTGGACTCCACAGTACGATGAATCCATACATCTATGTATCGAAATGTGTTTCAAGACACCGGAGGAAGGTATCGATTTTTATAAGGCGTATGCTAAAAAGGTCGGTTTTGATGTTCGTTTGTCATCTTCCCGTGTATGCACAAAAGACGGGACTCTATTGCATCGTCGCATATTGTGTAGACGTTCTCAAGGAAAATGTACCCATTACCGGAAAGTTTTAAAGAGTTTCACTCTTTATATCATGTACGTTGTGAAACTTGTCTTAGATGAATGTGATATTTCGTAATCGGTGAACTACTATAATGAATTCTATAACCAACTGTGGTGTTACTTGTTATATTTACTCGATCATACGCACTTAATTCGTTCATCTGAATTCGGTACACGAACAGTATAATATCCAGAACTTATATCGAATATATTCGGCAACTATATCCTTTATATTCCATACTTATATCGTTTATATTCAATAAGAAGAACACTTACTAATCTATCATTTTTTTGTATGGTTATCGGTGTTTGCATACAAGATAACGTTCGTCTTTCTATGTTGGTTGTGTTATTCTCACCGTTTTTGTGAAGACAAATTATTTCCAAAAAAGGAACCATTGACAGAAATATTATTTCCGGTAATATAGAAATATTTATAACTATATTCGTTAATATAGAAATATTATTTCCGGTAATCTTGTTTGTAATACGATTACATTTTATAGTATTGAAACACCAAATAAGAAAGTGTAAACTCCATTACCCAAGTGTACATGTTGCGTTCATTAACATATGACACACTAAAATATTCTATATCCGGTAACTATATCTTGTATATTCTATAAAATATATCGTTCATATTCGGTAAAAAGTACATTTTCTAATCCGTCATATTATCTATGGTAAACGGAGTTTGCATACAAGATAACTATCGTCTTCGTATGTTTCCTCAAGTGTAAAGGTTGTGCTCTTTAACATACAACACCTAATATATGAAGCATCCATTAACTATATCATGTATATTCTGAAATTATATCGTTCATATTCGGTAATGAGTACACTTACTAATCTATCATATTATGCATGGTAAACGGTGTTTGCATACAAGATAAAGATTGTCTTCCAATGTTTGTTCTGTTATACTCACTGTAGCAAAAGAGTTTTCCGAAACAACATATCAAAAGAGTTTGACATTGTAGCATAGAACTTTGACATTAATAAAGACAGGAGTGTCAAACGCATTAATCCCTACATAAGTGATTCAAATATCCAAAAAGAGAAAGAAACTATAGCATATAGTTTTGACATAGTGTAGCAAAACAGTTGTCCGGAACAACATATCAAAATAACAACTTGAATCGTCTATTACTCATCATCCATAGCATTGTCAGTCTTCAATGCCCCTCTAGCAACTATACGCGGTATTTCTGGCAACACTGTGTTTTACCATGTCAAGAATTCTGAAATCTTCCATGTGATCAGTTGATATTATGCACTTGTTCAGTTCGTAGTTGAAAACGGTGTACATTTCTTCGAACTCAACGCCCCCTTTGTCACCAATTGAAAGTAGCTGCGTACAAGTCTGTAACAATTTTTAACGTTATCTTCCACACAGAAACAAAACAACTATTAGCGAATAAAAAAGTAGTATGCTATCGAATATAAATAATAAAAGGACCGAATAGCGAGTTGTATTTCCATTTTACCGTGCATTAAACCCACACAAAAAAGATCTTTGGTGATTTTTTGCCTCTAAACCACTCAAGTGCGTTCAGATACGATGCTCAAGCATCCACAAGTGCGTTCAGAAAAAAAACTCATAGCCCTTAACACCAATCATTTATGAACTGACAAGTATTGAATGGTTGCAGCCTAACTCGCATTCGACAGGGCATGAACGAACATTCAACAACAATGGACAACCAATCCAATTCGGAAACCATATTTCAAAAAAAACAATCCGAAAACCATAATCGGAATCAATGCACCGGAAATTACATTGATATCGACTATACCTCGAGTGACGGAGGGGAGCGGCGAGACGAACAATACCCTAATCTGAATGACGATTGACATTGAAATGGTGATTAAGCCGTTGTGTGCGCCGAATACCGGCGCACACAACACCGAATACCGGCGAACACAACACCGAATGTAGATTGGAGGTCGAGCACAGCACCGGCGAGACCAACGGCGCCGAATACCGGATGAAGAAGACGGCACCAAAAACTGTAAAAGATTTAGGGGTTTTACTTGAGGGGTATTATGTTAGGGAATATTACATTAATCCGCAAAACCCTAATCAGGATCAATGAATCAGAAATTTCATTGCCGTCGACAATACCTCGAGTGACGGAGGGGAGCGGCGAGTCGAACAATACACTAATCAGAATGACGATCGGCACTGAAATGTTGATTAGGAGGAAGAACACAACACCGGCGAACACAGTACCTAATGTAGAATGGAGGGGGAACACAACACCGGCTTGACCAACGACATCGGATACCGGAAGAAGAAGACGGCACCGATTGTATGCTTGAGGACGAACAGCACACGATCTTGATTAGGCGGAAGAAGAGGAAGCGATAAATGTAAAAGATTTAGGGATTTTATTTTAGGGAATTTTAATATTGGGGTAGATATGATGTGGTGTGTATCACGCTCCTATTACTTCCAAATATGCAGTTAAAATTCTTTATTTTTATATTTTTTTCCTTCAAATCTCACTTAATCACAGCCATCCATTATAACAATCCAACGAATATAATTCGTTCTCATTGAACACTATAAGGGTTGTTTACATGGGAGCCAAACTCTCTCTCTCTCTCTCTCCCTCTCTCTCTCTCTATATATATATATATATATATATATATATATATATATATATACGATTTGAGTGGATAACTATCTATATAAAGATAATTAAAACGGGTAAATATATGACAACATGATGAGGTGTTTATCTTTTATGACTTGTGATTGTGCTTATGCATTACCTTATATAGTATGGTTAGCTAACGGTTTATACAGTGTTGTAGATTCTTTGCAGGATAGGAGAGCTGCAGAGTGATCCGGCAGGGTGACAGGCCGAGGACTCTATAACATTAGGGGATTATGGTTTTGGGGATGTTATATACCTCCTATGTGAGGATGATGTTTATATACCTCTTATGTGAGGATTGTGTTTTATACTTGGCTACGATTTTGTATACCTTTTGATGTACAGTTTTATACAGTTTTATGTATTTGTTTTATATTTTTCACTGTCATGTTGTAAGGTCGAGTGAACTTGTTATCAAGCTAGGGTCAGGATCCACTGTGAGATCCTAGCCCAATGTGACGCCCCGAGTCCCGCGGAATCGGGGTGTTACAATTTTTGATGCACTTGTATTTGTGTCTTTGAAAACATGAATTATTGTCTATATTTCGGTTATGGTTTTGGCGTTTTCTCATCATTATTCTGCATCCATTTACATGTATTCTTAGTATTTATGTCATTATTTTTTTACTTTGCAAGAATGGAGGTCTACACCACATTTTATTGTAATTGTAGGGAGCATGGCGCATTTTGGATTAAAATGGAGCATAAGAAGCGAAGGAAGATATGGAGCTACAACATGGTGCATTAGGAAGGACAAGAAAAAAGGCATGAACTATACTGGAAGGATGAAAGCAGGATTCAATTGAAGATACAAAGGCATGCACGTAGATCACTACTGATCTCGGATCAACATAGTGATGCATCTCGACCGAGATGGTCCACTAGGCCTGGCTGGAGGTCGACGGCTCACAACCCAAGGAAAATAAAATATAATTTGACCTAAAATTCTTCTGTAAGGATGGAGGGTGAATGTGAAGTAGAGGAGGTTGGATCTGAGAGAGATCAAAAAGGACGGCTAGGAAGACGGCTATTGATGGGAAGAAGATCGAAGGAAGGATTTTTTAGGGTTCAAGGAACCATAGATTGTGAGAGTTTTCTTGGAAAGTTACTTGTGAGTTTGTTATCGTACTTTCTGGAACACGTTGTTGGGACCATTGATTTTTTTGGTTGCTTGGTTATTGAGACACTTTTGTTGATTTTTCTACTAGCTTTTCTTGATATCTTGATATATTATTTGATTGCTTTGATAATAATGATTGTTGGCTAAACACCCTACGATTCTAGGGTGATTATTTTAATGTTATGGTATAGACGATGAAAGAATGAACCTTTATCATGAGTGGACCTTGAAAGCTTGAGTTAACCCTAAACCAAAACCCGTCTCGGGCTGTTCTTGGAGTTTTCTCGACCGAGATTGATAAGAACTGCACGAGATTGCCCACTACATTGCATATCTTGAGTTTAGGTTATAGTTTGTCATATCCTATCCTTGTTGCACCTTTCCTGGTTTACTTGCAAGCCTAGGATGAGACCTACCAGGTGATTCCTTTGCTTGTTTACCTATGAAGATGAGTGTTAGGTAATAAAAGTTTATCCTTTATTAGGGTTTGAGTGTGCCTTCATCCTACCTTTGAGAGTTAACTTGAGACTTACACGGTGATGGTTAGTTCTGTACCCTTAGGTGAGTGTGTTGGTTTGAGTACTCTTACCTTTCCTTAGTTCCTTGAGACTTACCCAGTGATAGGACTTTGGTTTGGGAAAGCGGATAGTGAGACCTCCCCCGTAATCTATCCCATAGTTGAAACACCTTCCCTCATCAAACCTTAGCTTTGTCCATGCTACCTTTAGAGATCTTGAGTCGAAACCACAATTGGATACTTTGATCTCTAGAATATGCATTCCCTTATCTGATTTTATCATTCATTGTTCTTTGTTGCTCGGGTTTTTTCATTTACAACCTGAAGTTATATACCGTGCTTGATTTCACCATAGTATTTGTGATCGACCCTGAAATATTTGCTAATACTGCGATTGATCCGTACAATTCGGGTTCACTTTTGCTTTTATTCTTGGTTATAAATTTAAAGATTATTTTCACACACCTTTTGAAGCGAACAAGTTTTTGGCGCCGTTTTCGGGGAATTGGTCAAGACCAATCTAGTGTACGGTCTTCTAACTTGAAAGCTTCTTGCTTTGTTACTGATTATTTTATCTGAGTGATCTTGCAGGACATTTCCTTAAGTTTATGCGAAGAACTAGAGCTGGTAAAGAAATCGTTACTTACGATCCTGAACCAGAAAAGACATACAAGAGAAGGTTGAAAGAAGCTAAGAAGATGGTTGCTCCCAATAATGAAGGAGTAGAGGATCTTCGAGCCGAATTAGCTGATGCTCGAGATCAAATAAGACTTCGAGATGAAGCTCTCATGAGAGAGAGAGAGAGAGAGAGAGAGAGAGAGAGCTGAAACTAATTCTCAACACGAGCGACTTCAGGCCGATATGGATGAATTAAGAGAGATGTTTCGACAAGCAAATGAAAGGGGGAGGTATTGTCTATCGTCAGCCTCTATGGTAGAATCAGTCGAGGGACGAAATTCTATTGTCGTAGTGAACCCACCAGCACCCGCTTATGTACCACCACCACCGCCTCTACCGAGGGTAGAGAGAATGATCCGTTTGAGGGTATCCTACAAACGCTTGGTCAACGGATGGATCCCGTCCAACAAGCACGCCGTCCAGGTCTCAACTTGGGAGATCCGGCTGAAAGAGAGTATGAGTTTAGGCCTCAAGTCATTACAATGATTCAACAGAATCGGTTCGGAGGAATGAAGAGAGAATCACCACACCAATATCTATAAAACTATGAGATTTTGATGGAGACTTTGAGACCTAGATGTGAAAATAACATTTATAAATCGCGTGTTTTCTCTTTCTCTTTGAAGGATAAAGCACTTGCATGGTACCAATCGCTTCCAACCGGAAGAGTTAAGACAGAGAAGGAGATGACCGCGGAGTTTCTGACCAAATTCTTTCCACCATCAAAGACGGCGGAGTTGAGAGCAACAATATATGCATTTGTGATGAGGGATGGTGAATGTCTCTTTAAGTCATGGGAAAGGTTCAAGGATCTTTTGTTGGATTACCCACATCATGGGATTCCAAAGATTGATTTGCTAGTTATCTACTTCAAGGGTTTGGATGCAGAAACACAATTTAAGCTTAATCACTCTCAGCTAGAACGTTCATGGACAAACTAGTTGATGAAGCATGGGATTTTGTTGAAAAACAAGCTCTCACTATTGAGAAGTACTCCCACCGGAGTGTTGATACAGGAGGTCAAGGCCCAAGACCTCTAGAGTTGAACCTTACTTACGCCAGCATTCATCAAATAAATGCTCTTAACAATGAGATGAAGGCTTTGAAGGAGTTATTGAAGACACAAGCTCAACAACACAAGGAGCAAGATGTTGGGTATGTTGGGAGAGGAAACTACCAAGGGAATAGGAACAACAACTACAACAACAACAACAACTGGAACTACAACAATTGGAGATCCAATCAAAACAATTCCGGTAATCCTTATTCCCATGTTGATAATGCTCTAACTCTACCATCTTCTTCTTCCATTCCATAGAAAAGCCAGGAATCATCATCTAGTTTGAGTTAGCCACCCAAGGATAAGTTGGAAGCAATGCTGGAAACTTCGATGGGAAAGATGAGTGGATTGGAAAGCACAGTTACATTGATTTCTAAGACACAAAAAGCCTTGGAAAATCAATTATTTAGCAAAGCCGAAGAAGTTCCTAGAGATCAAGGGAAGCTTCTAGGACGTACAGAGAATAACCCAAATGGACAAATCATGACAATTACAACAAGGAGTGGTGTGAAGACCACCGACCCATAACCTCGATCAAACAAAGTTGTAAAGCAACCCGTCTCGACCGAGGTGATTTCTGGGTCAACCGAGGAAAACACAGCTGGAGGTCACCTCGGAAAGGACCTTGACCGAAATAATTCTGGGTCAACCGATGTGAAGGAAAAAGAAGAAATTTACGTACACCCTCCTGCTTACAAGCTTCCACTGCCATTCCCATAGTCTAGAGCGAGAGCACGTCTAGACAAGTATTTTGGTAAGTTTCTAGACCTTACGAGTAAACTCCATTTTAAAATACCTTTCATTGATACAATTATAGGTATGCCCGCATATGAGAAGTTTTTGAAGGAGATCCTCTCTAACAAGAGGAAGTTGGAAGATTTTGGTGAAGTAAAGATGTCCTCGAGGTCATCGGAACTCATTAAGATCATGAAGGAGAAAATGCCACCCAAATTAATCAATCCGGGATCATTTTGCATCCCAATTGGAGTAGGAGAAGTCACATATGATGCATTATGTGATCTAGGATCAAGTGTGAGCATCATTCCACTTTCATTGTGTGAGAAAGCCGGTTAAGGAAAGCCTAAACCAGTGAAGATGACGTTGTACATGGCGGATTGATCAATTACTTGACCAGTAGACGTGTTGGAAGACCTCCCAGTAAGGCTAGGTAAGTTTTACATTCCCATAGATTTTGTGGTATTGGACATTCCTGCAGATTATCCAGTTCCAATCATCCTTGGGAGGCCGTTTCTTGCCTCTTCCGGTTGCTAAGTGGATTACAAGAATGTCAATTTGTCTTTCAACATCGGGGAATAACATGTTGAATTCGTGCTGTCAACTTTAATGAAAAGCCAAGATCTTGAGGAAGACATCTACATTATCTATAACGAAGAGGAATCGTGAGAATTTGTTAGCTCTAGCCTTAGTAACGATCCTCATGAGAGAATTTTGAATCATCACATAAATGAGAAAGGTCTAGATGTATCTTGTAATGCAGATATAAAAGGATTGGAAAATTTGGAGGAAGACCCAAGGGCTGCCTCCGAGGAAGAGGAGAAAAATGACTATCTCGACCTCGGACTAGGTCTTGACCGAGATGCTTCAAAAGGAAGCGAGATACCTGGATCCTCAAATCCTCCTCACTCAATGATTGTGAGCGTTGCAAGCACTAATCCTTACCCTTCCAAAGCTTTACTAGACGATGCTAGGAAAGCGAAACCACCACTTCGCAGGATGATTGCAAAAGTTGCAAAGATTTTCAATGAATAGGCAAAGAAGTGGCAATAAAAGCATATCACTCGGAAAGGACTCAAAGAAGGGGAATTTGTTCTTCTTTTACATAATCATTCGCACCTCCTCTCCAATAAACTGAAATCAAAATGGACATGACCTTTTATTATAGAAAAAGTTTTTCCTCATGGTGCAGTTGAAGTATGGGGTCAATATTATGGAACCTTTAAAGTCGGCGAACGTAGGCTGAAAAAACACATACCTAGAACCCCCGGTAGAGGAGATTGCATCCATGCATCTCACATGAACATACAGAGTTAGGTCCAACTAGCGAACTTAAATCAAGCGCTTCTTGGGAGGCAACCCAAGGTATTACTTTCTTTCTTGCTTTCTATATTAGATTAGTTTGGTTTGTGTGTTTTGTGTCCATGATAACAGGAACTAGGTACAACCCAAGATAAACATCAAAGAGGAAGCATGTGGATTGTTCGCTCCAAAAGGTGTGTGCAAGCTTTAATTTTTATAACCCAAAAAGTATGCTTGAACAATATGTGAACCCGCAGTGTACGAATCAATTGTAGTAAAAGCAAGAATTTCAGGGGTCAATCACAGGGACGATGGTGAAACAAAGTTCGGTAAATAGGTTGTCAATCAACAAACCACGCAATAAATCAAAGATGATGTAAAAGTGAAGTAAAGGGAATGCGGATTCTAAGGATTAAAGCATCTAGTTGCGGTTCCGACTCAAGATCTCAAAAGATAACGTGGACAAAGCTGAGGTTTGCAAAAGGAAGGTGTTTCTAAGGTGGGAATAGATCACCGGGTAAGTCTCACTACTCACTATCCCAAACCAAAGCTCCTTTTACCGAGTAAGTCTCAAGGTACTAAGGAAAGGAACTATAATCTCAAACCAACACACCACCCAAGGGAATAGAATCAACTTTTACCGGGTAAGTCTCAGGCTAACTCACAAACATGGGATGAAGGCACACTCAAACCCCAATAAAGGATAAACCTTTATTACCTACACTCATGATCTTGGGTAAAAAAACAAAGGAATCACATGGTAAGTCTCATCCTAGGCTTGCGTTGAACCAAGAAAGGTATAATAAGAATAAGATTTGGCAAACTTAAAATCTTAACTCATATAAGGTTTAGGAAAGGTTCAACTCGTTCAGTTATATTCCATCCCGGCCGAGATGTTCAATAACTGACCAAGGTGTTCTACGGTTAAGGTAAAGGCTCGAGCTTTAAGGGTCCTGTTGGGGTTAAGGTCATTCTATCATCATCTTTCTCACAACTTTCAGCCAATCACCCTAGAATCGCATAAGAAACTTAGGCAACAATCATCATGATAACAATAATCAAATTTATAAGAAAGGAATCAATAATCAAACAAGAAAACCTTAGGGAAAAGGTCTCAATACCTGAATCAAACAAATAAACAAGCAGCGTTCCTCAATCACAAATCAGAAAAGACAACAAAACCAAAAGCAATCTAAGAAGATCTTACAAACTTCTTCAAAGCCAACTTCAACTAGATTCCTTCCTTCCTTGAACTTCAACCTTCAAAACTTCCTTCAACTCTTCCTTCAAACTCTTCAGAAAATCCTTGATCCGAAGATCTGATATTTTGTGATCCGAAGATGGCTGAATTGTAGAAAATCAGCCTATATATAGGAAAATTATCTTCCAAAGATAATAATATCTTAAAAAGATAATTTTCTAGAAAATATATCCATATCTCTCAAAATAAATCAGCCAAATATAATATCTTCCTTCCAGAAATCCAGCCAAAAATATGTGATATTCTCTTTCCAAAAATAGAAGATCTCAACCAAAAATAAAGATCTTGACGGCGGTAAGGTGTTCGCCTCGGTCAAGACACTCCTCAAGATCACCTCGGTCGAGGTGGTACTGTAGCTGACCGAGGTGAATCTCAGCTGAATGTAAATCATCTCGAATCTGGTCCAAAATCAATTGTCTAAATCATTTCCATGTTTCCTGAGATCTTCTTATATCTCCAGAATGTAGCTCCAATGACTCCTTAGCTTCTTTGGCTCCATTTTATTCCAAAACGTGTCATTTTACCTACGATTACAACGAAACTAGGTGTAGACCTCGATTCCCGTAAAGGTAGACAAAACAACAATATAATCAAAGAACATACATCCATACATGCAGATTTATGAAGATAAAACGTCTAAACCAATCCCAAAGTATAGACTATAATACATGCTATCAAAAATACCCATACTTGTCCCATGCTTGTCCCCAAGCAAGTTCCAAATCTTAGATACAAGATAGAATGGATTATAAGTCATAAAGATCAATGAAAAATAATTCAAAACCTTTTGTGGCGTGCTCCACTCATAGATCACCCTAAAAGAATGCTTCATGGCAAATAAAATCAAGACATGATCAAAACATTTTATAGATATAAGAAATTTGTTCATCTTTGCATAAAATCATAGAATGCATAATAAATCATATGTATCAAAATCAATCATGTATAATCCAATTTAAACCACCAAGTCAATCAACAAGCTCGAGGTCTCAACGGCTTCCAAAAGAGGTCAAGAAACGTGTAAGGGTGGGATGTATATAGGGTATGTGCTGCTAGAATCCGGGAAAAGGATCTTACTTCACTTTCTTTGAATCACAACATCTTCCACCAATAAGCTTTGCATATTTTTACTTTATTTTTTGGGATGCATGGACAGAGGTGCACAATAACCGAAGCCTAGGAGATCAGCAATCATCAATTTCTCGAGATGTCTCAAACCCTTGATGCACATACCATGACCCGTTAGGAATATCGCTCAATCCGACTTTGGCAAGACACAAACACCCGGCTATGTGAATGGTGACGAGTTACTCATCATCATGATTGACTTCCCCAAACCTAATTGTTTCTTTCTAAGACTTTCAACCAACATCTCAACTTCACTTTCACTTTCTTTTCTTCACTTGCTTCCAAATTCCCGGATAGGTAAAGGGAGGCAAAAAATGTATATGAGGGGCTAGAGCATGGTCAAGAAGAAGAAGAGAAGAGAATGAATTGCCTTAATCATCCCAGGAAGAATGTGATAGAACTCATCATGTGGTGTCAACCTTCAAATCCAACAAAATTTTAATAAAAACAAAGTATTAAACATGCTAAAACTTCGAACAAAGCATTTTGCAACTTAAACATATCATAAAACCTTTCGATCATATAAAGATTTCAAAACAAATCTGCAAACAATATCTTCATTGAGGTCATATCCAGAGAAGAAGCACAAAAATTGTTTCGAAAATGTTTCAATTAAGCCATCGCGGTCGAGGTGTTCTGGCGTCATCCGAGGTGTTCATCCTCGATCAGCCATAAACGTCCCGGTCGAGGTAAACAATAATATCCAAGGGAGTCATACAAACATACACGTAAGTCATATAAAATATATCCAATTACCCATACTTGGGACACATTGTCCCAATGGGTCAAATAAAAGTCATAAGAAATAAAGTACTCACCGGACCTAGCTGAACTGCATAATAAATAAAAGAAATCCATGAAGCTCTAGTCCTCGTCAGTTGACGGTGGTGGATGTGCAATGTAGGGGTGCTGGGTCGGATAAAAAGGATAGCCCATAATCTGCTGATGCTGGATCTCCATCATGCGTCTAGTGTAGTGTTGGCTCTCCAACAATTGATGCGTCCAACCCTCAATATCTCGGCGCTGGTGGGCAAAGCACTCGAACATGTCGACTTTCAGGGCCGCGTAAGCATCGATCATCTAGTCAGTAAGATTATCAATCCTCTGGTGGGCGTCGGGATCTTTGAATCTGCGACGGGATCTGCGCTGAGATGGTGGTGGTGGTGGTGTTGTCTCCTCCTCCGTCGCCTCATCATCAAGATCGACAACGGGAACACCAGGGCTGCCGGTATCAGTACCGGTCTCAATAGCAACTCCTCCATCATACCCCTCATCATCATCAGCTGCAGCTGCATCTCTAGCATCTTGCATGTATGGAATCCAAGCAGCAGACCACGGATCAGTTTAGGGAATTATGTGGTGCCCATGGATCATGGATGTTAGAGCTGCATCTCCAACATCTTGCATGTATGGAATCCAAATAATCCGGCGCTCTAACATCCATGAACTCCTCCATCCCAACCATGGAGATCATCTTCCTCAAGTCCTCCGCCACATGGAGGCACTCGAAGGTAGAAACATCTAGACACGGGGCAACGATCGGCAGCCCGCATATACGATCAAAGTCTTTTTGGTGACGCTCATGGATCACTAGAATCGAGAACTAAGAGGCTGAAGAAGGAGAAGACTGATGGGAACTGCTAGGCCTGTCCCTCAAGGCCAACTGGCGATCAGTTCTATTACTCATATTTCTGGATGAAGAACACCTCGGTTGCACCAGGAACACCTCGGCCGAGACACAACCAACTGGACCGAGGCGAAGCACTGTTCATGCTTATATCTTTTTCAACAAGAAATAATGGCAACCAAAGCCATATCTGCTCGAAATTAGTAAAAGAATAAGAGGTTAGGGTTTTGGAACGAAGTACCCAGATTCTACAGATTTGGAGCGTTTTTCTTGCTGTTTGATGCTTGGAAACTGATCCTCTTGCTTCTTCCGAGGTAATCGAGCCAAGAATCCTGGAAAACGGGCAAAAATTGAGAATTTTAGGCTTAAGGGTCGCCGCGGTCGAGGTTGCGCTTGGGAGGGAAAAAGTGAAGAGAGAGAAACCGTCTCGCCTTTTATACCCCTCGCTAAATTTGATTCCACCTCGGTCGAGGTGGTCCTGACCAGACCGAGGTGTCTGACTGGATGTCAGATCTAGTCGCCTCGGTAGCCCAAGAACATCTCGGTCGAGGCGTTGTGATAGCAACCGAGATGTGTCTCAGTCAAGCTCCGTCTTCTTAATTTCTCGAACTTATGTCCTTCCAGTGTAGTTCCTCAGCTATAATCCTTCCTTAGAAAGTGCCCGGTTCATGTCTAGAGGATGCAAAAATAAAGAGAATCAAACTATCTAAAACTAAGCTAGAAAAAGGGAAAAGAAAGCAATACCTGGGTTGCCTCCCAAGAAGCGTTTTATTAAAGGTCGCTAGCTGGACCGTACATCACCCTCAAACAAGGTATAATGGTGCTATCTCCTTAGCCGGGACTTCCGGTCGGTACTTCTTTAGCCTATGACCGTTGACCTTAAAGCTTCCGCTTGTTTCACCCTAAATATCAACTGCACCATAGGGAAAAACGGTTTTTACAACGTAAGGTCTTATCCATCTAGATTTCAACTTACCTGGAAAGAGGCAAAGGCGGGAGTTGAAGAGTCGAACAAGATCTCCTTCTTTGAGTTCTTTAGGAATGATATGTTTGTCATGCCATCTCTTCGTTCTTTCCTTGTAGATCTTGGCATTCTCATAGGCGTTTAAGCGCAACTCCTCCAGCTCATTGATATCTAAAAGTCTCTTCTCTCTGGCTTCCGTGATGTCGAAATTCAACCATTTGATTGCCCAATACGCCTTGTGCTCCAACTCAACGGGTAGATGACAAGACTTCCCATATACCAAATTGTAAGGGGTGGTACCAATGGGAGTCTTGAATGCGGTCCTATAATCCCAAACAACATCGTCCAACTTCATGGACCAATCCATCCTTGTCCTTGAAACGGTCTTCTCTAGGATTCCCTTGATTTTTCTATTCGAGATCTCAACCTGCCCACTAGTTTGAGGGTGATAAGGGGTTGCTACCTTTTGGGTTACCCCATACTTTGATAGAAGTGCCTTGAACATCCGGTTGATGAAATGTGTCCCTCCATCGCTGATGATGATGCGTGGTGTCCCAAAACGTGGAAAGATAGTCTGATTGAAGAACTTCACAACCACCATGGCGTCATTAGTGGGAGAGACAATGGCTTCCACCCATCTAGAGGCGTAATCAACAGCTAAGAGAATGTAGAGGTTTCCTGCGGATGATGGGAAAGGTCCCATGAAATCAACTACCCATACATCAAAGATCTCAACCTCTTGAATATTGTTGAGTGGCATCTCGTTCCTTCTTGACAAGTTCTCTGTTCTTTGGCATGCGTGACAAGAAACAACAAACGTTTGCACATCCTTAAATAATGTAGGCCAAAAGAAACCAGAATGCAATACCTTAGCGCACATTTTGTGAGCGCTAACATATCCTCCATAAGGAAGCGAGTGGCAATGCCGTATGACACTAGCAACTTCATCCTCCGGAATTCATCTTCGAAGCATCCTATTTGGACCTCTCTTGAATAGTAGAGGTTCATTCAAGTAGTAATGGTGTACATCTTTGAAGAACTTCTACCTTGAGCGTACGTCAATCCGGGTGGCATCTCTTGACAAACAAGGTAATTAACAATATCAGCATACCAAGGTTCTTTACCATCAAAAACTTGGCAAACCCAGTGCTCCACCAACTGTAAGTGACTTTCAGAAAATGAATCAGAAAGTTTGTTGTCCTCAGTTGACAACATCTCGCTTGCTATCTCGGTCGGTGTCCGAGGTGGGTGACCGAAATGTTCTTCAGATAAGAACACCTCGCTTGGTCCACGAAGTGCCTCGGTCGAGGTACTGGAACTGGGACCAAAAATTAATGTGCTTTTCTTCTCCTGGATTATTTTCTCAATCATAGCTCCTGGATCTGCTTCCAATACTTTTAAGCTCCGTATATCTACATCACAAGAGACATATATACCTTCCTCCTTTAAACTAAAACTAAGAACTCTTTCAAGAGGATCGTTAATAAGGATAGAGCTCACCAATCCTCTAGATTCTTCGTCATCATAGATGTTGAAGATGTCATCCTCCAGCGGCTCTCCCTTCATTGCAGCAAGCAATGCAAACTCCACATGATCGCCACCAATGTTGAATTTCAAGTTGGCGTTCTTACAATCCACGTTGCAACCCGAAGTTGCTAGAAATGGCCTCCAAAGAATAATGGGAATGGGATAATCTGCGGGAATGTCAAGTACAACAAAGTCTATAGGTATGTATAAATTACCTAACTTGATGGGAACGTCTTCCAAAATACCCACGGAACGGGTGATGGAGCGATCCACAATGTATAGCATTACCGGCTTGGGCTCTCCAAGGCCGACTTTCTCACATAGCTCCAGCGGGATGATACTCACGCTGGCTCCTAGATCACATAATGCATCATAGGTTACATCCCCAACTTGAATGGGAATGCAAAATGAACCGGGATCCCTCAATTTAGGTGGCATCTTCTCTTTCATGATTTGAATCAGCTCCGAAGAGTTAGATGTCATCCTTACTTCACCAAAATCCTCTAGTTTTCTCTTCCTTGATAGAATCTCTTTCTGAAACTTCCCATAGGCGGGCATCCCAAGAATGGCATCAAGGAAAGGGATGTTAATATGTAGTTTATTCATAAGGTCTAGAAACTTACCAAAGTGCTTGTCTAGATGTGCCCTCGCCCTTGACTGAGGGAATGGAAGTGGTGGTTTATAAGCAGGAAGTGGAACATAAACTTCAGATTTATCTTTCGCTTTTTGGGGCTCCATCTCGGTTGGCACCTCGACCGATGTGTTCATCTGGTCGTGGCTCGACCGAGGTATTGGATATGCAGTATTTAATCCACTACGTGTTGTAATTTCCATGATCTGTCCTTGAGGTATTGGATATGTAGTTTTCCTAACTTGTTGAGGAGAGGCAAAGTGCAGGATTTCTTAGAGGCGGGATTTGAGGATGTCCCGATAGCCGAGACGATCAGGAGATTACAAGAGGAGTTGTCACTGCTAGGTCCCGCCGTACCACCAGTGGACCAACACATGTACCTGTTCTCCCGGAGATTGAGGAAGACAACCCGCTCCTATTTGGCAGGGTTTCACTGTGATTCCTTGGCAGATTACAAGGACCGAGCTTCAGGATATGAGAGGGACCGAGCTTCAACATATGAGAGTATGGACATATTAAGATTGAGTGTAGGAAGCCGCCAGTGACTTGCTTTACTTGCGGCCAGCTGGGCCATAGAGCTACCTTCTGCCGACAAGGCAAGGTAATGTCATAGTAGTGGTCTTCGCCTGCTGGCACTTCAGGAGGTGGGTAGAGACCGCCTCAGTATCACGCTCGGGGCCAGCAGCAGCGAGCCCCAGCCATGCTTATTCTCAAGGTTCTGCTCAGGTTCCAGGTAGAGGTAGAGGACGTGGTGGAGGTACCACATAAACTAGAGGCACTCACGTCAGGGTCTTCGAGTTGAAGAGTGTGCTCGAGCCAGCAGCGCCTGCAACTACACGTACTATTATGATTCATGGCATTCCGGTCAAAGTACTTTTTGATACGGGTGTGACACACTCTTTCATATTTGATGATTGCATAGATAGGTTGGCCTTAGATATTGTAGAGGGGGGAACCCTTCCTTATAGGGTTACCCGATGGGTGTAAGGTTCGTGGAACTCGGGAGGTCCACGGTTGCCCCACCCTCTTGGGAAACCATGACTGGCTAGCCGACTTTTACGTCATGCACATAGTGCATGAAGAAGTCATATTAGGAATGGACTGGATGGACCGCCATCGAGCTGTTTTGGGCATTAGTATGAGGATGGTGACGGTCACCACAGAGGCTGGCCAGGAGGAGATTTTTTGAGGATGGGATCTTGGAAAGGTCGGTACAGTCATCAGCGTGGTCCGAGCCGCGAGACTGATAGGACATGGATGCGAGGCCTTTCGGTGTTATGCAAGCAAAGACCCCGTAGCTTGTGAGTTTGAGGATGTCTTTGGTAAGCCACATAGACTGCTTCCGTAGAGGAGCGCAGACTTTGGGATTGAGTTGGAGCCCGGCACGAGGCCGATCTCCAAGGCCCCATACCGCATGGCACCGGTTGAGATGCTTGTGCTAAAGAAGCAGCTTGAGGAGCTAGCAGAGAGGGGATTCATCCGCCTTAGTGTGTTTCCTTGGGGGGCACCAGTCATCTTTGTCACGAAGAAGGACGGTTCGATGAAACTTTGTATCGACTACCGGGAGCTTAACAAAGTCACTATTAAGAACAAGTATCCATTACCACACATTGATGATCTACTGGATCAGTTACAGGGCGCCCCCGTTTTTTCACGTATCAACTTGAGGTCAAGGTATCACCAATTGAGGGTGAGAGAGGAGGACGTGCCGAAGATGGCATTCCGGACCAGATATGATCATTTGAGTTTGTTGTGATGCCATTCGGGCTCACGAATGATCCCGCCATCTTCATGGAGTTGATGAACGGCATCTTCATCGACTTCTTGGAAAAATTTGTAGTGATTTTCATCGATGACATCTTAGTATACTCCCGGAGTAGGGAGGAGCATGAAGGACACTTAAGGACTGTACTGCGAGTCTTACTAACAGAGAGCTTTATGCTAAACTCTCTAAGTGCGAGTTTTGGATGCCAGAGGTGGCCTTTCTTGGTCACATTGTCTCCGCCGAGGGTGTCAAGGTAGACCCGACGAAGATAGAGTTAGTTGCTTCATGGCTGCTTCCCAGGACGGTCAAGGAGGTGCACAACTTCCTAGGCCTAGGAGGGTACTACCGTAGGTTCGTGAAGGATTTTTCCGTGATTTATAGTCCACTCACTTCTTTGCTGAGGAAGTCCATTAGGTTTACATGGTCCGAGCCCTTCAAGCAGAGTTTAGAGGAGCTGAAGAGGAGGTTGACTTCCGCTCCTGTGTTACCACAACCAAAGGGTATTGAGGACTTTGTCGTTTATAGTGATGCATTCAAGCTAGGCTTAGGATGCGTTTTGATGCAGAGGGGTAGGGTCATTGAGTATTCGTCTCGACAGTTGAAGATGTACGAGGAGAATTACCCGACCCACGACCTTGAGCTAGCCACAGTGATTCATGCATTGAAGATCTAGCGACATTATTTCTATGGGGCCACTTATCAGATCTTCACAAACCATAAGAGTCTGAAGTACATATTCACTTAGTGAGAGTTGAATAACCGCCAAAGGAGATGGTTGGAGATGATTAAGGACTTACACTTGGAGATCCTATATCACCCCGGGAAGGCGAACGTGGTCGCCGATGCCCTTAGTAGGAGGACACCCCAAGAGGCTGCGATAGCTAGATTGGCAGTTCAGGCACAGTTGCAGAGAGACTTGATCTAGTTGGAGGTAGATATCCGGTTTTCGGCTACTAACGCCCACTTGTCAACTATAGAGGTTTCACCGGATCTATCGGAAGAGATCCGATAAAAACAAGCAGGTTCTCCAGCACTGACGAGGATCCAAGATAGGATGTCCCGGCGAGAGGCACCGCAGTTTACCGTGGGTGCAGACGGGATTTTGAGGCGCTAGGAGCGCATATGTGTAACGTGAGATAGAGAGCTGAGACAACGGATATTGCAGGAGGCCCATTCTACACCTTACTCCGTACACCCGGGCACGAGTAAGATGTATCAGGGCATCCGACAATCTTATTTGTGGGGCGGGCTTAAGCCCGATGTGGCTAGATACATAGCCTAGTGCGCGACTTGTCAACAGGTCAAGATTGAGCATCACAGGCCAAGAGCAGAGCTCCAACCACTTCCAGTTCCACAATGGAAGTGGAAGGACATTTCTATGGATTTCGTTACCGGCCTTGTAATAGCTAGGATTTCCGAATTCTGATTAATGTTGATTAACTTAATCGTTGATAGTAATTGGCATATAACTCGCAAAAATTCGCAAGTGATGAGTATGAGTCCCACCGTTATGTTTCTGGCGTAATTTTGGACGTTTGGAGAAATTTTTACTTTTTCCCCCAAGTAAATATTTTTACCCTCTTGTGTTATTTGGAGCATTTGGGAGCTCCAACTAATAAAATTGCAGTTGAAAGAAATGATTAGGACATCGGATATGTCCAAGATATGAAATAACATGGAGAGGCGAAATGGCTAAAAGAGTCACTATTTCGTTTCTTAATGGCTAAGAAAGACAGCTTAGGAATACACGTTTTCCGAGGCAATTGTGGAATAATTATCCCTACAATATTCCAGATTAGTTATTTCAATCTCGAGAAGTTTGGAGAAGGAGGTTAGACCCGCCTTTGGATCGGTTTAAGGATAATTATCGACTTTGCTAAAGGATAATTATCGTCTTCAATATAAATAGCGGAAAATCCTTTATTAATTCATTTCCTTTCACGTTTCCTCGTAAAAGCTCTGATTTCTCTCAACCTTCAAACTCAGATCAACTCTCCGTTTCTAATCCGATTTCAATTCCGTTTGAGTTTTTGGATTCCTCTTTTCATTCTCTTCATATCGGTACCGAGTTTCTGCATTTCCGAGCAAATGAAGAGCCAGTCGAGCATATATGTCACCAGGAAGGTTTGGTCGCTCAGATTCCGGTGAATTTGATATTGTCCATGCGTAGCCTACGTCGTTGTGATTCCCAATCTTCTTTCAGATCGTCAATCGGGTTACTAACGAATAAGTTATAAATTTATTCGTTTTCCGTACTGCGATTTTGCCTAAATTGAATTTAGGCTTGTCAAAATGGATAATTAGAAATTCAATTATGGTCGTTATATTATTCTGGTGATTATGGGTAGTTTGTTTGATGAAATTTGATGACAGGTGGGTTTAGAATTTGCCAGCGGGAAAAACATTATTCTGACAAAATTTAATTAATTAATTAAAGGTTAATTATTTAAATTAGGATTAGAATTGAGATTGAGGAATGTTGATTAGATACTACCTTGAGATTTGAGGAATTGTGAGTTATGTTGAGATTTTGAGGTTTAGTTGTTTGTGAGGCTTATAGATTGAGTATGATCCTTATGGATCTCTTGGGTCTAGGTGTGACCTTTTTGATTGATAGGAGTAAGGATATATCATTATACCTTGTTATTAGGAAGTGTTTATCTCATATTGGAGGTTGATCGTGGTTGTGATTGTACGAGGTTGAGGTAAGTCCGTAGGACTTACTTAGCTACCATCCTCATATTGGGTGTGGCATGAGTGGTGTGTGTTATATGCTTGATATGATAGCATGTGATGTCGATTATTACCAACCTATGTTTTATTTATTGCCCCGTATGCGTAGTTGTGATAACTTTTCCCTTTCATCCTGACGAGGAGTCTGGGAGGTTCTCTGCCGAGGAGTCTGGGCGCAATCCACTCCCATAGGGTACACAGGTTTTGTGACCGACACTACTTCTAGATGGATAGCAGGCCTAGAGGCGAGGATGATACGTTGCTCGTGTCACATAGTTTCATATATCTATATATATACGATTTGAGTGAATGACTATTTTATAAAGATGATAAAAAGGGTAAATGTGTGATAGCATGATTATGTGTTTACCTTCCATGACGTGTGTTTGTGCTTGTGCATTGCCTTATATATGTATTGTTAGCTAATGGTTTTATACCATGTTGTAGATGTCTTGTAGGATAGGCGAGCTGCTGAGTGATTTGGTAGGGTGACAGACCGAGGACTCTCGTACATTAGGTGGTTATGGTTTTGGGGATAGTTTATATACCTCTTGTGTGCGGATGATGTTTTGTATACCTCCTGTGTGAGGGCGATGTTTTATACTCGGCTATGATGTTTTATACCTTTTGATGTACAGTTTTGTGTATTTGTTTTATATGTGTCAGTGTCATGTTGAAAGGTCCAGTGAACTTGTTGTCAGGTTAGGGTCAAGATCCACTTTGAGATCCTAGTCCAATGTGGCATCCCGAGTCCTGCGGATTCGGGGTGTTACAGAGTTGGTATCAGAGCCTTAGGTTGACAACAGTGGCACTTGCTACCTACAATGAGGTTGGATGGATAAAATAAACAAAACCCTAAAGGGGTCTGACGTTTTCAAAAGATTTTGGTTTTAAAAGTTGTTGTTTTGGGATAGAATGTACGAGAAGTCGTCACCTCTACCGTGGATCTCAATAGTATAGATATGTATATATATGTATTATGGATTGTATGTGGATGTGTTGTATATATATATATATATATATATGTATATATATATATATATATGTATAGACAAGGCATATTTATATATAGCCTTATAAGTTAGGTGTGTATACCCCTCAGATGGCTCAAACTAGAGTAGCATTTGCAGAAGGACGGGGTAGAGGTAGAGCACCTCTTCCTCCAGTAGTTATAGGTCAGAGACCAGTTTCCGCTGTTGTTTTGCCTATAGCAAAGAACGAGCCTGAGGAGACTGATTACATCTCGATGAGTGGACCCGAGTTTCGAGAATATATACGCCAAGTACAAGAAGCTGCAAGAGTAGGTAGACCTATCTTGGGTTTACCAACATCAGTAGGACCTACTGAAGCTTCCGGATCAAAGAAGGAACAATGAACTGAACTAGTAAGTGATGAATCAGATCCTTTAGGTGTTAGACAAAGTCTGGCACATGGACGTTCGAGTGATCCCTTGTCCACATGGACTTCTGGTGGGATGAGATCTTGTTTCAACTGTGGGGAGACTGGACACCTACGTCCGGAATGTAAGAGATCTTTCGTGACGTGTTAAACCTGTGGTATGTTAGGACATCGAGCGATTTTCTGTCGATAGAAATAAGATGCCGCATCAACAAGTTTCTTCCCATGCTAAGGTTACTAAAGCTGAACGAAGAAGATCGAGTTACCCTTCAGCCACACAGGTTGTGAAGAAGGGACGACCGTGTTTCAACAGTGGTGATCCATGCCATTTGCACTCTGAGTGGTTCTTGGCACCAATAGCTTGCTTCACATGTGGTGAACTAGGCCGTTTGGCTCCCTTTTGTCAGCAAGGCAGTGTTCCTTCTTAGTTGGAATCTCCTCTTTCCGGTGTAGTGGAGTTGTTAACAGTAGTTGTTTTCTAGTACCATTCTTAGTAATGATTTACCTTTTTGAGTTCTATTGGTGCTAGTGTTATGCCCTCTTTTTGATGTATGTATTGAACATGGGTTTAAATGTGATATAGGGAGTACCCTTTACTTAGGGTTACTCAATTGCTTTGGGGTCAGAGGTACCCGCGAGATGTGTGTTAGCCCAGTTATATCGGGACTTGTGATTTTCTCTTGTATACTTCTTTGTTATGTCTTTGAACGTGAGGAAGTAGTGGATCGAGTAGATCGCTATAAGTGTAGTTTGAACTATGTTAGATGGACCATATTGACCACTGTTATGATGGATTAGATTGTGATCTTTCTTGTGATAGAGATCTTGAAGGATGTGAACTGTTATCAACAAACGAGGCTGATTGTGTGAGCCTATGAGGCCTTATGATGTATGTAATAAGGAATACGAGATTCTTGGTAATACGAGGATTTGTGAGTATGTTTAATATACCATCTAGTCGATATTATGGAAGAGCGTGGATTCCGGCATCAAGTTAAAGCTGAAGCTTTTGAATGATTTTGAATATATCCATGTTTTCATATGGAGGAATGTTGGTTGTGCGCGAATTTTTGAGAATAAGTAAGATGAGTATTAAGAACGAGTGTTCATTACCCCACCGAGATGAATTGATAGATTTGTTGTAAGGAACTTCTGAGTTTTCCAAATAATAGTGGAGACCTGGATATCACCGGATGAGAATGAGCGAATAGGATGTGTCCAAAACGGCATTTTGGACTCGGTATGGCCACTACGAGTTGTAGTGATGTCATTCGGGCTCACGAAAACGCCGCCATGTATATGGTGAGGAACGAAGTTTTATTGACTTAATGGATTCGCAGTAGTGAGTTTTTTTAGATGATATCCTAGTGTACTCTCGGAGTTGAGAAGGACACGCAGAACATTGGAGAATATTTTATGAGTCTTGTAAGATTAAGAGTTGTATGTTAAGTACGAGTTTAAATATGTGACCTGACCTTTTGAGATCGTGTGACTTGTTAAAGGAATCTAGATTGATTCGAGAAGGATTATAACTGTTGTAGTTGGAACAATACCGACGAATGTCGATGAAGTTCGTAACTTTCTAAAGTAGCCTTTTTGGAGTAACCAGATATTATCGCTGTCTGTGGAGGAGTTTATATGATAGCCTGATCGTGTATCAGTCTGTTGAGAAGACTATTTGATTTGTATATTCCGAGCCATGTTCTTATCGATTGAGGAGCGGAAGGAAGATGGCTTCTACTCCTATGTTAGCACGGTCATAGGGCACTAGTGGTTACGTGTAGTATGATGATGTTTCAATCTTGGCTAAGATGTGTGTTGATGTAGAAGGGCAGAGTTATTGCATATGCGTCTCGACAATTGAAGACGTATGAGGAGAACTACCCGACTCATGATTTGGAGTTAGCAGCGGTAGTTCATGATTTGAAGATTTGGAGACATTACCTGTATGGTGCTATATGACAGATCCTCACAGACCATAAGAGTTTGAACTATAGTTTTACGCAGCAGGAATTGAATAATTGCCAGCATAGATGGTTTGAGCTAGCCTAGGATTTTGACCTCGAGATTTTGGCAACAGATTCAGACTGCTTTGGGCACAAGTCTACACTTCACGACTGCGTTTCACCCCCAGACCGATGTCCAGTCAGAGAGGAGCATCCAGACCCTTGAGGATATGTTGTGAGCTGGTGTTTTGGATTGGGGACAAGGATGGTCGGATTACCTCCCATTGGTTGAGTTCTCATACAACCACAGCTGGCATGCATCTATTGGGATGACCCCTTATGAGGCACTGTATGGGCGTAGATGCCGTACACCTTTATGCTGGGATGAGCCTAGCAGTACCAGTGGGATAGCACCATAGAAGATTCAAGATGATATGGCTCGAGTAGCACTGTTTAGGAAGAGGATGTTGGCGGCACAGAGTCGTCAGAAGTCGTATGTAGACAAGAGGCGCCGGCCTCTAGAGTTCAGAATAGGAGCTCATGTCTGGCTAAGAGTATCTCTGACGCGAGGCGTCAAACGTTTTGGCATAAGGGGGAAAGTTGAGTCTCCGATATGTCGGTCCTTTATAGATACTGGATAGAGTTGGGAGGGCAGCATACATAGTAGCTTTGCCTCCAAGGTTAGAGGGTATTTACCCTGTTGTTCACGTGTCTCAGCTAAGGGAGTATATACCAGATCCGAGACGCACTGTAAGCCATGATGATTTAGTGTTCGAGGCAGACCACATGTTTGTTGAATATCCTGTTGCAGTCTTAGAATGAGGTATAAGACGTTTATGCTTGAAGAACATTCTGATGATGAGAGCATAGTGACCAAGACGAGGCCACCTGGGTGACTGAGGATAGTATCCATAGGAACTAATCCGAGTTTATGTAGAGAAGGTTGCACCGTAGACTTCCTAAGCAAGCCATGGTTGTATATTATGAGATATATGATGATGTGATTATGTGATTATGTGATTATGTGATATGTGATGTTCTCTTCCGTGCTATATTATTGGTGATCCTAGTGGATCTTGTTATGTTAGGGCGAGCTATGTTATGGCTGGAGAAGTTTTACCTCCAAGCCCTCGAGCGATGATTTTACCATTGGAGAAGTTCTACCTCCATACCATCGTGTATAGGTCAGCTGGAAATGGTTCTACCTTCATACTGTATAATGGGATTAAGTTAGTTGGAGATGATATTACCTCCATTTTTTGGATTTATGTATAGAGACTTCTGGAGATGTTTTTCCTCCATACGGTCATTTGTGTTTTGGAGATGTGTTTCCTCCTTGATGATGAGTTGGTAGCTGGAGATGTGTTTCCTCCATGCTCTTGTGATGTGACCCAGTTGGAGGTGTACTTCCTCCATACTGTTATAGTGATTATAGTTCTTGGAGATATTTTCCTCCACGGTGTGATTAAGGATATAGTTGCCAGAGATGTTTTACCTCTGTACCTTTGGGATAGGATTAGATTGTTGGAGATGTTTTACCTCCATGCCTTTGGATAGCGTTATGATCTTGTTTTTTGGAGTTGATGATTCCTCCATGCTTAGGTTTTTAGGTTATAGATTGTTATAGGTTAATACCTTTGAACGGAGATGTGATACCTCCGATAAAGACAATGTTTATACCTCGGTGTATGGGTCCGAGAGGATTTGGGAATTGTTCAAGTTTCAGGACAAAACTTTTTTTAAGGGGTGTGTGATGTAATAGCTAGGATTTACGAATTCTAATTATTGTTGATTAGCCTAATCGTTGATAGTAATTGACATATAACTTGCGAAGATTTCGCAAGTGATGAGTATGAGTCTCACCGTTATGTTTCTGGCGTAATTTTGGACGTTTCGGGAAATTTTTACTTTTTCCCCGGGTAATTATTTTTACCCTCCGGTGTTATTTGGAGCATTTGGGAGCTCCAATTATAAAAATGCAGTTGAGAGAAATGATCAGTACATCGGATATGTCTTAGATATGAAATAACATGGAGAGGCAAAACGGCCAAAAGAGTCACTATTTCGTTTCTTAACGGCTAAGAAAGACGGCTTAGGAATACACGTTTTTCGAGGCAGTTGTGGAATAATTATCCCTACAATACTCCAGATTTATTATTCTAATCTCGAGAAGTTTGGAGAAGGAGGTTCGACCCGCCTTTGGATCGGTTGAAGGATAATTATCGACTTCGCTAAAGGATAATTATCGTCTTCACTATAAATAGTGGAAAATCCTTTATTAATTCATTTCCTTTCATGTTTCCTCGTAAAAGCTCTGATTTCTCTCAACCTTCAACTCAGATCTACTCTCCGTTTCTAATCCGATTTCTATTCCGTTTGAGTTTCTGGATTCCTCTCTTCATTCTCTTCATATCGGTACCGAGTTTCTACATTTCCGAGTAGATGAAGAGCTGGTCGAGCATATATGTCACTGGGCAGGTTCCGTCGCTCAGATTCCGGTGAATTTGAGGACGTCCATGCGTAGCCTGCGTCGTTATGATTCCGAATCTTCTTTCAGATCGTCAATCGGGTTAGTAACGAATAAGTTATGAATTTATTCATTTTCCATACTGCGATTTGGCCTAAATTGACTTTAGGCTTGTCAATATGGATAATTAGAAATTCCATTATGGTAGTTATATTATTTTGGTGATTATGGGTAGTTTGTTTAATAAAATCTGATGACAAGTGGGTTTAGAAATTGCCTATGGGCAAAACGTTTTTTTGGCAAAATTTAATTAATTAATTAAAGGTTAAATAATTAAATTAGGATTAGAATTGAGCTTGAGGAATGTTGATTAGATACTACCTTGATATTTGAGGAATTATGAGTTATGTTGAGATTTTGAGGTTTAGTTGGTTGTGAGGCTTATAGATTGAGTATGATCCTTATGGATCTCTTGGGTCTAGGTGTGACCTTTTTGATTGATAGGAGTATTGATATCTCTTTATGTCTTGTCATTAGGCAGTGTCCCTCTCAGGATTGGAGGTTGTTCGTGGTTGTGATTGTTCGAGGTTGAGGTAAGTCTGTAGGACTTACTTAGCTACACTCCTTATATTGGGTGTTGCATGAGTGGTGTGTGCGTTATATGCTTGATATGATAGCATGTGATGTCGATTATTACCGACCTATGTTTTATTTATTGTCCCGTAAGCGTGGTTGTGATAACCTTTCCCTTTCATCCCGCCGAGGAGTCTGGGAGGTTCTCTGACGTTAGGCTACCTGGTATACAGGAAGGGCGCAATCCACTCCCATAGGGTACACGGGTTGTGTGACCGACACTACTTCTAGATGGCTAGCAGGCCCAAAGGCAAGGATGATACGTTCCTCGTGTCACATAGTTTCATATATCTATATATATACGATTTGAGTGAATGACTATTTTATAAAGATGATAAAATGGGTAAATGTGTGATAGCATGATTATGTGTTTACCTTCCATGACGTGTGTTTGTGCTTGTGCATTACCTTATATACATATGGTTAGCTAATGGTTTCATACCATGTTGTAGATGTCTTGTAGGATAGGCGAGTTGTTGAGTGACTGGCAGGGTGACAGGCCGAGGACTCTCGTACATTAGGTGGTTATGGTTTTGGGAATATTTTATATACCTCCTGCGTGAGGATGATGTTTATTATACCTCTTGTGTGAGGGTGATGTTTTATACTCGGCTATGATCTTCTATATCTTTTGATGTATAGTATTGTGTATTTGTTTTATATGTGTGAGTGCCATGTTGTAAGGACCAGTGAACTTGTTATCAGGCTAGGGTCAGGATCCACTATGAGATCCTATCCCAATGTGGCATCCCGAGTCCTGCGGATTCGGGGTGTTACAGGCCTGAGGCCGAGTAGAGGCTTCAATGCGATATGGGTGGTGGTGGATCAGCTGACGAAGACCGCACAATTTATTCCTATTAAGGAAACGTGGTTGGTGATTCGTTTAGCCGAAGAGTTTACACGACAGATAGTGAGGCTCCATGGGGTGCCGAGGATGATCATCTCAGATAGGGATGGGCGTTTTACCTCGAGATTTTGGCAGCAGGTACACACCGCCCTAGGTACGAGCTTGTAGTTCACTACAGTGTATCATCCTCAAACGGACGGTCACTCAGAGAGGATTATACAAACCCTTGAGAATATGTTGAGAACTTATATGGTTGATTGGGGATAGGTATGGCCCGACCACCTTCCTTTGGTGGAATTCTTGTACAATAGTTAGCATGCGACGATTGGGATGGCTCCTTATGAGGTATTGTATGGACGGAGAGGTCGTACACCCTTGTGTTAGGATGAGCCGGGAATGATGAGTGGGGTAGCACCCGAGCAGGTGTAGGATAATATGGCTCGGGTAGCGTTGATTTGAGAGCGGATGCTAGCCACGCAGAGTCCTTAGAGGTCTTATGCTGATAAGAGGAGCAAACCTATAGAGTTTAGAGTGGGAGCACAAGTCTGGTTGAGGGTGTCGCCGACACGAGGAGTTCGACGTTTCGACATTAAGGGGAAGTTGAGCCCCCGATATGACGGACCATTTGAGATCCTAGAGCGGGTGGGAGAGGTGGCTTACAGATTAGCATTGCCACCGTGGTTAGAGGGAGTCCACCCGGTATTCCATGTGTCTCAGTTGAGAGAGTATATTCATGACCCGAGATATATAGTTAGTCACAACGACTTGATGGTTGAGCCAGACCACACGTTTGCAGAGCATCTTGTAGCTGTTTTGGAGAGGTGTACGAGACGCCTTCGATCGAAGGTAATACCCATGATGAGGGTACAGTGGTCGAGATGAGGAGTCGACGAGGCTACCTGGGAGACAGAGGATATTGTCCGACGGAACTATCCAGAGTTTTCTACGAGTCTAGGGACGTCTATAGGACCGTTGGGTTAGTACCGAATCCTTTCCCTATTTGTATTATGTGATTATATGTTGTGTAATACTATGTATGTTTCATGTGTGTACCTTACGAGGTTTTGATGTGTTAGCTGGGGTAAGCATGTGTAGAGAGATGATAGTTGAGACGGTTTGGTTTCACGATCGATGATCAGCGTTTAGGAAGTTTCGGGACGAAACTTATTTTGAGGGGGATTTGATGTAACGCCTGGAATTTCGGTTTCATTTACGAGAGGCGTTAGAAGTCGTGAGGAATGGCTACCGCTCTTGCGGCTTAGAAGGCCCGCACCCGCGGCCATCCGCGACCGCGGCTTGGATGTCATGCGGGGGCGGTGACACGTTACAGCGAGAGTTGTGCCTTTTCCGTCTAACCTTTCATCTTCTAACTCTTTTAATTTCGTCCTCTTTATGAGAGGAGTGATTCATGGTTGTTGTCTCTTGGCATCCCTTCCATTTATGCAGCCTAACTCCCTCTCCCTCATTTCTTTTCATGTTACTTCATTCTCTCCCTTCTTCTTCCTCATCTCCTTCACGTTATTCTCCACCTTTTGATTCTCTCTTCTCTTGAGGTTGTCTCACGGATTTCAGACTACATAGACGTGCTCCAGGGTAAGTTCCTTCCTCCCCCTTCCTTCCTTCTTCGTCCTTCTTCTTCTTACTACCTTGAATGGTAGGAATCCATGGATCCACCTAAAAGAGGCTCTTCTTGTGTTTGATTGTGTTGATGGCATACTTAGACCATGGAGGAGGGCTAGGATCTTATGTTGGAGGCTAGGATCTTATGTTGGAGGCTAGGAGATGTTCATAGCATCAAAGAAGGCAATAAGAAGGTTGCTGCACATCAAAGAACCAAAGAAGTCGACGTTTCTGGACTGCAACCGCGGGGCGGATCCTGTGAGCCGCGGGGGCGGATCTTGTAAACCGTGGGGGCGACCTCTGCAACCCGCAAGGGCGGACTCTAGGTCCTGCACAGCGCAGGGGTAGTTTCTACACCCGTAAACCTCCAATCTCTTGTTCCTTTCTTCCCTTTCCGCTTCCTTGATCTTTATCCATCTTAGTAGCATGCTAGGATGGCTTAACATAGGTGATATGGAATGTCAAGTAGTGGCTTGACCCTTAGGGTTATCTTGTGAGAGTTGAGGTTATGTTAGTTGTGATATTGTGGCATGATCTCTTGAGATATTTGAGGATATCGGTTTGGGACTGAGTTGTTATGTTGGAAGCCTTTAAGGTAGAGGACTTAGAGTGATCATGTATCTTGTGTGTTTATGAGTTGTGAGGATTGTGAGCACTAGAATTCTAAGGACTTCTAGTTGGCTAGAGTGTTGATTGATCTTGAGTTGTTGTTCTTGTGAGGATGTTGAGCCTAGAAGTCTAAGGACTTCTAGTTGACTAGAGTGATTTTGTTCTTGTGAGGTTGTTGAGCCTAGAAGTCTAAGGACTTCTAATTGACTAGAGTGTTGTTTGATCCGTGTGCCTTGTGTTGAACAGGCGTTGCGTGTTTTTCCACGGGAGGTTGAGAGAGTTCGATCGGGTTTCTCTTTGGGACTAGTAAGTCCACGGAATTACTTAGTTGACTTCTTTGTATTAGCACATTGTATTTTGGTGGTGTGTTTTAGTTACGTTAACCAACTAAACCAGAATAGGACGACCTATATATATTACGTAACTGGCTTAAGTGTATGATAACGGGCGGTGACATCACTGTCTAACTCTTGCGAGAGCTAGGAGGTTCTCTGCGACTATCTCAAGTAGGTAGACAGTCAGATGCATTACTACCATTCCTTGCTGGTAAACGGGGACAGAGGCGAGGTTTAGGAATCCCTCGTGTCACAAAATAAGTATCATTAGTAAGGAATAACTTAAATGAAGATAATAAATGGACTTGAGTGTTTGCATGTTGTATGTGTTCGTTATGTGTTTATGTGTCTTTACCTTTATTCTCATGCATAGAATGTTTAGCTAACGGTTTTATACCGCTTGTAGGTGTCTTGCACGTTAGGGAGGTGGTCGAGTGATTTGGCGGTAGTGAGCAGCCGGGGTTCCATACATTATAGGACGGGATCAATTTATCTTTTATTATTGTTTCAGACTTTGTCATGTTGTTGGTTTTGAAAACTTGGCTGGAGTTATGTTTTTCAGTTGTATTTCAAATACTCTTCATGCATTAAAAACTCTTTCTATTTGCCTTTTATTTGTGTTGTGTTGTAAGGTCCGGTGAAGTTGTTGTCGGCCTAAGGGTCGGAACCCATTGTGAGGTCCTAGCCCGTAGCATCCCGAGTCCATCGGATTTGGGGTGTTACAATTAAATCTTAGGGTCAGAAACCCTAGGCGGAGACATAGTCTATTTAGAGCCAAACTTCATAAACATATCGTGTGTCGATCTTTATTTATTTCCGCACTTTATATGTTTTTTGTGACTACTAGTTTTTACAGGATTCAAAGCCAATACCTTGAGATTTGCTTCAAGGCCTTGAGAAATAGTTTTGTCACAGGTTTCAAAGATTGACTTCAAGGCCTTGAGATTCATTTCAAAGCCTTGGCATTTCTGATTGCGAAAAGTTTTCATACTCTATTCAAACCCCTCCCCCTCCCCCTTCTCGAATATCTTTTTACTTAATATGTCCTCTACTCGGTTCTTCGGGATTTTTAGGAAAGTACAAAATGACAATAAGTTGTAACACAAACCTATGACCATTCTTACGATAGCAAGAAAACTACGTTGAACAATTAAATATTAAACCAACAAATTTATGTGTGTGTGTGATGAAAGGATGAGGAGAATTGAAATTCAATTAAAATTGATACTAAAACTAAGAGAGGAATAAACAACTCACGATATCACAACAACAAGATGAAGACGAGATGTGAATATTCGGTCAAAATTGATAACGAAACTGATAGAGCAGAAGTCATATAGAGATAAAAAAAAAGGATGATTAGGAAGAGACCTAGGGTAATAGAAGAAACTTATTAATTGAATTAGATTAATGGATGTAAACCACACTAAACTTAACTGAAGCGTGTTCTACCCAAAAAAATACCTCAACCATTGAACAATTTGATCCAAGTCTCGTGAATCATTCTCACTTTTTGCCTAAGATTGATCAGTTTTTCAAGGATGCGGGAATTTCTCGATATCACACAATAACACACAATACAACAAAATGGTATAGATGAGAGGATGAATCATACATTACTAGAGGGTGTTCATGTACATTACTAGAGGGTGTGACATGCATGTTCTCTAATGAATAGTTGGATATAAGGTTTTGGGTAGAAGTGACGTCTATAACATGCAATTTGATAAATTGCGGGTCTCACGCTAGCATAAACTTCAAAACACCTTATGTGGTGTGTCTAGTAAACTCATTTATTATTCTAATCATAAATTTTTTTATTTTAAAATTTATTACCTTATCAATGAGGATAAACTAGAGCCTAAAAAAAGAGTTTTATAGGCTCTAAAGATGGGGTCAAGGGACGGAGAATTTGTTTTTCAACCAAGAAGAGAATTATTTTGAGTAAAAGTGTTAATTTTGATGTGAGTATTATACTTAGCTTGATAGTAAAGTCCGCGGTTACAAGAGAAAGTAATAATGTGTGTTAATAAATAGGTCGAGATAAGAGTTGTTATCCAAGAAGAAGAACAACAATCACAATTAAAAGGTCAACTACCACAATTTATAGCATCAAAAAATTAACCACTAGACTCTATTCATCACAATTTAGTTGATGATTTCTCAAGAAGACTTGGAGATATCTTCCAAAAAGGTATGGCTTTGACGATATGATGGGTGATGCTCTACAACTGGAGAGGTGGATACTCATTAGCCATCCACCTATAAAGATGATGTCTTTGGGTTAGATGTTGCACAATGGTTTGTATCAATAGGATATGAGATGAAGTCATTTTATAAGAATCAAATTTAAGATTAGACATACTTTCTAGAAAAAGGTTATTATTTGCAAATGGATTTTCAAGAAGAAAGTATAGGATATCTTTTATTGGAGGGTCAAGTATATGACATGAGATATTGCAAGTGGTTTTCATCACAGCAGAGAGGGAGTAGGAGGCTATGATATTTCTTATGAATGGACAACAAAACTTTCATTAAAGTGTTAGTAGCACTAGTGGCACGTGCCACATCAAGATATGCATCTTGAACACCTTGATCTGAAAACAAACTTATACATGGAGAGCTATAGAAAGAAATTTACATAATTCAACTAGATGGTTTTCAATTTCAAGATTGAAAAAAATGTTTGCAAGTTGAAAATTTCATTATTTGTAATTCGTAACCACCAAGACAATGTTACAATAGATTTGATAACTATATGATGGAGATTGAGTACGATAAGAGCGCATATGATTGTTGTATGTAAGTAATGTTGTAATAGTTAAAAATGCAAGTATGACATTTAAAAATTGAAGGATCTTCTGACTATTACGTTTAAGATGAAGAATATGAAAGCCGCTCAGAAAGTTCTATGAATGGAAATGCTTAGAATAAGGGGTTACAAGAAGACTTTCTTTCGGAAAAAGATTAAATTGCCAAGGTTTGGATTATAAGCATTTAAACCTGTTAATATAACTATCAAGAGGATATTACGGTTCTTAGATATACAATTAATATTGGTCTCATTTATTGGAGTGATATATACACAATGTTTAGTCATGGGGGTACTATGATTTATTGGAGATGTTGATTGGTTATGTTTTTACAATCGGTGGTTTTATTGGAGATGCTTATCACCATGGGGGCAGTAAGCATGTTGATATGTTGAACAATAAAAAGAAGATGAAAATAAAGAAAGTAGGTACATTTCATGATCTTGTTCACCAACCAAATGACTTACATACAACAAGCTCCAATACTATTTGGAGTTGCTAAATGTTGTGTTAGGGGCACTGTATAATGCATGTGGTGCATTTTGGTATAAGAAACATGTAGAAGGGCAGGCATGAAATGAAGAACATGATGGGCAACAAAGGTAAAGTAAAAGAGAAGAATGAATCAGTAGAAGTTATTAGAAGAATGAGAAAGAACAGGTAGCCCCCAGTAGGTTGTGAAAACAAGAGCTGTCCTTGTGGGCAGCAGCAGCAGCAGCTTAGAAATAGAATACAAAGCCTTCCAACTGCATTTCACTTTCCTTGACTTTGCTACACTGAAGCCCTTCTTCACCCAACACCCAACTCTTCTCTTCTTCTTCGTCGTCGTCCCCATCCTCTCGTACCCCTTCCGATTCCGCATCATTGATTACTTTCTCAAGCTCTGCAGATGGATACACCGATTCATTCATCTTACTATATATATATAAAACAAGGGTCAAAAGGGGCAGTTACGTATATAGTTAGACAGACAGATGAACAGTATATCATAATGCTTCTTAATTGGATGAATGGAATATTATGATTCAGTGGGTAGCAAAAGGTTAAAACCCATGGCAGGGACCTCTATTCCTTTCGGCACATGGCCTCTGCAATCAAAATCACAGGCGCCATTTATTTTCTTTCTTCTTTCAAACCTCAAAACTTTTTTTCTTTTTTTTGTTAAAAAAATACTATATAAGTTCTCTTTGTTCATAGTTTTAATCAATCCAAAGTATATTTTTTGTTATAATATTTGGTGAACTAACCAAATTTTAAATATAAAGCTATAAAATAAAAACTTTCCACTTTACATGATTAACTTAAGTAAATATTCTTAGAATTGTTTTAACATATTTCTTTTGTTGTTAAGCATAAAAGGTAGAAGGTATGTTGATTGAAATGGAGATTAAAAAAAAGTTATTCTCAATAATCTTATAATTTTAGTAAAAAATTTAAAATAAAATAAACTTTGTTTTATTTATCTAGATTACATAAATTCATCTTGTTCTATCTAACCAAACCCACCGTATTTCAAGAACTAAAGACTTTTTTTTATTGCTTTTAACTTTGTAAATATTTAGATAATGGTGATGTCTTATAGTTAATTTTTTTTTACATATACTACGCCTACGCAGTAGACGTACTGCGTAGCGTAGTCATTTTCTCTTAAATTTTCGAGCAAAATATTTCATATGGACTACTACGCATACGCCATGCATAGTATGACTACGTATCCGCAATGCGTAGTCGTAGCCATTTTCCTTAATTTTTTCGAACGAAATGAGCTTGTTGCTACGCATACACCATGCGTAACCATAGTCGGGGTATGAATAGCACACTTCATGTGGTACGAATAGCAATCTCGCGAGATTAGAACCTTATAAATTTGTTACTTTTAATTGTTTTTTAAAAAAATTAATTTAGTTCAGATGAAATTCTATTATCTACTATACATACTAAAACAAAGTATAAGGTTGCTGACGTGGCGCACTCTGAAAACAGTATTTTCGAAATGGAAATCTCACAATTAACGTCAATAAATCTTTATTTTTTAAACTATTTTTAAGACAAAAAATATTTTTTTTTATTAAATTAACTATTTTTTGGGACGATTTCACGTTACTTTTTATTGTTGGAACGAATCTATTTTTCGGACAGTTTTTTTTATTAAAAATAAATCAACTCCAATTTCTGTTAGTTTTTTATTTCTATTTTACTTCACTTACTCCTGAAATTTTATTTATTTTTTTAAGGATTATTAGTCGAAGAATACACCTCAGACTTTTCTATTGCACAAAATTACACTCTTCTATAATTAACTAGTTTAATCCCCGCACCTTGTGCGGTTTTTATTTAAAATAAAAAGTATTTATTGTTATTTTTATGTATTATGTACCGCATATTTATTTATAGTACATTTAGTTCAGGTTAAATTGACTTAAGAATATAAAATTTTATGTTTTAATATCATCATGAACAATGTTTTTCTAATAATAAAATATTAATTGAGAATGAATAAATAATTTTTGAATTCAAAATTTTTTTAAAAAAATTTCAAATAATGCATTAAAAACTAATAGTGAATTTATGAATTCCAAAAGTAGTAAGAGATACTTCAATATTTATTTATACGTGATGAATGAATCGATGATATCATTGTTACTTGGATTATAGCAAATATTTGGTTACATACATTTAGAAAATAAAATTAGTTATATTAAAACTCATTTTTTATGACTAAATCAATAGCGGATAATATCATTCAATTTATTGTGTATGCAAAATCTAAAAAAATATATGGCTTGATATTTATTTAAAAACCATAGTTAGGCATCATTTATTAGTGTTAAATATAATTTGATTTAGCAAAATCTACACACAAAAAATATATGAATTTGTCGATTTTAGATTAAAATAGTTTTAAATCAACTTAAAAGTTTTGAAATCGATTGTTTTAACTTGAACAAAACTGTAAAAAATATATAGTTAGCAAACAACAACTAAAAAAAACGATCTGTCTATGTGAAATTTTTTTCACCAAAATAGGATTATAAAATAGTTAAAAATATATAATTTTGCTCGATAGTTAACATTCACACTCATTTTATCCTGTCAAAAGCTTATGTATAAAATAAATTGACATCTTTCATCGTATGAGCCACTCTGAGTATAACATACAATACTGCATCCACAACGCGCAATGTCATCGACTTGTGCTCTGTTTTAGTATGTATAATAGATTCAAATAAAAGTGCTTTGTTTCCTATAAAATTGTTAATTTAATAATAAAAGATTTTTTGGCTTAATTTTTATTATAAGAAAATTATCACACAAAACAAAGTCGTTCGAACTAACGTGAGTTGGTTCCTATAAAATTGTTAATTTAATAATAAAAGATTTTTTAGCTTAAAAATAAAGCTCTATTGGTTTTAATTGTGGGAACTCCATTTCAAAAATACTGCATCCACAACGCGCCACGTCATCGACTTGGGCTCTGTTTTAGTATGTATAATAATTTAATAATAAAAGATTTTTTGGTTTAATTTTTATTATAAGAAAATTATCACACAAAATAGAGTTGTTCGGGAGTTGGTTCCTATAAAACTTTTAATTTAATAATAAAAGATATTTTGACTTAAAAATAAAAATTTATTAGTTTTAATTGTGTGAGCTCCATTACAAAAAGACTCCATCTACAACGCGCCACGTCATCGACTTTTATTTTACTATGTATAATAGATGCATCTTTATTAAATTATAATATTAATGGTCTATTTACATAGAATGCATATACATTTGGTAGGGAGGGAATATTGAGCGGCAGGTGCAATGATTGATATCCACGTTTCTATTTGAAGTTTTGAACCCTTATGGGAGATCTAATTGGACCTTTTTGAGATGATTCTCACCGCATATGTTCATTAAGTTACAAATCATTGATCTTCTTATAAAAATCTCCTTCCCACCAAAAAAAAAAAATTAAGATCTTGTTATAATTTTATTGTTATGTTTAAGAAGTGCCAAATGATTAGTATTACTAATCATTGATCGGCTGGCAACCATGAACAGTTAATTTGTTAATGAAATGCATAATTAATAAGAATTGATTTTGATTTAAGATGGAGAGTAGAGAAGAGGATGTGGATGATGCACATGTAATTTGGTAAGATATGATTAGTGGGCTACTAATTATCAACACTTACTAAATTAGCTTTTCTCCATCATTAAGCTTAATCACAAATCAGATCGTATATTACAAGTTCATATCAGATCTATATAAAATCAAACTACTTCGGCGCCCACTTGCTGTCGTGGAGGTATCTACCTATTTTTCTAGGGATTTTTTTTTAGTTTGGTGTGTTAAAGGTTTTGTTTTTTTAAAAAAGAAAGCAGTTAAAACAGGTGTTGGGGTTCGATATTCTCAAATTGGTCAGTCGGTCAGCAAAACAGTTGGTTTCTCTAAAAGTTGCATGATTTGGATTTCGTCAAAGAAACGGAGATCCAATATGAACTCAGAAATAATCATCTTGACCTCCCACGAGCAACTTCATAATCCTTGGAGTGCATTGATAATACAAAGATTATCACCATCGATTTCGATCTTTTTGATCTTTAATCTAATAGCCTCTTGTAGACCCGATTTGAGAGCAAAAACTTTAGCTTTTATTACAGAGCTAAAGTTATTTTTTCGCATCAAGGCTAACAACCTCACCCTTGTGATTCCGAATAAAAAAGCCAACGGATATTAATCCCAAACTGAGTTTAAATTCATCAAAATTAACTTTATGGAAACCAGGTTTTGGTTTATCACACTTAATATTGTTTTTCTTCATTTTGGGAGAATTAATGTTCTTTTGTTGTTTTATATCGTAATCGTCTTCATCAATGATGTTAGTTTTCCACATTTGGATTTGGTTTTTAATGAAGTTGATAACCTTATTATAAGGACCAATAGGCTCATTCCATAAATAATTTTGTTCCCGAAAAACCAAATACTCTACGCGATAGTTGCGAGGCATGCAAATTGAAAACTCCACATTTAGTATATTTGAATATTTGATGATGGAAGACTTAACACAATGGATAAACCTTGAAATCAGATACAATGGATAAGCAAGACCTTCAAACCAGATACAAGGGACAAGCGCAGAGTTTGAAGAAGTTCAACACGGAGGCCTTGAAAGCTATTTCAAGGGATCAGAAGCCACAACCTTGAAACAAGTTTCAAAGGACAAAACGGCTGGAAGGAATTCAAATCTCTATCAACCAAGTCAACCAAGAATCAAAAGAAGATCTTCCAAGGAGATACGCTCAACAAGAAGATACACTCAACAAAGAAGATCTCGACAACCTAGAGGATTCGGTTCAAAACAGGATCTCGCAAAGATCCTCAAGCAAAGGCGCAAGATTTCTTCTCAACAAAATTCGAAGATCTTCATCCAACAAATCATAACAAGATTTGAAGATCTCGATTCCCAAAGACAAAGATCTTCAACAACGTGAGAAGATTACGAAGAAGAAGAATAAACATGCTTTAAGGAAATGAAGAAGATAAAGAAGATCTACAACGGCTATCTCATCTCAACCAAAAAGCGTTTTCCATGGAGAAGAAGAAGAAACACAAGCTTACACGGAAATATCCAAAGTCTTCAAGCGACCCAAAGCATCTTCATCGATTATAAGTTTTTCTTTCTCTCTTTGTACAAAAGCCTTATCCCCTAGAGAGATAAAACTCGAGAGCTCCATTGGCTTATCTAAAGAGTGTTATACTAGAGTGTGTCTCTGCGAAGTAACTAGGCTATTATAGCAAGGTGAAGAGTTGGAGCTAGATCGTAGTGTTGGCTACAGTGAGAGAAGAAGGGGATTTCTTCTAGTTTGTATCTAGGACTCTTTGAAGATGATAATAGATAGTTAGATCCTACGACTATACATTGGGACAGAGAGTAGGATATTTAGAGCCGAACTTCGTAAACATATCCTCGTGCCGATCTTTTCTATTCCCAACCATATCTGCTTTATTGTGACTAACTTTGTTTTGTAGGTTTACAAAGTCAAGGCCCTTGAAATCAGTTTCAAAGCCCTTGAAATCGAAGTGTGACACAAAGAGCTCAGATCGACATCAAGGCCTTTGAAATCAGTTTCAAAGCCTTGAGATAGGTTTTGCAAAAAGTTCTCATACTCTATTTAACCGCCCTTCTAGAGTATCTTTATCCTTTATATTCACCTAATGATTCTTCAATTGGTATCAGAGCTAGACTCACGTATTTTGATTTAACCATCAGTGAGACTAATCATGAATCCTATAGGTGATGGAGGATTTGCTCAAGGAAGATCCTCATCTCGACCACCACTCTTTTGTGGCAACAACTTTGCCCATTGGAGAGCACTAATACGCATGTTCATTATTGATCAGGACATGAAACTATGGAACATTATTCAAAAAATCCCCAAAGTTCTAACTACCACAGTTGAGGGTGTCCAAGTCACAAAGAAGGAAGCTGACTTCACACAAGCCGACTTGGATAGTGTTTCAAAGAACTACAAGGCCATGATCATGCTCTATTGTGGATTAGATGCAAAAGAATTCAAGCGCATCTCATCATGCAAGAGTGCAAAAAAAATATGGGACAAGCTTGTTGTCACATACGAAGGAACAAGTCAAGTCAAGGAAACAAAGATCAACATCTTCCTCAAACAATATGACCTATTCAAGATGAATCCAAATGAACCAGTCAAAGAAATGTTCACAAGATTTACTGAGATTGTGAACAACCTGGACTCACTTGGAAAGGTCTTCACAAACGAAGAAAAAGTTAGGAAGGTTCTAAGGAGCTTACCTAAAGGTAAGTGGGGACCAAAGATGACTCCCATCGAAAAAGCTCCTAATCTCTCAACTCTTCCTGTTGACGACCTCCTTGGAAAACTCATCACACACGAGATAGTTCTTGGTGAAGAAGATGGAGAGATCCATCCAACACAAAGAATTCTAGCATTAATATCTAAAAAGGATGAGTAACCATCAGAAGAGGAAGATAGTGATTATGATGATGAAGAAGATGCAATTGCCTTGATCTCCACGGGTCTCACAAAGATTCTTAAAATAAAGAAACAGTTTGCAAACAACAAAGAATATTCGCGAACATCAAGGCCTCGAGGTAAGTTTTCTAACTCTAACAAGAAAACTAAAGTTCTGACTTGTTTTGAATGTGGTGAAACAAATCATCTCGTTAAGGATTGTCCACAAAAGAAGAAGACCAACTTTAAGAAGAATGATCGAAAGAAGAAAGCTATGTTATCTTCATGGAGTGATTCAGATTCCTCAAATGAATTAGAAGACGAAAAAGAACAAGCAAATCTTTGTCTTATGGCCGATCATGAAGAAGATCCAAATCTCTACGTTGATAATGTGGTAAGTATCATCATGTCCTAACCTGAATATGATCTCACATAATTCCTTAAAGGCATTATCATATGTGATAAAGAACATAGGATAAGAATAAGTTCCTTGAGAGAAAAGCTTCTCAAACAAGAGAAAAGATTAAGCGATATGTCTCTGGAGATTGAAAATCTTAACACTGAAAAGTTAGACCTTGATATCAATATCAAGGCCTTGGAATAAAAAAATGCGATTCTCAAGGGAAACCTTTCTTCTCTCCATCGAGAATATATCGATCTAGAGAAAGAAAAGGTTGATCTAACTGTGACGTGCCAAGACCAGAAGGTTGCACTTATTCAATTCACTCGTTCGAAAGCTAACCTCGAAAGGATGTGGGTGAGAAACAATCTTCTCTCAACAAAAATGGTATAGGCTATCATGTTAGTTTTCCTAGAAAAACGACTACCACTTTTGCCAAAGCTAAAGGAAGTATTCATATGCCCACATGTTTCTATTGTTGTAAAAAGGGTCATGTAAAATTAACTTGTTCATATAGAAGAAATGATTCTTACATCATTAGAAATACTTATCCTCTATGTCTAAGGAAACAAGTTAAGCAAATATGGGTTCCTAAAAGTACTAGACCACCAAACATGATTGAGCCTGAATATGGACCAAAATATGCCAATTGGTAGACCCGGAAAGGTTGATGTTTGCTGTTTTGCAGGATATCACCAAGGTAAAGAAGCATAAATGGATATTCGATAGTGGTTGCTCACGACATATGAGTGAAAAAAAGCTCACTATACTCAGATCTAAAGAAGCAATCATGTGGAACCATTACGATTGGTGATAAAGGAAAGTGTAACATTATTTGCATTGGTAAAATTGGTTATAATTCATCTAACTTCATTGATGATGTATATCTTGTTGACGGTTTGAAGTATAACTTGCTTAGTATCTCTCAAATATGTGATAAAGGCAACAAGGTTATGTTTGATTCAGAAAAATGTGAAGTTCAAGACAAGACATCGGGTGATATTGTGCTTACAGCTCCTAGATGCAATAATGTTTATTCTATGAGTATTAACCAAGTTTCAAGAACTAAGCTAAAATGTTTCAAGGCTTTGACTGATGATCCAAGGCTTTGGCATAGAAGACTTGATCACGTAAGCATGCATACAATGCAGAAGTTACTTTCAAAGGATCTGTTACGTGGATTGCCAAACCTAAACTTCAAGGTAGATGAACATTGTAAAGGTTGTACACAAGGTAAACAAACAAGAGGTTCATTCAAACCAAAGAAGGTTGTAAGTTCTTCTCGACCCATTGAGCTTTTACATATGGATCTTTGTGGTCCTATGCGTGTCAAATCTCCCAAAGGTATATAGTACGTCCTTGTTATTGTGGATTATTTTTCTCGTTTTACATGAATATCATTCTTACGGGAAAAATCTGAAGCATTGTTTAAGTTTTCAAAATTGTGTAAGGAGCTGCAAACTTTGAAAAACCTACCTATAGTTTCGATAAGAAGCGATCATGGTAGATAATTTGATCAACTAAAGTTTGATGTGTATTGTGCAAAATACGGCATTTCACACAACTTTTCAGCCCCTAGAACTCCTCGACAAAATGGGGTTGTGGAACGTAAGAACCGCACCCTAGAGGATATGTCTAGGACTATGCTTTTAGAAAACAGTTTGTCAAAACGTTTTTGGGCTGAAGCAGTAAACACTGTGACTAGGTACTTTTCCTAAGGTCGTTTTGTATCCTGTTAAAATATTTTCCGAACTCAACACTAAAGCAAGTATAGTGATTAAGTAAGGGTCGAACCCAAGAGAGTTTGTGTTATTTTATTAAATTCAATTAATGATTATGGGACAAAGTAACAAAAAGGGGGGGGGGGGGGTTTGGAATGAGTTGATGCACACAAAACTTAAAAAGTAATTAAAAAGAGATTGATAAGATGATGATGAGTGAATCTACACTAGGCTGATTCTTAGCATGCGATTACTACTTTGGTGAGTTCCTTTTACAAGTTTCAAGTAATGTTCCCGTCTTGATCATATGTATGTGTTGAGCCAACCGACATCAACACAACTTAACAAGTTAGTGTTCCGTAAACCTACAAGAACAAGTAACAAGTTAGCTTTCAAACAAAGACTAAGGGATATAAAGAGAAGATTAAAACCGTTAAACTAATCTTTATAATTGTGTTTCTTTTCCTTCAAGCAATTACAACCCGTTTTTACTTAAAGGTTACTACTAGACTAAAGACCCGAACCCGAAATCTATTAATCCTAGTTGTTTGCATGCACTTAGAACCTAAGGTGATCAATCTTAAGTAATAATGAAAACATGCAACTTAGATAATTGAAGCTCAAGAAACACAAAACATTACTGAATAAAACTTATATTAAAGGGAACTTACAACCAAAGTAATAATGCAGCCTCAAATCAACCCAATGTAGCAAGGAAAATTAGAAGCTCATTACAAAGGAAGCAAGAGAGAATAAAAGTGGGAAAATGATGGATGATTCTAACAATCAACCATGGTCTATTTATACTATAGATGACACTAAATGGGAGTAAATGGCCGGCCAAAACAGCCACCTTTTATGCCATAAAGGTGGTGTAAACAGCCAGAGTAAAGCCTCTGTCGCTGAATCGCAAGGGCGGCCTTCAGATCCGCAGGGGCGGTTCAGAAGAAAACGTTTGATCTTCTTCGTGGCCGCAGGGGCGGCCTGACAATTCCGCAAGGGCGGATCATTGATGATCTTTAAACACCTGACTCTTCAACTTTCTGTCGCTTCAGATGCCGAGACGCAGGGGCGGCCTAGTGTCAACGTAGGGGCGGTGACACTGACTCTTCAGCTTCACAACTCCACAGGGTGAGACGCAGGTAGAGCTGCAGGGGCGCCGGTCTTCGCTTCTTTAGGATAAATCACCACAGGGCGCCAGGGAGTGGCGCAGGGGCGGAGACAGTCTTCGTTCCTGGCGCTGGCGAAGGCGCAGGCTGCGCTCCGCAACGTGGTGTCACCCGCAGGGGCGGTGACACTGCTCCGCGGGGGCGGTGAGACAACAAAAGCTTTGCTTCATGCATGGTCTTCAACTCCCAAGTGCTTAAACTCCTCTTCTATTTTCTTTTAGTCTTCTTCTTTTGGACCAAGGAGTTAGTAGCATAAACCGACACTAATGTGATAAAAAGACTCTAAAAACTAACCTAAATGATAGTGATTCCATCACCTATCAAACTCCCCGATACATAGACCTTTTACTCGTCCCGAGTAAAACACATGACATCAATTTTTAGACTCAAAGGCCTCAGGAAGCATGGGTAAGAGGCATAGACAATGGAAAGGAAAAGCCAAGAGAGAAAGAAGGAAAAAGAGAGAAAATGTGAGAAAAAGGTGAGAAAACTACCATCCTTATTGCTCCAAGAGTGGCCTACCCGGACAACCTCCTTATGACTCCCCTTCTTATGTCGCCAAAACGCCGGAAGGGAAACCTACACTTGGTGTCGCTCATTTTGCCAAGGCGCCCTTTCGGGTTTTCACCTTGCCACTCTTCTTCTTTTCTTTGATGATCTCACTTGGAACTCACATCCATCAAGTCCAATTTTGCACCAACCTAAGGTTGGTCGGACTACCTTCTATTTGCCTAAACCGCCCTTTCGGGTTTTCGGTTTATCCAAGGATTTTCATGCCTTTTTTTTTCTTTTTTTTTCATGACTGAATTTTAAACTATAAAAACTCAATGCAACATATTCAAAACAATCTATACATGCAAAGATATTCCCCTTCCCCATACTTGAAGCACACTTTGCCCTCAAAGTGGAAAATAAAAGCAAAGATAAATGTGGAGAAGGAATAAGGGATGATACCACTAGTGGGATGGTCCGGCTGGACCATCCGGACCCTCCTCTGGTGGGTACGGGAAGTGGTTGAAGAAGTGCTCCTGCCGGCGGTAGAGCGTGTCAATGCGGGCCTGCTGAGCATCCATCCGACGGCCAAATGAGGTCTCAAAGCCGGCTTGCCAAGCCAACTGTTGAGCCTCGAGCTGCTGCTGCTGAGCCGCCTACCACGCATCATGCCTCTGGTCAAAGTGGGAGGTCATGGAGGAGGCGAAGCTCGTCTGCAAGCTCTGCTGCTGCTCAAGCATGGTCCGCTGGTACTCGGTCTGCCATGCCTGATGATGGGTGGTCAAGGCTGCCATCTGAGCCCGAAGACTCGCAAGTGCCGGATCATCATCTGGTGCCGCAGTAGGCATCTCCTCGTCCTCCGATATGGGCATATGCTGCTCATAATGAGCCCGCTGGAGCTCGCAGCATGTCTCTTAACAATGGACCTCTAAGGCCTCCTCGACACGAAAGGATCAACCGGGGTGAAAAGCTCGGAGAGCTCGTCTCCAAGTGGAAGTGGCCGAGGAAGGTATGTGATATGGCTCCCATCTGCAAATGAGAGCCAAAATAGGTTGTCCCCATCCCTCTTGAGGAGCTTGCACCTCCTCAGCATCCCCTCCGTGGAGAGAGGCGCCTCCAACCCGTCTTCTAGGCCGGAAAGATCCATAACTTGTGAGGCGATCAAGGAGATCACCCCACCGCCAACAATGTCCCTTGGCTCGTTCTTCCTAATCCGCTTCAAAGTGGTAAGGAAGAGGTACGGCCAATCCATCACCTTCTCACTCATCGGGAGGCAAGAATAGAGCAGTGGAAGGTCCTTGAGGGTGACCTTGTTCTCCTCCTTGTGTCCACAGAAGAAACTCATGGTGATCTTTGACAGGAGCCTCAAGAAAGGGTGAGTGAGTTTGTTAGAGTACTCACCCCCGACATAAAACTCGGGTCCTGTGGCAGCCTGCCAAAACTCGCATAGGTCCGGTGTCGGGACTGTCTCCCACCAGTTTTCTAAGGGGCAAATAGTTATCCCAAATGCCTCCTACAGTTGGGTGTAATCCAGTGTATACTTCCTCTTGTTGAAACTTGAATGAAAGTCCAACACATATGTGGTCCTCCTTTTCCATGGTGAAGGTGGCGATGAATTGGCGGCTGAGCTCGGGGTATGTTGGGGCATTCATGTCCAGAAATTCACCGAGCCTAGCATTGGTGAGGAATGCCCGCATGCTCTCTAACATGCCCAAATTTTCCAAGGTAGGAACATGCAAAAACCGAGTTACATAAGCAACCCGATCTTGCACAATCCTATACCGCTCCTTCTCAGACTCCGACAACTTGTATTTCATCTAGTTTTCCATTTCTTGCAATTGAACAAGTAAAGGAATTAGAAAGTTCAGAAATTGGATTAAGAGACGAACCCTCTGTTGCTATTTTCGTAGGGGCGGCTGAATGATGTGCAGGGGCGGCGAGACGCAGGGGGCGGCAGTTTGCACGTGTTACGCTAGGATGTGACACGCAAAAAGCTTTACATTTATAAACTCGATCTAATCTCCTAAACTACCTAGCGAAACCCGCAGTGTACGGATCGTTATGTAGGAAGGAAAGTATTCCGAGGTCGAACACAAGGACTGAGGCGAAATCAAATCATTCAATGATCAAAGATAGTGCGAATCTAAACTAAGATGAGATGAGGAACAAAGAAGGTGCAAAACACAATATTTTTGGTTGGTTTTGGGGTGATCAAACAAGGATCACAAAATATGCAAATCAAACAAGCAAACAAACACACGAATGCAAGATAGGAGATAAGAGGTAAGATAAATGGATTCTAGAGATCAAGATTCCCGGTTATGGCATTGGACTCAATCTTCTAAAGATTCTAAGGACAAGGTTGCGGTGTTGGGAAAGGGTGTTTCTCTAATGGAAGCAATTACCGGGTAAGTCTCATGCTTCACTAATCCTGCACCAAACTCCTATTACCGGGTAAGTCTCAAGGAGGTAAAGTTGGGAATTCTACACAAACCGAACACTACTTAAGGGGCAAACCTCTCCTTACCGGGTAAGTCTCGGAAAAGGTAAGTCTCAAGCAACAATCCTAGCACACTCAGTCCAATAGTGGCTTATGAGGCTCACTACTACCTAGAGTTCATCATCTTTGGTATCTAAGATCGGAAATCACCGGGTAGGTCTCTTTCCTCACTTAGTTTGCTAGCATTAGGTCACCCTAAGCTATATTATGCTCAACAAACACTAGGATTTCAACAATCTAACATCCTAACATACAGATTCATCAATTAAAGAGCAACAGAAGGAAAAATCGGGTGGATCATAGCAAAAATCGGCCGATTTACTCTGAAGAACAGGTCGATTTTTCTCCTCTGGTTTAGGTTTCGGCCACAAAAATCATCCTAAACTAACATGTAAGTCATTTATATCATCACCCAAGCCATAACCATCAATCCTTTACTCTAGAATCACAATAAACTAGCCAACAACATGCATTTCAAGATCTAAAATCATCATACAAGCATACATGGAATCCATAGCAAGAAGATGAAGTAAGGAAATGAAAGCAATGAAACTTAGCTGGATTTGAGTTCAAAACAAGTCTTTCAACACACCAAATGTAGCTCCAAGTCAGATCTTACAACCTTCAACAAGTTTCTTCACAAAAATCACTCAAATCTCACTACAAAACTAAATCCTCCACTAATCTTTCTCAAGAACACCCACAAGGGTGCCTTGAAGAGAGGCTACAATGGAAGAGTCTTTGGGAAGATGCTAGAGGAGAAGGGTCCAAAAGGAAGGAGATGGATCCTCAAATCAGCCTGCAGGACCACTTAAATACTCCATAAAGAAGCAAGGGCCGGACAAAGAGATTGTGGGACACGTGGCTCAAGCTGTCAAAAGCCAGAAAATCGACCCAGACAGAAAAATCGGCCGATTTTCCTGAGTGTAGGTTGATTTTCTTCAACAGAAACTTGTTATGATCATCTAGCCATGAGTTGCTCCATTGCTTGCACCAACAAGGGTCCTTGTGTCCTTCATTGCTCCAATTATGTTCCTTCAAGGCCTTGGATATGTACCACCATGAGGCTTGACCCTCGAATGTATCGATTAATGTCCAAAAGATCCTCGAAATACCTACAAAACCGACAAAAGCTCGTGTAGACGTCTTTTCTAGAAATATGCATGAATTAAGCGTAAACGTCATGAACTAATGCCAAACCGTGCATGAATAACGGGAAAAACTATCTAAATGAATGCCTAAACTAACATCATAAATCACGTTATCAAAATACCCCATACTTTAGATTTGCTCGTCCCCGAGCAAGACCCAACTATAGACTAATAGATGACATGATTTATGCATGCAGAAAAACAACAAAATCTTTTTGGAATTGTGCTTCTAACATTGGATCACCTTCATAGTCATGTTTCATAGCAATGGACAAGCAATCATGCATAAAATGAATGAAGGCATGGAAAGACAATTATACTTAACTAGAAAGCATGCATGAGAGGTGAAAATGAAGAAGTCAAGATGATCATGAGTATGTCCAATCTAGATCACTAAGTCTTACACACATGCATTTAGGTCACAAGGACTTAGGAAAGAAGAGGCTAAGAAACGTTGTGATTAGGTGGGAATTTTTTAGGTCATGTGATGCTAATCCGGGAAAGGAACTAACTCCACAATTTCGTTTTTGCTCAACTTCCCAACAAGTGTATAATTTTCTCCATCTTTTCTTTGTTTTCATTTCTTTTTCACTTATTTTTTGAGACAATGGCATTGGTGTACAAAAGCCGAAACCTTGGTGATTAGCCGTCCTCGGGTTTTTTTTATTTTTCGAGGTGCATCCACAACGGGCACACGTACCAAAGCTCGTTAGGACTATCGGTTTATTTGACTTTGGCAAGGCACAAACACCCGATTATGTGAATGGTGCCGAGTTACTCGTCATTTAAACCAACATCCCCAAACCTATATTTTTCTCTACACTTTCACAATAAATTCAGCACTTCATTCACATCATTCATTCATCAACAACTTCACCCCACACTTGCTTTTCACACACATCAACACACTAGCATGCTCCTATTCCCGGATGGGTCAAAAGAGGTCAAATTTTTCATCAATTGAGGTGCTCAAACAACATGATCAAGATGAGAAGTAGAGAAAGATGAATTGCCTTAATCACTCCTAAATGATGTGCAAGAACTAGCATGTAATTTCGACTTTCAATCCTCAATCCAATCAAGACAAGCATCATAATCACAAATCATTCATGGATTCAAGATAAGTACTTCAAGTCCACATATGCATACATCAATTCAACACATAAGGTTATCCATAGCCAATTCACAAGACAATCTCATCATAAGGGTCATTTCCAAGCTTAGAAGCACTAAAATTTTTAAATTTTTCTGATTTTTTTTTGATTTTTCGAAATATATATGTACAATGCAAGACGTAATATAACATGTGACTAATAGAAACTATCCTAGATGCTACATGCAAGTGATCATGAAAACCCCACCCCATACTTAGAAACACATTGTCCCCAATGTGGAAACTAAATAAAGAAGTGAAAGAGAGTTCTCACAATGTAAAATTGGTGATGCTTTGGTATTTCGGTTCACATTGAATGATGATGGTGGATGATCGATCAAGGATGGTAGAGAGCTCTTGATGTTCATTATGGTGTTGGAACCCGCGCTTGGCACCGCAAGCCGTCCAAGTTCCACGTCCGCTCCACCCATGCTTGATTGGAGATCATCACTTTCCTTGATAGAAGGAAAAATCGGACCAACTACCCAGGAAAATCGGCCGATTTTGTGCAAGAACAGTCCGATTTTCCTGGGCGCTTTCTTCCTTGTCCATGTGCTCGGATCTTGCACCTTCTTCTCAACAGTTCCATGAGGTTTTCACATGACCTCCAAAATCTCATCACACATGACAACAACAAGATCTAGCACCCAAAAACACAAAAGAAAAACAAAGCACACCAAAAACAAAAGCAAAAAAACGAAGAAGAAAGAGAAAAGGGAAAGAGTTGTTACCCTTGGGTTGCCTCGCAAGAAGCGCTTCTTTTAGATCATTAGCTTGACCAAACTCAGAGGATGTGTCAATCCACCTCGAATACCATGGTTTGCTTGAGGAGTCCAAGCAACCATCACTTTCCGGCATCCATGATGACAAGCAAGGGCCACTTGATGCCCAAATAAGCTTTAAGTTCTCTCTTCACCGGTGAATAGTAGACTCCTTCATCACCTGTCCCTTGATGATAGTATGGAGTTGCAGCCATAGGTGCCACCCCATACTTAGACAATTGGTACTCCACGGTCACACCGGTGAGATGCTTGTCATCCTCATCCTCTATGATCCAAAGAAGGCCGGTTCTTGGAAAGAATTCTTCATTGAGGTGCTTCATAACCATCATGGATCCATCATGCTTGCTTCCATCATTCAACATGGGAGACTCCTTAGGAAAGTGACTCCAATCTTTGTGTGTACTCCGGGCAAGCAAGAAAGGATTTGGAAGGAGTTGAAGTTAACTTAGGGCTCTCCCTCGTGAGCTCTTCAAGTGTGGTTCCGGGGTTGATGGCAAGGATGTCCGGGGGTGAGAATACTTCATTGCACTCCTCCAAAGGTGAAGGAGGTGGAGGTAACCCTTGAAGGATGGTAGGATCTCCTAGCATAAGAGCATGCCTAATCTCCTCAATCTCCCTCCTCATTTGTTCTTCTCTCTCGACATTCAATCTTCTTGCATCCTCCAAGGCCAAATCCCTTAGCCACAATTGCTCCCAAGCTTCATTCAACTCTTCCTCAAGGTCTCTATTGGTTATGGTTGAATCGGGTAATTCTTGGATCTCCTCATGGTGAACCTCCTCTTGTTGAAATACTTCTGCTTCAAGCACCACGTGTGCACTCGAAATGGAAGAAAGGTTGCTTTCTAGATTATCGATCTTTCTCAACATTTCTTCTAGCATTGACTCCAATCGATCATTGTGAGGTTGATGGTGAGGTTCCACATAAGGCAATGTAGTCATGTGAGCTTGATCATGGGACTCATGATAGGCATTAAACTCCTCCCAATACTCAAACTCATCATGGAGGGGCCCTAGATCTTGGCTTTCCATCCACTCCTCATACTCCATGTTGTCAAGGTCGTCTAGGAAGTACAATCCGTCCATGGCAAACATGAAAAGGAAAAGACAAAAACAACACAATATCAAAAGTAACAAGAAAGATAAACACTAAAAACGATCAAAAGCAAATGACTCAATCTAGACCTAGTCCCCGGCAACGGCGCCAAAAACTTGTTACGCTAGGATGTGACACGCAAAAAGCTTTACATTTATAAACTCGATCTAATCTCCTAAACTACCTAGCGAAACCCGCAGTGTACGGATCATTATGTAGGAAGGAAAGTATTCCGAGGTCGAACACAAGGACTGAGGCGAAATTAAATCATTCAGTGATCAAAGATAGTGCGAATCTAAACTAAGATGAGATGAGGAACAAAGAAGGTGCAAAATACAATATTTTTGGTTGGTTTTGGGGTGATCAAACAAGGATCACAAAATATGCAAATCAAACAAGCAAACAAACACACGAATGCAAGAAAGGAGATAAGAGGTAAGATAAATGGATTCTAGAGATCAAGATTCCCGGTTATGACATTGGACTCAAGCTTCTAACGATTCTAAGGACAAGGTTGCGGTGTTGGGAAAGGGTGTTTCTCTAATGGAAGCAATTACCGGGTAAGTCTCATGCTTCTCTAATCCCGCACCAAACTGCTATTACCGGGTTAAGTCTCAAGGAGGTAAAGTTGGGAATTCTACACAAACCGGACACTACTTAAGGGACAAACCTCTCCTTACCAGGTAAATCTCGGAAAAGGTAAGTCTCAAGCAACAATCCTAGCACACTCAGTCCAATAGCGGCTTATGAGGCTCACTACTACCTAGAGTTCATCATCTTTGGTATCTAAGATCGGAAATCACCGGGTAGGTCTCTTTTCTCACTTAGTTTGCTAGCATTAGGTCACCCTAAGCTATATTATGCTCAACAAACACAAGGATTTCAACAATCTAACATCCTAACATACAGATTCATCAATTAAAGAGCAACAGAAGGAAAAGTCGGGTGGATCATAGCAAAAATCGGCCGATTTACTCTGAAGAACAGGTCGATTTTTCTCCTCTGGTTTAGGTTTCGGCCACAAAAATCATCCTAAACTAACATGTAAGTCATTTCTATCATCACCCAAGCCATAACCATCAATCCATTACTCTAGAGTCACAATAAACTAGCCAACAACATGCATTTCAAGATCTAAAATCATCATACAAGCATACATGGAATCCATAGCAAGAAGATGAAGTAAGGAAATGAAAGCAATGAAACTTAGCTGGATTTGAGTTCAAAACAAGTCTTTCAACACACCAAATGTAGCTCCAAGTTAGATCTTACAACCTTCAACAAGTTTCTTCACAAAAATCACTCAAATCTCACTACAAAACTAAAGCCTACACTAATCTCTCTCAAGAACACCCACAAGGGTGCCTTGAAGAGAGGCTACAATGGAAGAGTCTTTGGGAAGATGCTAGAGGAGAAGGGTCCAAAAGGAAGGAGATGGATCCTCAAATCAGCCTGCAGGACCACTTAAACACTCCACAAAGAAGCAAGGGCCGGACAAAGAGATCGTGGGACACGTGGCTCAAGCTGTCAAAAGCTAGAAAATCGACCCAGACAGAAAAATCGGCCGATTTTCCTGAGTGTAGGTTGATTTTCTTCAACAGAAACTTGTTATGATCATCTAGCCATGAGTTGCTCCATTGCTTGCACCAACAAGGGTCCTTGTGTCCTTCATTGCTCCAATTATGTTCCTTCAAGGCCTTGGATATGTACCACCATGAGGCTTGACCCTCGAATGTATCGATTAATGTCCAAAAGATCCCCGAAATACCTACAAAACCGACAAAAGCTCGTGTAGACGTCTTTTCTAGAAATATGCATGAATTAAGCGTAAACATCATGAACTAATGCCAAAGCGTGCATGAATAATGGGAAAAACTATCTAAATGAATGCCTAAACTAACGTCATAAATCACGTTATCAGCAGGCGCGGGGCCGGAGAAGTGCAGAGGGCAATTTTTGTTAAATACGAAGGTGGTGGTGCCGAGGAGCGTTTTGGTGGCTTCTTGTTGGTGGAGATGTCGCCAGCGGTGATGAGCGGTGGAGAGAAGAGAGTGTGAGGGGGGAGGGGTTGTTGGATTAGGGTTGTGAGAGATTTAGGGAGGTGTTGATGGTGGGCGGGGGTCAGTGGTGCAGGGGCGTCGGGCTGGGGGTGGCGGCGCTGACTTGGTGGCGCAGGGGCGTCGGTACTGGTGGTGGTTTTGTGAAAATTCCGGTGAGGGCGCAGGGGCGTTTGTGAGAGGGAGAGGCTCGGGTAGATGAGGTGATTGAGAGATTGGTGAGATAGTTGTAGGTTATTTTTGGGAAGTGTATTTTTTTTCTTTCCTTGATTAAACCGTAGGGGCGGGGCTTGTCACCGCGGGGGCGGTGACAATGAAGAGGAAGGCGCAGGCTCAGCGCCGGGGGCGGTGCTGAGGATGCGTGTCAAGGGTGGCCGTCGCAGGGTGGGGCTTGTCACCGCGGGGGCGGTGGCAAGGGATTTTGCAAACGTAGGCCCATCGCCTAGGGCGGCGCTGGGCAGGGGTGTCACCGCAGGGGCGGGAACACTAAGCCGCAGGGGCGGTTTTCTTGACAGAGGCTCCTCTTCTTATTCCTTCGGGTTGTCTCCCGAATAACGCCTTTGTTTTACGTCGTTGGCTCGACGTAAGGGTTCTACCTCTCTGATTGTGCCTCCTCCAGCATCACCTTGGGGTTTATAACAGTCTGTGAAGGCAATCCTCCGGAAAATCTAGTTTCAATCCTTGTTATGGCTTCCGCCATTTGCCCAACCTGTTTTTCAAGGTTCTTGATGCTGGATTCTGTTGTTTGGACATGAGTAGAAAAATGTTTAGTCAAAACCTGCAACATATCCTCAGTTGATTGATACTTACCTTGTCGGGGCTGTTGTTGTTGGTTTTATTGATCCCTCCAATGATAATTCTGTTGGTCACGCCAGTTTGGCATGAAGTTCTATGCATAAGGATCGTTCCTAGGCCTTTGCTGCTGTGGTAGTCCATAACCTACTGCATTCACCTCTACATCGTCATCCTGGACTTGGGGGCACATGTCCGTGATATGGGTCAGCACACACGCCACATACCTTCAGCTGTTGTGGGGTTCCCATAAGTGTTAATTTCTTCACCATTTCCTTCAGTTCCGCAAGCTCATTGGAGATCTCACTCTTCCCGGAATTCACAGCATGAACACCTCTCTTGGAAGAAGTCCTTCCAAAGTTCCAGGTTCCTTCCGGTAGTTCCTGTATTTTTTCAAGAGCAAGTTCAGGGGTAGAGTTAAGAATGTTACTTCTACAAGCCGCATCGACGATCCTCCTTTCAGTGTCAAGCAAGCCATTGTACAAGTACAAGACTAGATCCTGAGTTGAATATCCATGGAAAGGACAGCTAGATCGGAGGCGTGCAAACCGCTCAAAGTACTCATAGAGAGTCTCGTCCGCCTCTTGTTCGATGTTGCTTATAGCTTTCTTCAAGCTATTAGCCTTCTTGGCTGGGAAGTATTTCTCCAAAAACGCCTTGTGGAGATTCTCCCAAGTGTCGATGCTCCTGGATGGAAGGTGGTAATACCAATCATCCGCTGCATCTTTTAGTGTGAAGCCGAATGTCCTCATCTTGATTTGCTCTTCGGTAATGTTGGCTGGCTTCATGCTCATACACACGGTATGGAACTTCCCAAGGTGCTTGATGGGGTCTTCACCACTTAACCCATGGAAAGATGGGAGCAAGTGAATGAGACCTGGCTTGAGCTCGAAGTGACTCCTTCCCCTAGTGCGGGTATAGTAACCGCAAGAGGGTGTTGAGACAAAGTTGGCTGTGTGAGTTGACGAAGGGTACGATCAACCATTTCTTCTTGGAGTTGTTGTTGTCTACGTCGCCGGTTGTGTGTCCTCTCAATTTCTGGATCAAAGGGAACAAAGCCGGAGTTAGTAGCACGGGTTTAGACCATAAAAATGGTCCAAACCAAGAATCAATAATAATAAAATAAAAATAACTAAACTCCCCGGCAACGGCGCCAAAATTTGACTAGGTACTTTTCCTAAGGTCGTTTTGTATCCTGCCAAAATATTTTCCGAACTCAACACTAAAGCAAGTATAGCGATTAAGTAAGGGTCGAACCCAAGAGAGTTTGTGTTATTTTATTAAATTCAATTATTGATTATGAGACAAAGTAACAAAAAGGGGGGGTTTTGGAATGAATTGATGCACACAAAACTTAAAAAGCAATTAAAAAGAGATTGATAAGATGATGATGAGTGAATCTACACTAGGCCGATTCTTAGCATGCGATTACTACTTTGATGAGTTCCTTTTACAAGTTTCAAGTAATGTTCCCGTCATGATCATATGTATGTGTTGAGCCAACCGGCATCAACACAACTTAACAAGTTAGTGTTCCGTAAACCTACGAGAAAAAGTCACAAGTTAGCTTTCAAACAAAGATTAAGGGATATAAAGAGAAGATTAAAACCGTTAAACTAATCTTTATAATTGTGTTTCTTTTCCTTCAAGCTATTACAACCCGTTATTACTTAAAGGTTACTACTAGACTAAAGACCCGAACCCGGAATCTATTAATCCTAGTTGTTTGCATGCACTTAGAACCTAAGGTGATCAATCTTAAGTAATAATGAAAACATGCAACTTAGATAATTGAAGCTCAAGAAACACAAAACATTACTGAATAAAACTTATATTAAAGGGAACTTACAACCAAAGTAATAATGCAGCCTCAAATCAACCCAATGTAGCAAGGAAACTTAGAAGCTCATTACAAAGGAAGCAAGAGAGAATAAAAGTGGGAAAATGATGGATGATTCTAGCAATCAACCATGGTCTATTTATACTATAGATAACACTAAATGGGAGTAAATGGCCGGCCAAAACAGCCACCTTTTATGCCATAAAGGTGGTGTAAACAGCTAGAGTAAAGCCTCTGTCGCTGAATCGCAAGGGCGGCCTTCAGATCCGCAGGGGCGGTTCAGAAGAAAACGTTTGATCTTCTTCGTTGCCGCAGGGGCGGCCTGACAGTTCCGCAGGGGCGGATCATTGATGATCTTCAAACGCCTGACTCTTCAACTTTCCGTCGCTTCAAATGCCGAGACGCAAGGGCGGCCTAGTGTCAACGCAGGGCCGGTGACACTAACTCTTCATCTTCACAGCTCCATTGGGTGAGACGCAGGTAGAGGTGCAGGGGCGCCGGTCTTTGCTTCTTTAGGATAAATCACCGCAGGGGCGCCAGAGAGTGGGGCAGGGGCGGCGACGGTCTTCGTTCCTGGTGCTGGCGAAGGCGCAGGCTGCGCTTCGGAACGTGGTGTCACCCGCAGGGGCGGTGACACCGCTCCGCGGGGGCGGTGAGGCAACAGAAGCTTTGCTTCGTGCATGGTCTCCAACTCCCAAGTGCTAAAACTCCTCTTTTATCTGCTATTAGTCTTCTTCTTCTGGATCAAGGAGTTAGTAGCATAAACCGACACTAATGTGATAAAAAGACTCTAAAAACTAACCTAAATGATAGTGATTCCATCACATATCACACTGCTAACTAAATCTTGAATAGATGTTTAATCCACCCCATTTTGAGAAAGACTCCTTATGAACTCTTTAAGGGTAGAATACCTAATATTTCCTATTTTATACACTTTGGATGTACATGCTTTATCCATAACAATGGCAAAGATAACCTTGGTAAATTTGATGCACGTAGTGACGAAGCAATATTCATTGGATATGCTTCAAATAGCAAAGCTTATCGTGTTTATAATAAACGTACCAAAATTGTTGAAGAAATTATTCATGACATATTTGATGAAAGCAATGATGATACTTTGAGTGAAAGTTTTGCAGATCTTAATCTTAATCAACGTGAAGATCACAATTCTGATGAAGAGGAAGATCCTAAGGCTTAAGAAAAAAATATGCAAGAAAATATTCAAGATACCGGAGAAAAACCTCAAGACCTTGAAACACATCTTGAAGACCTTGAAACAAAAAACTGTAATTTCTGAACTCTGTTTCAAGGCCTTGAAACCCAACTTCAAGGCCTTGATAAAGGATATTTTGGTATCTCAATGGCACTAAGGATTTAGGGTTATGGTACCCACGTCAAAGCTTGTTTCATGTCGTTGGCTATTCAGATGCAGACTTTGCAGGTTATAAAGTCGATAGAAAAATTACTTTTGGATGTTGCCAATTCTTAGAGGCATCCCTAATTAGTTGGCACTCCAAGAAGCAAAACTTTGTCGCCCTATCCACAGCTGAAGCGGAATACATAGCCGCGGGAGCCTGTTGTGCACAAATTCTATGGATAGCTCAACAACTTCGTGATCTTGGCTTTGATTTGAAAGGTATTCCTATCAAATGTGATAATACTAGTGCTATTTCGATTACAAAAAATCCTGTGCAGCATTCAAGGACAAAGCATATCGATGTAAGGCATCAATTCATACGTGATCATGTTGAGAAAGGTGATGTTTTAATTTCTTTTATATCAATTGACTTGCATCTTGCAGATATCTTTACTAAGCCTCTACCTGAAGGTCAATTCAATTTTATTCGTTTAGAGCTTGATATGTTGAACAAGGAAGCATTAACGTAGGGGGAGTAAATCGTTTTATTTTCTCCTTCGTATGCAGCCCACTTTTCGTTTTCAAGGGCCTTGAAAAGCAATTCAAGGGCAAAATTGAATATCACAGATCTATTTAGGGATTAATATCGTTAGATATTTTGATTCCTAAATTATTTTAAAGAAGGATTTTTCTAAAAATTTCAAAAGCCATTAACTTTAGATTCAAAGAATTTTGATAAGTGGTTACAAAATTTATGGAAAGAATTCTAATCAAAATCGGTTCTTCCAAGATTTTGATTTTCCCAAGATCTTATTAAACCGATGATGATGTGACTTCTTCCCTTAAATACCACATTCTCCTTTCTTTCTTTCTTATGCTTCAACTTCCTTTTGAAAACCCTCTCCTTTACTCTTTCGTTTTCAAAACCACTGTTCAATTTCTTTCAAACATTATCCATGGCTTCCAAGAGATCTTCCACAGACGAAGTATCGTCCTCTGCTCCTAAACGACAAAGGATTGTTCATCTCTCATCAGACTTCGAGTCCAGTTCCGACTTCTCATTTCCCATGGACGATGTGGAAATTTGCACCAAAGCAGGCCTTCCGTCGCACTAGTTTGTGAGCCAAACTGCTGTTAGAAAGTGGCTTGACGATTTCAACGAAAGAGAGTTGTGCATGTGCGAGTTAGTCGACCGGGAACTCTTCGTTTCACTTCTCTTCCAGTCTCACCATGCTCCAGGCTAGTTCAATCTAGATAATTCTCAATCCGGGGGAGATAGCATACCAAAGGTTAACAAGGTTGTTCTTCGTCAATCTTACAACAAGAATGGAATGAGGTGAACTGATTTTGGAATCAGTGGTCAAAGGTAAGAAAATCGCTCTCTCCTCTTCAATAATTGCTCAGATTCTAGGGCTTCCTACCTTCAACTCTTTCGACCATCCCACTCCTTCTAGAACTGTTAAAATGGCTAAAGAAAATTTTCTTCTGCCAAACTCTCTGCCACAACCAACCGTTACCTGTCTGACTCTTGAGGCTAGAATAGTGTGTGCTATTCTAGTGAGATGTGTGGTGCATAGGGTTAACAATAAGGATGTTCTTACAAATCAGTTGTTTGCATTTTTATACTATGTGATAATTGGGCTGGATGTTTACCTTCTTGGAATCACTATTAAACCGATGATGATGTTGACCTTGTTGGAGAACTGGATGAAGAACTCTTTGACTGCATGGGCATTAAAAGAACACATACAGGTGAGTGGACTTTGAAAGATCAACCGGCTTGAAATTATACAACTGTACAGAGATTGGAAGCTGTGGAAAGAGGCTCGAATTTTATGCGATATGATCTCCTCAACTTCAGATCTGCGATCACTGATCGTCTGGATGAGACACATGACCTACTTGGGATCCTATATCAGAAGATCAATAAGATGTTCCATGTCAATGCTTTGTCTTTCACAGCTACCAATATCATTAAGCCGCTTACCGAGAAGGATGGCCAAGGTACCACTCAAGATTGTGAAAAGGTTATGGATCAATGTTACAAAATTGTCAAGGATCGGCATATTGGTCAACCTTCTTTTGAGGACCCAAACATTTTGCAAATTGAGGAGTTTGGAATTGTGAAAAAAATACAAAGATGCCACGGACCAAAGACGAACGGACTTATCCCTAAAGAATCATGACATCAAAAATGCTACAGACCGTTGGAGGAAGATGTGCATGAAGGAGCACTACGGGAAAGGACTTCTGAATACAAGGTGGTATCACGAATGAAGACCCTTCGGCTGACCATGGATTTCAAGGCCCTTGATATTGATCTCAAAGCCCCTTGGTTTTGATATCAGGCCTTGATATGTGTTTTAAAATACTTTGTTTTACAGTGGTTTTTGGAATACATTTTATTGTTTGTAATTTAAATATCCCGTGCTTTAACTGTTTATCTCCCTTGTTGAAAGACAAAGGGGAGAAATTTATGATCCGAAATTTCAATATTTCTGCATTATGCATTTAAGTTTATTTTGATATGCATATGTGCATCGTTAACTCTACAATGTAGGTACAATATTTGTGTTGTCTTCCATCAAGGGGGAGACTGAAAACTCCACCTTGAGAGTATATTTGTATATTTGATGATGGAAGACTTAACACAAACAAAGCGGTTTTTATACTAATAAAATATCGATTGTATTTCTAGTTGATTCGTTTGTTTCGTGTTTTGTCTAAATATGTACAGGCCTTGGAAAGCATTTCAAGGGACAGTTGGAGGCCTTGAAATCATATACAACAAATAAGCAAGGCCTTGAAACCAGATACAAGGGAGAAGCGCAGTGTTTGAAGAAGTTCAACACGGAGGCCTTGAAAGCTATTTCAAGGGATCAGAAACCACAACCTTGAAACAAGTTTCAAAGGACAAAACGGCTGGAAGGAGTTCAAATCTCTATCAACCAAATCAACCAAAAATCAAAAGAAGATCTTCCAAGGAGATACGCTCAACAAAGAAGATCTTGACGACCTAGAGGATTCGGTTCAAAACAGGATCTCGCAAAGATCCTCAAGCAAAGGCGCAAGATTTCTTCTCAACAGAATTCAAAGTTCTTTATCCAACAAATCATAACAAGATCTGAAGATCTCGATGCCCAAATAACAAAGATCTTTAATAGCGTGAGAAGATTACGGAGAAGAAGAATCAACATGCTTTAAGGAGATGAAGAAGATAAAGATCAACAACGGCTATCACATCTCAACCAAGTAGTGTTTTCCATGGAGAAGAAGAAACATCTACAACGGTCATCTTTACAACGGCTAGAAGACCTCTCCATCGAAGACTATAAATGAAGATGTCGACTAAAGAAGAAGAAACACAACCTTACACGGAATTATCCAAAGTCTTCAAGCGACCCAAAACATCTTCATTCGATTATAAGTTTTTCTTGCTCTCTTTGTACAAAAGCCTTATCCCCTAGAGAGAGATAAAACTCGATAGCTCCATTGGCATATCTAAAGAGTGTTATACTAGAGTGTGTGTTACTCTGCAAAGTAACTAGGCTATTATAGCAAGGTGAAGAGTTGAAGCTAGATCGTAGCGTTGACTACAGTGAGAGAAGAAGGGAATTTCTTCTAGTTTGTATCTAGGACTCTTTGAAGCTGATAATAGATAGTTAGATCCTATGGTTATACCCTGGGATGGAGAGTATGCTATTTAGAGCCAAACTTTGTAAACATATCCTCATGCCGATCTTTTCTATTCCGCACCATATCTGCTTTATTGTGACTAACTTTGTTTTGCAGGTTTACAAATCAAGGCCCTTGAAATCAGTTTCAAAGCCCTTGAAATCAAAGTGCGTCACAAAGAGCTCGGATCGATATCAAGGCCTTTGAAATCAGTTTCAAAGCCTTGAGATAGGGTTTTGCGAAAAGGTCCCATACTCTATTCAACCCCCTTATAGAGTATCTTTATCCTTTATATTCACCTAACGATTCTTCACAAACTTGTAAAGTCCAATTTTATTCTTTATTTCTTGTAGGAGGTTGTGAGCTTTTTTATTATCAAGACTAATTTTGTTTAGTTGAGTTAATATTGATATTTCAACTTTGGTAAGGATTTGTTTGCTAAAAGAACATTCAATGACCAAGTGGAATAAGTCCTCTAGATGGTGGTTGCATAGTTCACAATGCCTTGTTACGACAATTCGTCTTTCGTTAAGCTTAGCCTTTGTTGGGATTCCGTTTTGTGAAATTTTCCAAATGAAGTTTTTAATTTTAGGTTGGGTATCGAGGTTTTAGATCCAATCGCATGTATAGTTCGAGAGCATGCTTGAATCCTTCTCAATCATTTCCGACGCAGATTTTGTAGTAAACCAACCATTAGTACATCTCCAATATAATCTATCTTGAATATTATTTTTTCGTATAATTGTTTCCTTTATTTTTATTCCTAATATCTGGGTTGATGATGTTTTGTAGCTCGTTATTAATTTTGTTGATATCATATTGTCTCGAGTCGTTTATAAAGTGATTAACCTTTATATTTGTGTCAAATTGATTGGTGTTTTGGGCCATTTTTATAAGTGGCATTGTTGTTACCCAATTATCATGCCACAAGTTGATGGATTTACCATTTCCGACTTGCCAAATAATACCATTTTTGAACTCAGTTTTTAGCTTCATAAGATTATTCCATCGTTAAGACGTTGATCCTTCCTTTTGTTAATGAAGAATATTATGATTTTTTAAATATTTTCCATTTACAATTTTAACCCATATACTATTTGGTTCAGCCAAAATTTTCCACAAGAATTTCATTTGTAATGCTTTGTTTGTGATTAAGGATTTCTTAATCCAAGACCGCCATTCTTTTTTGATTTGAATATTACATCCCAAATGATGATGGGTCTATGTTGGTCCCCTTTGTTCCAAAAGATTCTTGTATATGTTTTATCTAACTCCTCTAGATTATGACTCGGGAGCATAAAACTTTGCATGACAAGGTTGGTTTTGCCGTCAAATTATGTTTATGAAGATGTTTCTCCCTTCTTGTGATAAGGAATTGACTTTCCATTTCGAAAGTTGTTGTTTTCTTTTGAGGTTTATGTAGCCAAAAGTCTCCTTGGTCACTCTACCGTTGATGATCGGGCATCCAAGATATTTGTCGAGGGTAGTGGTATGAGCCATGGCTAGAACATTTTTTTAATTGGGAAATGTTGCTTTCATTAGTATATTTTGTTGTTTGGAAAGCTGATTTTTGGAAGTTAATCTTCTGTCCCAATATGAAGTAATACATTTTTAAGATTTGCTTAGTTCTTTGACATGAGGCTTGTTCGCTCCAAAACGTGTGTGTTAATGAAGGGAAATAGCTTTAAATTTATACCAAGAATAATACCAAATAAGCAAACCCATAGTGTACGGATTGATCGCAGTAAAAACAAATATTCCAGTGTCGATCACAGGTATTGTGGTAAAACCAAATGATAAAAGCAATCTAGCTAGACAATTTGCAAATATCAAAAGACAAAGATAATTGTGTAAATATTGGGAAAGTGTAGGTTCTAGAGGTCAAGGTATCCAATTTTGGTTTTTGATTCAAGACTTCTAAAGATCTATGAATAGAGTTGGGATTGCAAAGGAAAGGTGTTTCTAAGGTGGGATAGATCACGGGGGAGGTCTCACTATCCGCTATTCCAAACCAAAGAAACTTATCACCAGGTAAGTCTCAAAGCTTCAAGGGAAAGGAATGATAGTCTCAAACCAAGCACTCAACCTAAGGGATTTGAATTAACCATCACCGGGTAAGTCTCAAGTTAACTCACAAAGGCAAGAGGAAGGCACACTCAAACCTAATAAAGGGTGTTGAGTCCTCTATTACGTAGAATTCATCATCTTTGACAACCAAGCAAGGAAATCACCGGGTAAGTCTCTTCCTAAGTTTAGATATAGGTTGGGAAGGTTCAACAATGCTAGGATTTAAGCAATATTTAACCAAAGCTTAAGGATAAAGCATGAAAGGTACGACACAAGAAATATTGGTAAGTTCTTGGTGAAATCTCGGCCGAGATTCTCAAGAACAACCCGAGATTTGTCTCTATGAAGGTAACAACACAACTCTCAGGGTCCAATCTATTTGTAAAGGTCAGTCTATGTCATCTAAACGTCAACCTTCAACCAATCACCCTGAATTACAAGGGTTTTAGCCAATAACACACATAATCAAATCAAGATAGATATATGAAATCAAGAACCGAAAGTAACCAATGAAACCAAAAGAAACGTAATAAATACTTAACAAGGTGTCTTCAAATAACATAAACTAAACCAAACCAATAACAAAGATCCGTTCTTGCGTTCCAAAGTAAAGAAATCAAAAAGCTAAAATAATCTCACAAAGAATCTCAATATCTTCTCAATCTCTATTGTTTTTGTTGTACGTGTTGTCAATCCGTGTCCAAGCAGCGAAATCTGCAATCCAATGGCTTCCTTGCTGCAATGTGGAATCAATCTTCAGTGGGGTGTGTCGTTTCATTCTTGTAGCCTTCTAACTTATAGAATGAAGCTAGGGTTTGGAAGATTGCGTTTTGGGCCAAAATATAAACACCGCGGCCATGCCCAAAGAGAATCTCGGCCGAGATTTATTGTCCTTGTCCGAGATTTCTTCTCTGAGGCGTGTGATCTCTTTGATCTCCCTTATATCTCCCAAAACTTAACTTCATCCTTCTTTTTGGTTCCGGAATGCTACTATGTGGTCCGCTCTGATCCATTGTCCGTGAATACTCTATTTCCGCTCCTATTTGTGCCAATTCACCTACAATTATACTAACACTTGTGTAGATCTCAATTCTAACCAAATAGGTGAATATAAATCATAATTGCCATGAATGTATGTCTATGTATGCAAAAGAAAGGGAATAACTAGCTATATACACATCTAAACTAATGACATATTTCATGTCATCAAAATACCCCATACTTGCCTCTTGCTTGTCCCAAGCAAGGTTCAAATTTAGAATATCAAGATGGTATGAAATATGAACATGCAAAAAAAAAAGGAAAACTAACATAATTTTTTGTTTTGTGCCTCTATTCATATATCACTTTCTAAGGATTGCTTCAGAGCTAATGAAAACCATTATGTGAACAAAAGGAAATATATTATGAGAAGAATAATCACACCTTGCAAGAAATTCAAAACATGCATCATAACTTAAGATATATCAAAATCAATCATGAAAAATCCAATTTAAACCACAAAGTGAAATCGCATGCTCAAAGATCTTAAGGGCTTTCAAATGAAGGACAAGAAACGTGTTAGGGGTAGAATGTATATAGAGAATGTGGTGCAAATCCGGGAAAAGGATAGAAACTTCATAACTGCAAAGAAAACTCAACATCCACCAATAAGATTTTTTTTCACTTCTTTTTGTTTCTTTTTGACTTTACTTTCACTTGAGAACATGGACAGAGGTGCAGAATAACCAAAGCCTCGGATATCAGCTAACCTCAATTTCTCGAAGAGCCTCAAACCTAATGCATATACCATGACTCATTAGGACTATCAATCAATCAGATTTTGACAAGACACAAACACCCAACTATGTGATTGGTGCCGAGTTACTCATCATCATGACTACGCGCCATACCTATTTTTCTAACACAAACTCATCACTTTCAACTTCAAATTTCGCAAGCTTTCACTAACATGCATCCTATTTTCCGGATAGGCAAAGGAAGGCAAATATATATGAGGATTTGAATGCATGATAAAGAAGAAGAAAGAAATAAATTGAATTGCCTTAATCATATCAAAAAGATGTGTAAGACCTTATAATGCGGTTCCAACCTTCAAATCTCAACATGATTTAGATAAAAATAAATTATCAAAGATGCATGAAATTCCAACAAGGCATTCAAATTCCGTACATGCCATAACTCAATTTAAACACATAAAGATCATTGAAGGCATTCCACAAAACAATATCATCGTTGAGATCATTTCCATCCTAGAAGCACAAAAATAATTTTCTTCTTTTTTTTTCAAAAGGTTTTATGTATGAAAAACTTGTAAGGAAACGTGTAACAAGAATAAAAAGTGTAAATGCAAAAGATATAAAAACAAGGCAATGTATGACATAGAGTTATTATAAACCAAATCCACCCATACTTAGATTACACATTGTCCCTAATGTGCAATAAAAGAGAAAGAAAAGAAAATTCACAATGTCTCAAAGGAAGAATAAAAGAGAAAGCGTTGAAGATGAAGCTGGATCACATGTCCGATGGTGGTGGTGGGTAGTAGGCGGGGTCGAATCTGTGACTAAGCTGTTGGCGGTACATCTCCTCCATCATCCTAGTATGTTGTCCCACCCGATCATCCAAGGAGGAGATGGAAGTCTCCATGGTCTCGAGCCTCCTGATCACCTCGGGAAGACCATCTGTCTCTACTCTGCACGGGAACCGCGTTGAGAGCGATGGGAGGTCGACCTCCTCGCCGGCATCTCCTGCCGTCCCATGTAAGCCTTCCCAATGATAGGATCCTTGTAATCCGTGGCCTCCTCATCATCAGCTGTATCACTAGGACCTGCATCCATCTCCGTGTCCATCACAACAACATCCTCCTCCTCTACAATAAAAACAAATCCATCAAACTCCTTCGCAAACTCACTAGCATCCATTGCAATAAAGGCGTACTTCCAGAACTGTGGGTCACGATGGGTGTAGTCCTGGCTCCAAGGAATGCCCCTAGCACCTTTTCCCTATGATAGGTGATGGAATCACTATCACATTTAGGTATTTTTTAGCTTGTTTAAGGATTATATTGGTTGTTGTGTGTTGCTAATATATACATCCAGATGAAGAAGTCCACAATGAAGAATTACAAGGGTTTAACAAAGCTTGGAAGACAAAGAAGATCAAAGAAGACAACCAAGATGGCTTTTTGTTGTTCAGCCGCCCTTGCGGCCCTATGTCACCACCCCAACGGTGACCGATGCCTCCGGCGCCGCACCCAGCGTCCCAAAAGCAAGGCTGTCACTACCCCTGCGGAAATCCCAGGCCGCCGCTACGGTGACACCCCCTGAAGACCAATGCTAGCGCCCCTGCCTGCAGACCTACGAAGCCCAAGCGTCTATGTCACCGCCCCTGAGGTGAAACTGGGCCGCCCCTATGGATCAAGGACAAAAATATCAAGAAACCAAGCGTCAGACGTTCCAGAGCATTAAAGACGCCTCCCCACAGACCTGCCACGCCGCCTCTACGGCCAAGTTGAAGATGTAGCGTTTTGAACTAAACTGCCCTTGCGTCTCCCAGATCCGCGCTCGTGTCTTAGTAACAGAAGACATAACTCCGAATGTTTAGACCCACCTTTATGGCCATTAAGGTGGTTGTTTACACAACCTATTTACTCCCATTGTAGTATAATTAGAGGACCTAGGCTGATTGTTAGAATCATCCTCATTTCCCCAAAAACCTTTCTTTGTTTAGTTGTCACTTGTATGGAGTGCTAAGTCTCCTAGCTACATTGGGTTGAGTGAAGCTGCATATAAGTTGGTTGTGAGTTCTTTTCAATAGAAGTTTTATTCAGTATACAGTTGTGTTATATTCCTTGTTCTTAAATTATGTTTGCATGATCGTTTCCCACTTGTTTGATTACCTAAGTTGTATAACTGCATGCAAAAAGGCTAAGGTTAATTGGTTCCGGGTTCGGGTAATTAATCCAATAGCAAAATCGTAGGTAACAACGGGTTGTGATTATCTAAGTGTAAAGTGTTCGCCCCTAGAGGTGTGTGCAAATAAGCTTTAAATTTATAAAACTAGAATCAAGCAGCGAACCCGCAGTGTACGGATCGAGGTAGCTAAGCAAGAATTCCAGAGTATCGAACACAGGGATTTGGGTGGGAACAAATTCAATTTCAGGTTATCAAGCAACAAATATGGGAGTTTTGCAAATATTGGGAAAACAACAATCCTAAAGATCCGGGTATCCAGCTGTGGCAACAGATTCAAGATATACTAATGATATAAAGACAGAGTAGAGATATGCAAAGATATACTAATGTAAGGTAATCGTACGGTTGAGGTTCCAAAAACCTTATGTAACTCACCTAAAAGATACTCCCTATACAGGTTGTTGAGGCTCAATATAGAGAAGCTCTAAAGGCAAGGGTTAATATCAAATACCCAAACCTATAATCTAAAGGTCAAGACTAACTTATCCGATTGAGGTTATTGAGGCTCACAATCGAGGTAGAGGTTGTTGAGGCTTCACTACCACCTAGAAAAGACAAATCTAAACTAAGCTAAAGCAAATCTTTAACTTTGGATTAAGGTAAAAGCAAGCTCGTAAACTCAGAGAAATTACGGTTGGATCTTGAGATTCCACGGCCGTGGAACTCAAGAACAACCCGTAATTTAGGGTTGTCGGTGACACTTCTCTAACTCTCAGGGTCTAATCTGTTCGCGATCGATCTATCATCATCTAAGCCACAACTATCAACCCTTTACCTTAGAATTGTTAAGGGTTTTTAGCCAATAACAGTCATTTGATATCAATTCAAGATTTATAAGATAAAAGATGGGAACTTTCAAGAACTTTCAATAATCTTTCAAATGGATCTCAAAATCACAATCAAGAACAAGTGTTTGTCAAGAGATTCAAATCGGAATAATCAATCACAATCTTAGGAAAGAAAGGAAACGGGATGTCAATCCGATCCTAAATCAAACCTAACAAGAAGAGGAGTTTTCTTGCGGAATCCTCCAAGAACTTCGATCTTCCTCAACGCGAAGATCGCTAACAGCAATTCTCCAATCACGAACTTTGATCTTCAATGAGATCTCCCAAAATCACCTCCAAGAATGAAGGTTTGTGTGTTGCTAAGCTTGCGTTCTTGCCGCTAAACTTAGGGTTTGAAAAGTCGTAAGCTAGGTAGCGAGGTAAGGCGAGGCGAGGTGACGGAATCTTGCTTCATCCGTCCTTTTTATAATGCAGGGCAAAACGTCGGCCCGGCCCAATCTTCAAAAGATCATGGCTTCGAAACGTGGCGAAAGGATTCGCTAAGATCACGGTCGTGGAAGATTCCACGACCGTAATTCTGAGGCGTGGAAACAAATACGGGTAGCTTCCACGGCCGTAATATCCCCTGGAATGAACATTGAATTCTGCATCACAATCCACGGCCGTAATCTAGGGTCAAACCGTGATTTTTGCCTTCATTCGTGCATTCCTCAATCTAATACTCCAAATTGCTTCCAAAAGGTGTCCTTAATCTAGAGGTACGTCAACTCAACTTCCCTTTGCTCGATTTCGTTCGGAAATAGCTCCAAATCACCTATAATCAACATAGAACTCGTGTAGACATCCATATCGACAATATAGGCAATACTAGCTCATATATGCATAAAGCTTAATCAAAGACTATCAATATGAATCAAATACGATTATAAAACGTGCCTAAAATATCACAATATTTCATGCTAACAAATAACCCCATACTTAACACTTGCTTGTCCCTAAGCAAGGTCTTTCAAAAAGCTTTAAACAAGAGTTAGGATGAAATATGTGTACCTTCTTTTTGGATGGAAGTGACTTCTAAAGAATAGATCATTCTCAAACCTTGCTTCATTCGTTTTCAAACTTTCACGCACTTAATTAGAGAGTAAGAGGTAAAGAAGGCTCATGAAACAATTTAACTTCCAAGCAAGCATTATAACCTTCAAACATTATCAAAATCAATCATAAGAACTTCAATTTAGATCACCAAGCCATATAACATTCTTTTGATCTTAAGGACTTTTCAAAGGAAAAGGTCTAGAGTATGGAAGGGAAGGGAAACTTTAAGGGAGAGTGGTGCATAAATCCGGGAAAATGGACTACTACCTTCTTCTTCTTTTGCGGTTTCCGCAACTCTTCACTTTGAGCTTCGCTCTTACTTTTCATTTTTCGACTTTACTTTTGGAGTTATGGATAGAGGTGCACAAAAACCGAAGCCTAGGAGATTGGCGTTTCTCATTTTTGCGAGATGCCTCAAACCCTTAGCGCACATACCATAATCCGCTAGGAATATCGCTCAATCCGACTTTGGCAAGACACAAACACCCGGCTATGTGAATGGTGCCGAGTTACTCATCGTCATGATTGACTTCCCCAAACCTATAATTTCTTTCTATTCAATTGATTGCAAATATATGCTCTCATGGCCCTCCCACATCAAATATGCCTTTTTCTCATTCACTTTCCAAGTTCCCGGATGGGTAGGGGAGGCTAATATTTCAATGAGGAGTTAGATGATCAAAGGAAAGAAGAAAGAAAGTATCGAATTGCCTTAATCATTTCAAAAAGAAGCATAAGAACTTATAATGTGATTTCAACTTCGATTTCTTACATGATTTAGGCAACATTTTCACATTATAAAACTTGCAAAAGAGGTAAAATCTATTCATTCAATTTCTTTTTGAATTACTATCCTTTCAAGCATGCAATTGTTATCAACTTAATTCGCAAGTAGTGTTTATCATAGAATTCATCTCAATTCATTAGAAGCATCAAATTTTTCAAAAATTTTGCAATTTTTTTATGGGTTTTTAAAGTTCTTTTTCATGCAATGCAAGAATGAAACGTGTGACATATGATGAACATGCAATAATAGTCTCGGAATAGAAGCAACATATAGAGTAGAGTTATTACAAACATTTAGTACATCCCACCCCATACTTAGGACGAACATTGTCCCTAATGTTCACAAGAAAGAACAAAAGAAAGAAAAGAAAAGAAAACTCACAAATGGCGGCGGGGATGTCTAAAACGAGCAGTCCGGTCATCAATCACTGCGGTGCCGGTGGAGGTGGGAATGGAGAGAAACTCGGGTCATAGTACCGCCAAAACTGCTGGCGGTAGACGTCCCTCATCATGTGGTCGAGGTCGTCCAAATGTCTGTCTCTAGCGTCCGCCCGGATCTCTAATGCTCCGACTCTCTCTGAAAGTCCGGTAGCCCACTCCGGCATCCTCTCATACCATCCCGGAGCGCGATCATACCATCCGGGAGCGTCTGCTGGTGCTGCTGCTGGTGGTGGTGGTGGTGCTGCTGCTGCTGCGTGCGTAGTGGACCAAGGAGGAGGTGTCTCGTACCAGGTGGGAGGTGTAGTCATCCACGTGGGTCTCTCGCTCACGCTAGCGCGGCGAGATGACGAGCCTGAAGCTCCAGTCGGACGCGGAGAGCGTCTAGGTACATCCTGCTGATCCGGCTGATCCAGAAACGAGCCGAACTCCTGCTCTGCTCCTGCACCACTCTCATACGGCTCTCCCATATCCTCCTCATCTACAACCGGCGGTGGAACGTAAGGGGGAGCTACAAGCCTGTTCGCATGCATCGCAGCGAACGTCTCCTTCCAGTTGTGGCGTCCTGCCACAATGGAATACTCCGGCAGCCACTCAATACCCCTGCCGGTCCTACTCTCCCAGGGCATGCCCGCGTAAGGCGGACCTCTATGTGTGGGGAAGATGAGTCCCCTAACCATGAAAGCGTGTAGCCCTAATGGAACTGCCGGTATACGTGTGCAAGCTGAGAAATCCACTCCAAAAGTCCTAGCTATGTGGGTCACTATCCCACCGTACCCAATGTTCCCTCTCGATTTGTTCTTCAATTTACTCATAGTCGCCGCCAAAAGGGTAGCACAATCGGCGCGGCATCCGTGAAGCATAGCATAGAGAAGGAATAGCTCATCCGTCTTGATCTTTTGGGGCGTCTCCGTCCTAGGGAAGAGACACTCCGAAAGAACACGGTGAGCTATCTTCAAGGCCAAATGGTACATCAATTTGGCCTTGGTGTCAGCTGGATGCTAACGGTCCTCGTCAGCATAGATCATAGCTACATCTCCCCAAAAGTCCTTAGCGGACACGTTCCTAGGGATGCGACCGTTGTAGGTCTCGTGGAACCCAAAAATGGTCCCAAACTCAACTATACTCAACTGGTAGTCTCGGTTCATGAGACGGAAGGAGACGGTTCTATCAACAGGGCTGTGCTCGAAAGACGTCACAACCTCTCGGGTGATCTCCTCATAAGCGTCTTCACGAATATTCGTGAAGACAAGCAAACCGGCTCTATCCAAGAGCCATGTAAGGTCATCTACAATGTTGAGAGGATGTAGATCCTCCAACAACAAGTATCTAGGGCCAATTACTGCCCTCTTCTCGATCCTCTCAAATGCAGCTTGGTGGTTTTCGTGTATGATCGGTATGCTAGAAGGAGGGGGTGAAGATGGAGGTGAAGGTGAGGATGGTGGTGAAGGGGATGAGGGTGGTGGTGCCCTAGATGTGGAAGGGTTGCCCTTTCTCTTCTTATTCTGTTCCCCTTTCTTTTCCTTAATCCTTCCCGAAACTCTCCTCACAAAGTCCATTCTGTTACAAATTACGGTCTGTTCTTCCCAAAACCACGACCGTGGAACTTATACAGACCGTGATTCGGCACAGAATTCTCGATTCTCAGCAATTCAGCAATCAAACTCCACAGCAATCAGTCCTAATCTAGTTTCTTCCAATCTCAATCAGTTCTTCCTAATAATCTCTAACAAAAACGAACAAAAACGGCAAAAATCAAGAAGAGAGCAAAAACCTCTTTTTTCGGATTGAGAAATCCAAAATGCGGGTTTGTTGATCGTTTTCCGCGCGATTTGTTGCTTGGATCTTGTTCTTGGTTGGATTTGCTTCGGTTTAGGAAGAAGAATCGTTAAAAACGATTAGAGAACGAAGATTTGGGAGGGGCTGCGTGTTTTCGGCGTTTAGGGCGTGGAAATTGGGGGTTTTTGTGGTGTTTTTGTGGTGAAGTGTGGCTTTTATACTCGCAGGCAAAATTTCAAAAATCACGGTCTATCGGGGCATTCCACGGCCGTGGAAATGTACGGACCCGTAATTTTGGTGATTTTTCACAGGCCTTTGAGAATTACGGCCACTGTAGCAATGACGACCGTAATTTAGACCGTGGAACTCTCTGTAAAGCTTCAAAGTCCAAATTTCGTCACTTCTCTTCGACATTATCCTTCCTTTCCTCTTTTCCATCGATACTACAACCAAAAACACGAACATACCGGGAGAAATCGAGGCAAAAATAAAGCAAAAACTTCTATTCTAAGCTAATCTATGAATCGAAAGCGAAAACGAAAATGCAATACCTTGGGTTGCCTCCCAAGAAGCGCTTTGTTTAAGGTCCGTAGCTAGACCATACTCGCACTTATTCGAGTGCGGTAGGTGCAAACTCCTCAGCTTGGAGTTCCGGTGAGTACTTCTTGAGTCGTTGACCGTTCACCTTAAAACTTCCGCTAGCTTCACCCCATACTTCAACTGGACCATGGGGGAAAATACGCTTAATTAGAAAGGGTCCAGTCCAACGAGATTTTAACTTACCTGGAAAGAGGCGAAGTCTCGAATTGAAGAGGAGAACTTGATCTCCTTCTTGGAAGTCCTTTGGAATGATATGCTTATCATGCCAACGCTTTGCTCTTTCCTTGTAGATCTTAGCGTTTTCGTAGGCGTTCAAACGGAGTTCATCCAGCTTGTTGATGTCTAGGAGACGCTTCTCTCCCGCTTCTTTCATGCTGAAATTCAGCCACTTGATAGCCCAAAACGCCTTGTGCTCTAGCTCTACCGGCAAGTGACAAGACTTCCCATACACAAGGTTGTATGGTGTGGTTCCTATGGGAGTCTTGTATGCAGTCCGGTATGCCCATAACGCATAATCTAGTTTCAAGGACCAATCCTTCCTAGTCCTCGAAACCGTCTTCTCTAGAATTCCCTTGATCTCCCTATTTGAGATCTCGACTTGTCCACTCGTTTGTGGATGGTAAGGGGTGGCGATCTTGTGAGTAACCCCATACTTGGATAGAAGAGCTTCAAAACGACGGGCTATGAAGTGAGAACCTCCATCACTAATGATCGTCCTTGGCGTCCCGAATCGCGGAAAAATGGTCTTGTTGAAGAACTTAACCACCACCATGGCATCATTTGTGGGAGAGGCAATGGCTTCCACCCATCTAGAGACGTAGTCTACCGCCAATAGTATGTATTGGTTCCCACAAGAAGAAGGGAATGGTCCCATGAAGTCAACTCCCCAAACGTCAAAAATCTCCACCTCTTGGATGTTGTTGAGGGGCATCTCGTTCCTTCTAGAGATATTGCCTGTTCTTTGACAAGCATCGCAACAAGAAACAAAGGATTGCACATCTTTAAATAAAGTAGGCCAATAGAATCCGGATTGCAATACCTTTGCGCTAGTTTTGTTCGAACTAGCGTGTCCTCCACAAGGTAGTGAATGACAATGACGGATGACACTTTGCATCTCATCTTCCGGCACACATCGCCGAATGATGCCATCCGGACCTCTCTTGAAGAGAAGAGGCTCGTTCCAATGGTATTCCCGGGCGTCCTTGAAGAACTTCTTCCTTTGCGCATATGATAGTCCGGGTGGTATTTCCTGGCAAACCAAATAATTAACGAAATCAGCAAACCATGGTTCGTCACCCTTGGAGATTACCTTGATGCACTCCTCAATGATGTGTAGGTGTTCGTCCGGAAAGGAGTCATCAATGGGTAAATGGTCGTCCTCTAGATGTGTTAGGCGACTCAAATGATCCGCGACAGAATTTTCCGAGCCTTTCTTGTCGCGGATCTCAAGATCGAATTCTTGTAGGAGAAGAATCCATCTAATCAGCCTTGGCTTCGCATCTTTCTTTGCAAGGAGATAGCGGATCGCAGCATGATCCGTGTAGACAATCACCTTTGCACCTACAAGATAAGAGCGAAACTTGTCAATAGCGTAGACAATGGCTAGAAATTCCTTTTCCGTAGTGGCGTAGTTGAGCTGGGCTTCGTCTAGCGTCTTGCTAGCGTAGTATATGGCGTGGGTTCGTCCTTCCTTTCGTTGCCCAAGAACAGCTCCAATGGCTACGTCACTAGCATCGCACATAATCTCGAAAGGTAGAGTCCAATCCGGTGGTTGGATAATAGGTGCTGAAATTAGAGCTTGCCGGATGGTGTTAAACGCATCTAGACATTCCTGCGAAAACTCAAAAACCGCATCCTTCATCAATAGATTAGTGAGAGGTTTTGATATCTTAGAAAAATCCCGAATGAAACGTCTATAGAATCCAGCATGTCCTAGGAAACTTCTTATTCCCTTCACCGAAACTGGAGGAGGAAGTTTCTCTATGGTCTCTATTTTAGCCTTGTCTACCTCTATCCCTCTACTAGAGACTAAGTGACCTAAAACGATTCCTTCCTTAACCATGAATTGACACTTCTCCCAATTAAGGACTAGGTTAGTGTCTTCACATCTTTGCAAAACAAGAGAAAGGTTAGAAAGACAATCGTTAAAGGAGGAACCGTAAACGGAGAAGTCGTCCATGAAGACTTCCATGATTTCCTCTACGTATTCGGAGAAGATGGCCATCATGCACCGTTGAAAGGTGGCTGGGGCGTTGCAAAGCCCGAACGGCATTCTCCTATAAGCGAACGTACCCCAAGGGCACGTGAATGTGGTCTTCTCTTGATCATCCGGATGTATCGGGATCTGAAAGAAACCACTATAACCGTCAAGGTAGCAAAAGTATGAATGTTGTGCTAACCTTTCAAGCATTTGGTCGATGAATGGCAATGGAAAGTGATCCTTCCGCGTTGCGTTGTTGAGCTTGCGGTAGTCTATGCACATTCGCCATCCAGTCACGGTTCGGGTAGGAATGAGTTCGTTGTTCTTATTGGTGATGACCGTCATTCCTCCCTTCTTCGGAACTACTTGAACTGGGCTCACCCACTTGCTATCGGAGATAGGATAGATGATACCTGCATCAAGAAGTTTAAGAATTTCCTTCTTGACAACCTCCTTCATGGTCGGATTCAACCGCCTTTGAGGTTGTCTTGAAGTTCTAAAATCCTCCTCCATTAGTATTTTATGCATGCATAGGGAGGGTTTAATTCCTACTAAGTCCTCAATAGTATAGGCTATGGCTTTTCTATGTTTCCTAAGGACAATCATGAGCTGTTCATGTTCATCTATGCTTAATTCGGAACTAACGATAACCGGGAAGGTAGAATTAGATCCAAGAAAAGCGTACCTTAGATGAGTAGGAAGTGGTTTGAGTTCCATCGCTTTCGGAGCTTCCAATGATCCTTGAGGAGCTTCCGATGTTTCCTTAGAGGTTTCTAAGGATGTTGAATGGTTTGGAGAAGAATTAGGAGAAGTTGAAGAAGCGTGCTGATCACTATTTTCCACGGTCAAAATCACGTTTTCCCCTGTTTTTCCACGGCCGTAATATCCTCTGGAATGGAGGTCGAATTTGGTTGTGGAATCCACGGCCGTGGAATACAGAGTATGGCCGTGGAATCTTGTATTCTCAGCCTCATCGTGGAGTTTCTCAAACTCTACTTCATGCATCTCTTCTTGTGCTTCTAAGGCTTCAATTTCCTCTTTGCACTCTTCTTCTTCTCCTACATCGGTTAGACTCATAGTAATAACCTTTTGCAAAGGATCGTTAAAGAGAATCGCACTTACCTCCTCCGTAGATAAACCTTCTTCGTTTTGGATATTGTAAATATCCTCATCGAAGATTGGTTCCTTCACTAGAGTGGAAAGAACGAACTCTACTTTCTCCTCCCCAATGTCAAAGGCGAGTCTTCCATTCTTGCAATCGACCATGCAGCCGGAAGTTGCAAGAAACGGTCTTCCGAGTATGATCGGGACCGGACTATCTGCAGGAATGTCAAGCACAACAAAATCAATGGGGACAAAGAACTTGCCTAGCTTAACAGGGACGTCCTCTACAATGCCGACGGGACGAGTAATGGATCGATCCGCCATGTATAATGTCATCTTCACCGGTTTAGGGTCGCCTAAACCGATCTTCCTGCACAACGCAAGTGGTATGATGCTCACACTTGCTCCTAAGTCACATAAAGCGTCATATGTGACCTCTCCCACTCCTATGGGAATGCAAAATGACCCCGGATCTTTCAGCTTTGGGGGCATTTTCTCCTTCATAGTCTTGATGAGGTCCGAAGAATCCGAACTCATCTTGACTTCTCCAAAATCTTCTAGCTTCCTCTTGTTAGAGAGGAGCTCCTTCAAGAACTTGCCATAAGCCGGCATACCTACAATAGCATCAATGAAAGGTATATTAATATGCAGTTTGCTCATGAGTTCTATGAACTTACCGAATTGCTTGTCTAGGCGCGCTCGCGCTCTAGATTGAGGGAATGGTAGGGGGGGTTTGAAAGCTGGAGGTGGAACATAGACGTCCTCCTTCTCCTTCCCCTTTTCTTTGCTTTTCTCTACGGGGACTTCAACAAACGTAGGCTGCGGATCGGTGGTAGTCACTCCGCTCCTAGTTGTAATCGCCATTACCCTTCCCTTAGGGTTGTCCTCCGTCTTTCCTGGAAGTTTCCCTTGATTCCTAGGAACTTCCTCCGCATGGTTGAACATTTGATTCTCCAAAACCTTTTGAGCTTTGTCAACCTTAGAAATTTGATCATCAACCTTGATGATGCGGTTCTCCAACCCTTGAAGCTTTCCCAAGATCGTTTCCAACATGGGATCCGGCTTTTCCTTTCCCGTATTGTTTCCTCCATTTGATGATTGCCCCTGGCTTTTCAAAGGAGTAGAGGAAGAAGAGGGTGGAGTTAGTGAATTGGAATTGGAAGGATAGGAGTTACCGGAATTTTGTTGATTGGAGCGCCAATTGTTGTTGTTCGAACCACGATTGTTGTTCCAATTGTTGTTGTTCCGGTTGTTGTTGTTTCCATTCCAATTGTTGTTCCGGTTATTGTTCCGGTTATTGTTATTGCGGTTGGTGTTGTCACCGCCGTTGTTATTGCCCAAATAGCCAACATCCTTCTCTTGCTGCTTTGGGAAGTTGGTCTTGATAGTCTCCTTCAACTCTTTGATCTCATTGTTGAGGGAGAAAATCTGATTTTGAGCTTCATGTGTGAGCTTTGCTCCTTGCTCCACACGATTTCCCTCCACCTTCCGGTGGGAATACTTCTCTATGACTCTTGCTTGCTTCTCAATGAAATCCCAAGCGTCATCTTCTCTCATGTCCATGAACGTTCCACATGAGAGGGATTGAAGGTTGAATTGCGTTCCCGCATCCAGCCCCTTGTAGTAAATTTCCAGCAAGGCGAGCTTGGATATGCCGTGATGAGGACAATCCAAGAGCAAATCCTGAAACCTTTCCCAAGATTGAAACAAACTTTCGTTAGGTCTCATAGAAAAAGCATTAATCTTACCTCTAAGTTCCGCCGTTTTGGAGGGCGGAAAGAACTTGGTGAGAAACTCTGCGGAGAGGTCTTCCCATGTCTCTAGCTTTCCACTAGGAAGAGCTTGGTACCAGGATAGCGCTTTCCCTTTCAAAGAGAAAAAGAAAGGTTTGAGCTTATAGCTGTTGGTAGTGGCGCTCTTTGGCCTCATTGTCTCCATCATGCACTCAAAGTTTTGCAAGTGTTGGTGTGGAGATTCAGCGCTTGTACCGCCAAACTGACTTTGGCGAACAAGAGTGATAACTTGAGGGTTGAAACTAAACCCTTGTACATCTTCAGCATCAAAGTTCACACCTAAGCGGCGCGGTTGTTGTGTTGGATCCATCCGCTGGCCAAGAGTTCTTGGCTCGTTATCCACACGTTCGACTCTCACATTCCTAGGTGGAATGCGGCGGTTAGCAGCTCCTTGTGTGTTGAAAGGATTTATATTGATCGTGGGATCAATCTCTTCTAGCGCAGGCATGGAAGAATCACTATCATCAGCGGATGAGTTACCTCTTCTTCTAGACCTTGTCCTTCTTCTCGAGGACTTCTTTCCCACCTTATCTTCAAGATCGCTCATCTTTATCTTCATTTGAACGATCATGTCTTGTAGACCGTTTACTTGAGTTTGATGACGATCCATCTCATCCTGGAGGAGATTCTCATTCCATCGGAGTTGAGCTTCCTTCTCCGCTAACTTAGTTTGAAGATCGTTTTCGTTTTCTTGAGCCATCCTCTTTTCTTTGCGTTTTTGTCTCAAAGTTTTCTCTAGCTCTTGATCAAGAGGTAAGAGATCTTCGGTGTTCCTAGACCTGCGCATGCACTCAAGAAGAATCAAATAGCGAGAGCAAGCTCCCAAGCTTGACAACCGGTTACCGAATTCGGCCGAAACCAAATCCCCGGCAACGGCGCCAAAAACTTGTTCGCCCCTAGAGGTGTGTGCAAATAAGTTTTAAATTTATAAAACTAGAATCAAGCAGCGAACCCGCAGTGTACGGATCGAGGTAGCTAAGCAAGAATTCCAGAGTATCGAACACAGGGATTTGGGTGGGAACAAATTCGATTTCAGATTATCAAGCAATAAATATGGGAGTTTTGCAAATATTGGGAAAACAACAATCCTAAAGATCCGGGTATTCAGTTGTGACAACAGATTCAAGATATACTAATGATATAAAGACAGAGTAGAGGTATGCAAAGGTATACTAATGTAAGGTAATCGTACGGTTGAGGTTCCAAAAACCTTATGTAACTCACCTAAAAGATACTCCTTATACAGGTTGTTGAGGCTCAATATAAAGAGGTTCTAAAAGCAAGGATTAGTATCAAATACCCAAACCTACGATCTAAAGGTCAAGACTAACTTATCCGATTGAGGTTGTTGAGGCTCACAATCGAGGTAGAGGTTGTTGAGGCTTCACTACCACCTAGAAAAGACAAGTCTAAGCTAAGCTAAAGCAAATCTTTAACTTTAGATTAAGGTAAAAAGCAGGCTCGTAAACTCAGAGAAATTACGGTTGGATCTTGAGATTCCACGGCCGTGGAACTCAAGAACAACCCGTAATTTAGGGTTGTCGGTGACACTTCTCTAACTCTCAGGGTCTAATCTGTTTGCGATCGATCTATCATCATCTATGCCACAACTATCAACCCTTCACCTTAGAATTGTTAAGGGTTTTTAGCCAATAACAGCCATTTGATATCAATTCAAGATTTATAGGATAAAAGATGGAAACTTTCAAGAACCTTCAATAATCTTTCAAACGAATCTCAAAATCACAATCGAAAACAAGTGTTTGTCAAGAGATTCAAATCAAACAATCAATCACAATCTTAGGAAAGAAAGGAAACGGGATGTCAATCCGATCCTAAGTCAAACCTAAGCAAGAAGAGGAGATTTCTTGCAAAATCCTCCAAGAACTTCAATCTTCCTCAACGCGAAGATCGCTCACAGCAATTCTCCAATCACGAACTTTGATCTTCGATGAGATCTCCCAAAAATCGCCTCCAAGAATGAAGGTTTGTGTCTTGCTAAGCTTGCGTTCTTGCCGCTCCCCTTAGGGTTTTAAATGTCGTAAGCTAGGTAGCAAGGTAAAGCGAGATGATGGAATCTTGCCTCATCCGTCCTTTTTATAATGCAGGGCAAAACGTCGGCCCGGCCCGATCTTCAAAAGATCGTGGCTTCGAAACGTGGCGAAAGGATTCGCCAAGATCACGGTCGTGGAAGATTCCACGACCGTAATTTAGGGCGTGAAGAGGAATACGGTTGTGTTCCACGGCCGTAATATCCCCTGGAATGAACATCGAATTCTGCATCATAATCCACGGCCGTAATCTAGGGTCAAACCGTGATTTTTGCCTTCATTCGTGCATTCCTCAATCTAATACTCCAAATTGCTTCCAAAAGGTGTTCTAAATCTGGAAGTACTTCAACTCAACTCTCCCTTGCTCGATTTCGTTCGGAAATAGCTCCAAATCACCTATAATCAACATAGAACTCGTGTAGACATCCATATCGACAATATAGGTAATACTAGCTCATATATGCATAAAGCTCCATCGAAGACTATCAATATGAATCAAATACGATTATAAACGTGCCTAAAATATCACAATATTTCATGCTAACAATATCCTCATCAAAGATTGGTTCCTTCACTAGAGTGGAAAGAACGAACTCTACTTTCTCTTCCCCAATGTCAAAGGCGAGTCTCCCATTCTTGCAATCGACCATGCAGCCGGAAGTTGCAAGAAACGGTCTTCCGAGTATGATCGGGACCGGACTATCTGCAGGAATGTCAAGCACGACAAAATCAATGGGGACAAAGAACTTGCCTAGCTTAACAGGGACGTCCTCTACAATGCCGACGGGACGAGTAATGGATCGATCCGCCATGTATAATGTCATCTTCACCGGTTTAGGGTCGCCTAAACCGATCTTCCTGCACAACGCAAGTGGTATGATGCTCACACTTGCTCCTAAGTCACATAAAGCGTCATATGTGACCTCTCCCACTCCTATGGGAATGCAAAATGACCCCGGATCTTTCAGCTTTGGGGGCATTTTCTCCTTCATAGTCTTGATGAGGTCCGAAGAATCCGAACTCATCTTGACTTCTCCAAAATCTTCTAGCTTCCTCTTGTTAGAGAGGAGCTCCTTCAAGAACTTGCCATAAGCCGGCATACCTACAATAGCATCAATGAAAGGTATATTAATATGCAGTTTGCTCATGAGTTCTATGAACTTACCGAATTGCTTGTCTAGGCGCGCTCGCGCTCTAGATTGAGGGAATGGTAGGGGGGGTTTGAAAGCTGGAGGTGGAACATAGACGTCCTCCTTCTCCTTCCCCTTTTCTTTGCTTTTCTCTACGGGGACTTCAA
>BSUD01000008.1:73875514-73897203 GCA_033239045.1 Fagopyrum esculentum
TCCTCCGTCTTTCCTGGAAGTTTCCCTTGATTCCTAGGAACTTCCTCCGCATGGTTGAACATTTGATTCTCCAAAACCTTTTGAGCTTTGTCAACCTTAGAAATTTGATCATCAACCTTGATGATGCGGTTCTCCAACCCTTGAAGCTTTCCCAAGATCGTTTCCAACATGGGATCCGGCTTTTCCTTTCCCGTATTGTTTCCTCCATTTGATGATTGCCCCTGGCTTTTCAAAGGAGTAGAGGAAGAAGAGGGTGGAGTTAGTGAATTGGAATTGGAAGGATAGGAGTTACCGGAATTTTGTTGATTGGAGCGCCAATTGTTGTTGTTCGAACCACGATTGTTGTTCCAATTGTTGTTGTTCCGGTTGTTGTTGTTTCCATTCCAATTGTTGTTCCGGTTATTGTTCCGGTTATTGTTGTTGCGGTTGGTGTTGTCACCGCCGTTGTTATTGCCCAAATAGCCAACATCCTTCTCTTGCTGCTTTGGGAAGTTGGTCTTGATAGCCTCCTTCAACTCTTTGATCTCATTGTTGAGGGAGAAAATCTGATTTTGAGCTTCATGTGTGAGCTTTGCTCCTTGCTCCACACGATTTCCCTCCACCTTCCGGTGGGAATACTTCTCTATGACTCTCGCTTGCTTCTCAATGAAGTCCCAAGCGTCATCTTCTCTCATGTCCATGAACGTTCCACATGAGAGGGATTGAAGGTTGAATTGCGTTCCCGCATCCAGCCCCTTGTAGTAAATTTCCAGCAAGGCAAGCTTGGATATGCCGTGATGAGGACAATCCAAGAGCAAATCCTGAAACCTTTCCCAAGATTGAAACAAACTTTCGTTAGGTCTTATAGAAAAAGCATTAATCTTACCTCTAAGTTCCGCCGTTTTGGAGGGCGGGAAGAACTTGGTGAGAAACTCTGCGGAGAGGTCTTCCCACGTCTCTAGCTTTCCACTAGGAAGAGCTTGGTACCATGATAGTGCTTTCCCTTTCAAAGAGAAAAAGAAAGGTTTGAGCTTATAGCTGTTGGTAGTAGCGCTCTTTGGTCTCATTGTCTCCATCATGCACTCAAAGTTTTGCAAGTGTTGGTGTGGAGATTCAGCGCTTGTACCGCCAAACTGACTTTGGCGAACAAGAGTGATAACTTGAGGGTTGAAACTAAACCCTTGTACATCTTCAGCATCAAAGTTCACACCTAAGCGGCGCGGTTGTTGTGTTGGATCCATCCGCTGGCCAAGAGTTCTTGGCTCATTATCCACACGTTCGACTCTCACATTCCTAGGTGGAATGCGGCGGTTAGCAGCTCCTTGTGTGTTGAAAGGATTTATATTGATCGTGGGATCAATCTCTTCTAGCGCAGGCATGGAAGAATCACTATCATCAGCGGATGAGTTACCTCTTCTTCTAGACCTTGTCCTTCTTCTCGAGGACTTCTTTCCCACCTTATCTTCAAGATCGCTCATCTTTATCTTCATTTGAACGATCATGTCTTGTAGACCGTTAACTTGAGTTTGATGACGATCCATCTCATCCTGGAGGAGATTCTCATTCCATCGGAGTTGAGCTTCCTTCTCCGCTAACTTAGTTTGAAGATCGTTTTCGTTTTCTTGAGCCATCCTCTTTTCTTTGCGTTTTTGTCTCAAAGTTTTCTCTAGCTCTTGATCAAGAGGTAAGAGATCTTCGGTGTTCCTAGACCTGCGCATGCACTCAAGAAGAATCAAATAACGAGAGCAAGCTCCCAAGCTTGACAACCGGTTACCGAATCCGGCCGAAACCAAATCCCCGGCAACGGCGCCAAAAACTTGTTCGCCCCTAAAGTGTGTGCAAATAAGCTTTAAATTTATAAAACTAGAATCAAGCAGCGAACCCGCAGTATACGGATCGAGGTAGCTAAGCAAGAATTCCAGAGTATCGAACACAGGGATTTGGGTGGGAACAAATTCAATTTCAGGTTATCAAGCAACAAATATGGGAGTTTTGCAAATATTGGGAAAACAACAATCCTAAAGATCCGGGTATCCAGCTGTGGCAACAGATTCAAGATATACTAATGATATAAAGACAGAGTAGAGATATGCAAAGATATACTAATGTAAGGTAATCGTACGGTTGAGGTTCCAAAAACCTTATGTAACTCACCTAAAAGATACTCCCTATACAGGTTGTTGAGGCTCAATATAGAGAAGCTCTAAAGGCAAGGGTTAATATCAAATACCCAAACCTATAATCTAAAGGTCAAGACTAACTTATCCGATTGAGGTTATTGAGGCTCACAATCGAGGTAGAGGTTGTTGAGGCTTCACTACCACCTAGAAAAGACAAATCTAAACTAAGCTAAAGCAAATCTTTAACTTTGGATTAAGGTAAAAGCAAGCTCGTAAACTCAGAGAAATTACGGTTGGATCTTGAGATTCCACGGCCGTGGAACTCAAGAACAACCCGTAATTTAGGGTTGTCGGTGACACTTCTCTAACTCTCAGGGTCTAATCTGTTCGCGATCGATCTATCATCATCTAAGCCACAACTATCAACCCTTCACCTTAGAATTGTTAAGGGTTTTTAGCCAATAACAGTCATTTGATATCAATTCAAGATTTATAAGATAAAAGATGGGAACTTTCAAGAACTTTCAATAATCTTTCAAATGGATCTCAAAATCACAATCAAGAACAAGTGTTTGTCAAGAGATTCAAATCGGAATAATCAATCACAATCTTAGGAAAGAAAGGAAACGGGATGTCAATCCGATCCTAAATCAAACCTAAGCAAGAAGAGGAGTTTTCTTGCGGAATCCTCCAAGAACTTCGATCTTCCTCAACGCGAAGATCGCTAACAGCAATTCTCCAATCACGAACTTTGATCTTCAATGAGATCTCCCAAAATCACCTCCAAGAATGAAGGTTTGTGTGTTGCTAAGCTTGCGTTCTTGCCGCTAAACTTAGGGTTTGAAAAGTCGTAAGCTAGGTAGCGAGGTAAGGCGAGGCGAGGTGACGGAATCTTGCTTCATCCGTCCTTTTTATAATGCAGGGCAAAACGTCGGCCCGGCCCAATCTTCAAAAGATCATGGCTTCGAAACGTGGCGAAAGGATTCGCCAAGATCACGGTCGTGGAAGATTCCACGACCGTAATTCTGAGGCGTGGAAACAAATACGGGTAGCTTCCACGGCCGTAATATCCCCTGGAATGAACATCGAATTCTGCATCACAATCCACGGCCGTAATCTAGGGTCAAACCGTGATTTTTGCCTTCATTCGTGCATTCCTCAATCTAATACTCCAAATTGCTTCCAAAAGGTGTCCTTAATCTAGAGGTACGTCAACTCAACTTCCCTTTGCTCGATTTCGTTCAGAAATAGCTCCAAATCACCTATAATCAACATAGAACTCGTGTAGACATCCATATCGACAATATAGGCAATACTAGCTCATATATGCATAAAGCTTAATCAAAGACTATCAATATGAATCAAATACGATTATAAAACGTGCCTAAAATATCACAATATTTCATGCTAACATAAAGGAATAACTATATAACAAGATTAACAAGTTGTTTCTCTTTTATGTATCTCTCTATCTTTGCATGAATGCTAACTTGTTGTTTGGTCATGTAGGTTTACGGATCGATAACTTGTTACGCGGTGTTAGTGCCGGTTGGCTTAATACAAGAATATGATCAAGATGAGAAAAATTGTTGAATGCTTCCAAAAAGAACAAACCAAGTTATATGCATGCGGAAATCTAACCTACTGTAGTGTTTGTTTTAATCATTATCACCATCTTTGCTTTATTCTACATGCGCTTTCGTTTTGTCACTTTACAATCCAAACCTTCCCTGATTACTGATAAATGATAGTTGAAACATAATTTGCGCTTTAATCACTTCTCACTCTCTTGGGTTCGACCCTTACTTATTCGCTATATATTGGTTAGTATTAAGTTTGGAACTTTACTTTGATAAGTCTAAAAACAACGACCATCGATTTTACGCTTGCCAAATTTGGCGACGTTGCCGGGGAGTTTGAGTGTTTGAAGTTCTTTTACTTTTTATTATCAATTATTGGTTTGGACCATTTTTATGGTTCTAACCCGTGCTACTAACTCAGATTTTGTCCCTTTTGATCCATAAATCGAGAGGACATACAATCGTCAAAGAAGGCAATGTCGGAATCAAGAACAAATGGTGAACCGCACCCTCCGACAACTCACGTAGCCGGACTTGAACCAATACCCACCTGCAGTGACTATTACGACAATTACAGAAGGGGTCAACTTCGAGCTTAAGCCGGGCTTGATTCACTTTCTACCTTCCTTTCATGGGCTGAGCGGAGAAGATCCTATCAAGCACTTGGGAAAGTTTCATACCGTTTGTATGAGCATGAAGCCATCAAACGTGACCGAAGAGTAAATCACGATGATAGCCTCCGGTTTCAATCTCAAGGATGCGGCTGATCATTGGTACTACCACCTTCCATCCGGTAGTATCGATACTTCGGAGAATCTCCACAAGGCTTTCTTGCAGAGTTACTTTCCCGCAAAGAAAGCAATAGTTTGAAGAAGACTATTGGCAACATCGAACAGGAGGGGATGAAACTTTTTATGAATATTTTGAATGGTTTTTTAAGCTTAGGTCAAGTTGCCCCTTCCACGGATACTCCACGCAGGACCTTGTGTTGTACTTGTACAACAGGTTGTTGGACAACAAAAGGAGGATCGTGGACTGTGGAGGTAATATTCTGAACTCAACTCCTGAAATTGCTATGGAGAAAATGCAGGAAATTGCGGAAGGTACAAGGAACTTTAGTAGAACTTCTACCAAAAGAGGAGTTCGGGCCATCAACCCCAACCGTCCGGAACTTTCACAAGAGATTTTGAACTGAAGGAGATGGTGAAGATACTCACCTTGATGGGGACTCCACAACAACTGAAGGCGTGTGGATTTTGTGTTGATCCCTTCCACCCCACAGACTTGTGTCCACAAGTCCAAGATGACTCTACTGTTGAGGTGAACACCATGCGATATGGACAGCAACAACAACGCCAAGGAACAATCCTTATACCCAAAAGTACATGCGAGGATGGCGTGATCAACAGAACTTCAGGTGGAGAGATCAACAAAACCAACAACTACAACCCCGCAATGGTAAGTCTGACTCAACCGAAGAGATGCTTCATGTTTTAAATAAACATTTTCTTCTCTTGTCCAAAGAACATAATCAAGCATCAAGAACCTTGAGAAGCAAGTTGGGCAAATGGCAGAAGCCATTATTGAGGATGTGCTGAGAAGATTGATAGCATGAATTATTGTCTATATTTTGGATATGATTTTGGCGTTTTATCATCATTAATTTTCATGCATGGATATATATTTTTTATGATTATGTCATTATTTGTCTACTTTGCAAGAATCGAGGTCTACCCCACGTTTGAATGTATTTGTAGGGAATAAGGCGTATTTTGGATCAAAACAAAGCTTTGAAGTCTAAGGAGGCTGTGAAGCTACATTATGGAGCACTTGGAAATACAAGAATGAAGGAAAAAACCATAGGAAAATGATGGAAAAAAGACCAAGGAATCTCTGCTATGTGAATGGTGCCGAGATACTAATCCTTTGTTACCAACTAGCTGACGGTTCTAACATCCACCTCAAAGCTTTGGAAATCAGCTAATATCAATTTCTCGAGATGCCTCAAACCTTGATACACATACCATGACCCGTTAGAACTGTCAATCAATCGGACTTTGGCAAGACACAAACACCCGGCTATGTGAATGGTGTCGAGTTACTAGTCTTCATGGCTAATTTCCCGACACCTATTGTTTCTAACACTTCTTCACCCTCTAGCATCAACTTTCACTTGATTTTTCACTTTCTTGCTTCCAAATTCCCGGATAGCTACCATTCCTATATTGGATGTATGCATGAATAGTGTTTGTTATATGCTTTATAGCATGCGATGTTGAATATTACCGACCTATGTTTAATTGGATAGCCCCCTTACAGTGGGAGTGATAACCTTTCCCTTTCATCTTGTAAGGAGTCTGGGAGGTTCCCTGTGGTCAGGCCAGTACTGATATACGGGATGGACACTTCACCGCTCCCTTAGGGTACACGGGAAGTGTGCCGATACTTCTCCAGATGGATATGGTACCTAGAGGCGATGATGATATATTCTTGTGTCACATATTTTAATCTATATATATATATACCTTGAGTGTATGATGTTACAAAGATAATTAAACGGGTAAATGTGTGATAGCATGATTATTTGTTTATGATTCCATGACATGTGTTTGTGCTTATGCATTATCTTATATATGAATGGTTATCTAACGGTTTATACCATGTTGTAGATGATTTGTAGGTTAGGAGGACTACAGAGTGAGCCAGATGGGTGATCCGCTGATGACTTTCGTATACTAGGATGATGCGAGTGATTATGGGATATTTTCTATATGTATGGATTGTTGTTTTGTACTTAGCGGGCTTTTGTAAACCTTTGTTGTATATATATATACACTTTGATGTTTTGATTTTATTCTATCTGTGTCTTGTTGTAAGATCTAGTGAAATTGTTGTCAGGCTAGGGTCAGGATCCACTATGAGATCCTAGCCTAGTGACGCCTTGAGTCCCGCGGATTTGGGGTGTTACAAAGTTGGTATCAGAGCCCTAGGTTGTCAACAATGGCACTTGTAATCTACAATAAAGGTCGAATAGATCAATAAACAAAACCTGAAAGGGGTGTGACATTTCAAAATGATTTTGGTTTTGAAATGAGTACAACTGTTTGGGATAGTGTATACGGGAAGCCATCACCCTTCTGAGGAGCACGTTTTCTGATACAGCGTGGCAAAGTGATTGCCTATGCATCTAGACAACTGAAGACGTATGAGGAGAACTACCCGACTCATGATCTAGAGTTGGCAACGGTAGTTCATGCTTGTAAGAGCTGGAGACATTACTAGTATGGCGCTACATGCCACATCTTCACAGACCATAAGAGTGTGAAGTATATGAACACGCAGCGGGAATTGAATAACCGCCAATGTAGATGGCTTGAGCTGATCAAGGACTTTGACCTTGAGATTTTGTATCATCCAGGGAAAGCGAATGTTGTTGCCGCTGCCATGAGCAGGAAGACGCCTCGAGAGAAGGCGATTACAAGACTGATAGTTCAACCTCAGTTGTAGAGAGATCTAGCGTGGCTAGAGATGGACATCCAGTTTCCTGATGAGGATGCCCAATTGAGTACCTTAGCGATTCTACCTGATTTATTGGGTGAGATCCAACAAAATCAAGGGACTTGCTCGACGTTGCTGAGGATACGAGATAGGATTTCTCGTGGTGAGGCACCTGATAGAATGTATTATAGTCTATATTTTGGGATTGATTTAGACGTTTTATCTTCATAAATCTGCATGTAAGGATGTATATTCTTTGATTATATTATTTTTTGTCTACCTTTGCGGAAATCAAAGTCTACATCTAGTTTCGTTGTAATTGTAGGGAAAATGGCACATTTTAATACTTATACCAAGAATAATTGCAAATAGCGAACCCGCAGTGTACGGATCGATTGTCATAAAAGCAAGAATTCCAGGGTTGAACACAGGGACTATGGTGAAACAAAGCTCGGTAATTCAGGTTGTCAATTAACAAACACGCAACAAGCAAAGCTATAAAAGATGATATAAAAGTCAGATAAAGAAAAATGCGGATTCTAGAGATTAAAGCATCTAGTTGTGGTTATGACTCAAGATCTCAAAAGATAACGTGGACAAAGCTGAGGTTTGCAAAGGGAAGGTGTTTCTAAGGTGGGAATAGATCACCGGGTAAGTCTCACTACTCACTATCCCAAACCAAAGATCCTCTCACCGGGTAAGTCTCAAGGTACTAAGGAAAGGAACTATAATCTCAAACCAACACACCACCCATGGGGATAATATCAACCTTTACCGGGTAAGTCTCAAGCTAACTCTCAAAGATGGGATGAAGGCACACTCAAACCCCAATAAAGGATAAACCTTTATTACCTACACTCATGATCTTGGGTATACAAAAAAAGGAATCACCGGGTAAGTCTCATCATAAGCCTGCATTGAACCAGGAAAGGTATAACAAGGATAGGATTTGGCAAAATGAAACATCAACTCAGATAAGGATCAGGATAGGTCTCACCTCGTTTAGTAATATCCCATCCCGGACGAGATGTTCAATGACTAACCGAGGTGTTCGTTGGTTAAGGTAAAGGCTCGAGCTTTCAGGGTCCACTAGGGCTAAGATCATTCTATCATCGTCTTTCCCACACTTTTCAGCCAATTACCTTAGAATCGCATTAAGAACTTAGCCAACAATCATCATGATAACAATAATCAAATTTATAAGAAAGGAATAAATATTCAAACAAGAAAACCTTAACACAAAGGTCTCAATAACTGAATGAATCAAACAAACAACAAACAATGTTCCTAAATCACAAATCAGAAAAGACAACAAACAAAACCAAACTAAGAAAGTCTTACAAACTTCCTTCAAAGCCAACTTCAAACTTGATTCCTTCATTCCTTGAACTTCAACCTTCAAAACTTCCTTCAAATTCCTTCAAACTTCCTTCAGTTAATGGGTGATCCGGAGATTATCCAAGGATGGCTGAATTGCAGAAAATCCAACCCTTTATATAGGAGAATTATCATCCAAAGATAAAATATCTTAAAAAGATAATTTCTTTAAAATATACCTCCATATGTTCCAAAATATCAGCCAAAAAGATATCTTCCTTCCAGAAATCCAGCCAAAAATATGTGAAATTTTACTTTCCAAAAATAGATGATCTCAGCCAAAAATAAAGATCTCGCGTCCGGTCATCACTTCGCCTCGGTCCAGACGCTCCTGAAGATCACCTCGGTCGAGGTGGTACTATAGCTGACCGAGGTGAGTCTCAGCTGAGAGTGAATCTCTCTAATCCGGTCCAAAATCAATCTTCTAAATCATTTCCATGCTTTCTGAGATGTTCTTATAACTCCTCAATGTTCCAGGATGTAGCTCCAATGACTCCTTAGCTTCCTTAGCTCCATTTTTGTCTAAAACGTGCCATTTTCCCTACAATTACAACAAAACTAGTTGTAGACCTCGATTCTCGCAAAGGTAGACGAAACAACAATATGATCAAAGAATATACATCCATAGATGCAGATTTATGAAGATAAAACGTCTAAACCAATCCCAAAATATAGACTATAATACATGCTATCAAAATACCCCATATTTGTCCCTTGCTTGTCCCCAAACAAGATCCAAATCTTAGATACAAGATAGAATGGATTATAAGTCATCAAAAAGATCAAAGAAAATCATCTCAAAACATTTTGGTGTTGTGCTCCACTCATAGGTCACCCTAAGAGAATGCTTCATGGCAAATAAAAACAAGATATGATCAAATCATTTTATAAATATAAGAAAGTTGTTCATCTTTGCATAAAATCATAGAATGCATAATAAATCATATTTATCGAAATCAATCATGTATAATCCAGTTTAAACCACCAAGTCAATCAACATACTCGAGGTCTCAAGGGCTTCTAAAAGAGGTCAAGAAATGTGTCAGGGTGGGATGTATATAGGGTAATATGGTGCTACAATCCGGGAATAAGATCTTTTCTTCACTTTCTTTGAATCTCAACATCTTCCACCAATAAGCTTTGATTATTTTTACTTTACTTTACTTTACTTTTTGGAATGCATGGACAGAGGTGCACAATAGCCGAAGCCTAGGAGATCAACAATCATCAATTTCTCGAGATGCCCCAAACCCTTGATGCACATATCATGACCGGTTAGGACTATCGATCAATCCGACTTTGGCAAGACACAAATACCCGGCTATGTGAATGGTGCCTAGTTACTCATCATCAAGACCAACGTCCACAAACCTAATTGTTTCTTTCTAACACTTTCAGCCAACATTTCAACTTCACTTTCACTTGCTTTTCGTCACTTGGATCCAAAATCCCGGATAGGTAAAGGGAGGCAAATATGTATATGAGGGGCTAAAGCATGGTCAAGAAGAAGAAGAGAAGAGAATGAATTGCCTTAATCATCTCAGAAAGAATGTGATAGAACTCATCATGTGGTGTCAACCTTCAAATCCAACATAATTTTGATAAAAACAAAGTATTAAACATTCTAAAATTTCAAACAAAGCATTTTGCAACTTAAACATATCATAAAACCTTTCGAACATATAAAGATTTCAAAACCAATATGCAAACAGAATCTTCATCGAGGTCATATCTAGAGAAGAAGCACACAACTTTTCGAAAATGTTTCAGTTAGAAGCCCATCTCAGTCGAGGTGTTCTTGCGTCATCCGAGGTGTTCATCCTCGATCGGCCCTGAACGTCTCTGTCGAGGTCATAATTTTTTTGTTTCAAACCAGTTTTCGATGTTTTTCTCAAATAGAAACCTGTATGTATGCATGTAATGACACATAAGCATATAAAGCCAAATAAAGCAGAATAAGATCATAATATCCAAGAGTCATACAAGTCATACACACATATTTCATATAAATACATCCAAATACCCCATACTTGGGAAACATTATCCCAATGGGTCAAATATAAGTCTAGAAGTCAGAATACTCACCGAACGTAGCTGAACTTCATAATCAATAAAAGAAGAAATCCATGAAGCTCTAATCCTCGTCAGCTGGCGGTGGTGGATGTGGAATGAAGGGATGCTGTGATGGATCAAAAGGATAGCCCATAACGTGCTGATGCTCGATCTCCATCATCCGTCTAGTGAAGTGTTGGCTCTCCTCCATCAAGGCCAACTGACGATCAGATTTGTTGCTCATGTTTTTGGATGAAGAACACCTCGGTTTCCCTAAGAACACCTCGGCCGAGACATAGTCGACTGGACCGAGCGAACTGCTGTTCGAACGCAAATCCTCAATCTGTAAGCTTTTTCCCCCAAAATCACTACCAAAATCTTCCTAAGGGGTACTTATATCCTTTTCAGCAACAACCTATGACAACCAAAGCCAGATCTACTCAAAATCGTTAAAAGAAGGGAAGAGTTTGGGATTGGAACAAAATACCCCATATTTTGTAGATTGGAGCATTTTCCTTGCTGTTTGATGCTTGGAAACTGAATCTCTTGCTTCCTCCGGTGAATTCGAGCCAAGAAACATGGAAAACGGGAAATGATCGAAAATTTGGGAGTAGGAGGCCGCTGCGGTCGAGGTGAGGGTAGAGAGGGAAAAAGTGGAAGAGTGAGAAACCGTCGCGCCTTTTATACCCCTCGCTGAATTTGATTACACCTCGGTCAAGATGGTCCCGAGTGGACTGAGGTGTCAGACTGGATGTCATACCTAGTCGCCTCGGTTGACCAAGATCATCTCGGTCGAGGTCATATGACTGCACCCGAGACGTGTCTCAGTCAAGCTCCGTGTTCTCAATTTCTTGAACTTCTGTCCTTCCAGTGTAGCTCCTGAGCTGTAGTCCTTCCTTAGAAAGTACCTGGTTCCTGTCTAGAGGACGCAAAAACAAAACGAAGCAAACTATAAAAAACTAAGCTAGAAAAGGGAAAAGAAAGCAAAACCTTGGGTTGCCTCCCATGAAGCACTTGGTTTAAGGTCGCTAGCTGGACCGTACGTCATCATCAAACGAGGTATAACGGTGCAATCTCCTCGGTCGGGACTTCCGGTCGGTACTTCTTCAGCCTATGACCGTTGACCTTAAAGCTTCCGATAGTTTCGCCCCATATTTCAACTACACCATAGGGAAAAACAATTTTCATAACATAAGGTCCTGTCCATCTAGATTTCAACTTACTTGGAAAGAGGCGGAGGCGGGAGTTGAAGAGTAGAACAAGATCTCCTTCTTTGAGCTCCTTGGGAATGATATGCTTGTCATGCCATCTCATAGGCGTTTAAGCGCAACTCCTCCAGCTCATTGATGTCTAAAAGTCTCATCTCTCCGGCTTCCTTGATGTCAAAATTCAACCATTTGATTTCCCAATATGTCCTGTGCTCCAGCTCAACACGTAGATGACAAGACTTGCCATATACCAAATTGTACGGGGTGGTACCTATAAGAGTCTTGAATGCGGTCCTATAAGCCCAAAGAGCATCGTCCAACTTCATGGACCAATCCTTCCTCGTCCTAGAAACGGTCTTCTACAAAATCGCCTTGATTTCTCTATTCGAGATCTCCACCTGCCCACTAGTTTGAGGGTGATAAGGGATTGCTACCTACTGGGTTACCCCATACTTCGACAAAAGTGACTTGAACTTCCGGTTGATGAAATGTGTCCCTCCATCGCTGATGATGATGCGCGGTGTCCCAAAACGTGGAAAGATAGTTCTATTGAAGAACTTCACAACCACCATGACGTCATTAGTGGGAGAGGCAATGGCTTCCACCCATCTAGAAACGTAATCAACAGCTAAGAGGATGTAGAGGTTCCCCGTGGATGCTGGGAAAGGTCCCATGAAATCAAATCCCCATACATTAAAAATCTCAACCTCTTGAATATGATTGAGTGGCATCTCGTTCCTCCTAGACATATTCCTTGTTCTTTGGCATGCATCACAAAAACAATAAACGTTTGCACATCCTTAAATAATGTAGGCCAAAAGAAACCAGAACGTAATACCTTAGCGCACGTTTTGTGAGCGCTAGCATGTCCTCCACAAGAAAGCGAGTGACAATGCCGTATGACACTAGCCGCCTCATCCTCCAGAATGCGTCGTCGAAGCATCTCATCCGGACCTCTCTTGAATAGTAGAGGTTCAGTCCAGTAGTAGTGACAAACATCCGTGAAGAACTTCTTCCTTTGAGCGTACGTAAATCCGGGCGGTATTTCGTGACAAACAAGTTAAATGACGATATCAACATACCAAGGCTCTTTACCATCAGAAACTTGGCGAAGCCAGTGCTCCACCAACTGTAAGTGACCCTCAGAAAATGAGTCAGAAAGTGTGTCGTCCTCAGTTGGCAACATCTCGCCTGCTATCTCGGTCGGGATCCGAGGTGAGTGACCGAAATGTTCTTCAGATAAGAACACCTCGCTTGGTCCAAAAAGTGCCTTGGTCGAGGTACTAGAACTGGAACCTAAACCTAACATGCTTTTCTTCTCCTGAATCAGTTTATCAAATCTAGCTTCTGGATCTGCTTCCAATGCCTTTAATCTTCACACATCTGCATCACAAGAGACATCTATACCTTCCTCCATTAAACTAAAACTTAAAACTTTTTCAAGAGGGTCTTTAATAAGGATAGAGCTCACCAATTCTCTAGATTCTTCTTCATCATAGATGCTGAAGATGTCATTCTGCAACGGCTCTCCTTTCATTGCAGCAAGCAATGCAAACTCGACATGATCGCCACCAATGTTAAATTTCAACTTGTCGTTCTTACAATCCACGTTGCAACCCGAAGTTGCTAGAAAAGGTCTCCCGAGAATGATAGGGATTGGAAAATCTGTGGGAATATGAAGGACAACAAATTCTATAGGTATATAGAAATTACCTAACTTGATGGGAACGTCCTCCAAAATACCAACGGGATGGGTAATGGAGCGATCTGCCATGTATAACGACATCTTCACGGGCTTGGGCTCTCCAAGTCCGACTTTCTCTCATAACTCCAGCGGGATGATGCTCACGTTGGCTCCTATATCACATAATGCATCATAAGTTAAATCCCCAACTTGAATGAGAATCCAAAATGAACCGGGATCTCTCAATTTGGGTGGCATCTTCTCCTTCATGATTTGAATGAGCTCCGAAGACCTAGATGTCATCCTTACTTCACCAAAATCCTCCAGCTTTCTCTTCCTTGATAGGATATCTTTCAAAAACTTCCCATAGGCGGGCATCCCTAGAATGGCATCAATGAAAGGAATGTTAATATGTAGCTTATTCATAAGGTCTAGAAAACATACCAAAGTGCTTGTCTAGATGTGTCCTCGCCCTTACTGTGGGAATGGAAGTGGTGGTTTATAAGCAGGAGGTGGAACATAAACTTCAGTTTTATCTTTCGCTTTCTAAGGATCCATCTCGGTTGGCACCTCGACCGAGGTGTTCCTCGTCTGATCCTGGTCCGAGGTGTTCCTCATCTGGTCAGGGCTCGACCGAGGTACTGGATCTGCAGTCTTCAATCCACTGCGTGTTATAATAGCCATAATCTATCCTTTAGGGTTGCTCTCTGTCCTTGCTAGAAGCTTCCCTGGATCTCTTGGCGCTTCATTCGCCTTGTTGAAAAATTATTGCTCTAAGGCTTTTTGTGCCTTCAAAAATGAATTCATAGATGTCTCCATAGCGTTGAGCTTGATCAAATTTGCCTCCAGCATAACATCTAGTTTCTTTGGTGGCTGAGACAAACTTGATGCAGGCTCCTAGCTTCTCAATGGAGTAGAAGAAGAAGAGGGGGCATTAAGAGCATTTTGAGCATGAGAGTAAGGGTTACCGGAATTTTGTTGATTAGATCTCCAATTGTTGTTGTTGGAGTTCTGTTGTTGTTGTAATTGTTGTTCCGCGGCCATTGATAATTGTTTCTTCCTTGGTATCCACCATCTTGCTTCTTCTTCGTTTGAGCTACCAAAAGCTCCTTCAATGCTTTCACTTCATTGCTAAGCGAGGTGAGTTGAGCTCCATTTGATGATGTGTCTTGGAAGCTAACTCTCCTCCCCCCATCTTCAATTCTTTGATGGGAGTACTTCTCCATGTGTAAATCTTGCTTTTAAATGAAATCCCAAGCTTCATCTATCGGCATATCCATGATGGTTCCGGTGGAAAGTAATTGGAGCTTAAATTGAGTATCTCCATCCAATCCCTTAAAGTATATTTCCAGCAACTTGAGCTTTGGAATCCCATGATGTGGGCAATCCAACAAAAGATCCTTAAATCTCTCTCATGACTTGGACAAACTTTCTTTGTCTTTCATAATAAAAGCATTGATCTTGCCCCTCAATTCAGCGGTCTTAGAAGGGGGAAAGAACTTAGTAAGAAACTCCGTCGTTATCTCTTCCCAAGTGTTGATTTTTCCAGCTGGAAGAGATTGATACCAAGCAAGCGCCTTGTCTTTCAAAGAGAAGTAGAAAGGCCTCAACCTGTAATTGTTATTCTCCACTCTTGATGGTCTCAAAGTCTCCATCAGAATTTCATAGTATTGCAAATGCTTATGCGGAGACTTTCTCTCCAAACCTCCAAATTGACATTGTCGAATCATGGTTAGAACTTGAGGTCTAAGTTCATAATCATGCTTATCTGGATCACCTAAGTTGACTCCTGGACGCCTGACTTGCTGATTGGGGTCCATCCTCTGACCTAGGTTTGTGGAACTCCAGCAAAAAGAACATCTCGGACTGGTATCCGAGGTGGTGGGTGTATCTCGGCCGGGGCAACTAGGACTGGGTCTTGCCTCGGTCGAGAATCTGGGATCGGTCGAGGTAGAAACTGACCCCTTAGAGTGGCCATATCAGCTTCAATTCCTTCAGTTCTTGTGTGAGTCTCGTCTCTCTCTCGCTGCAGTTCTTCTTTACTGAGGCGCAATTGTTCCAATGCTTCCTTCAACTCAGCTTCAAGATCGCGATTATCTTGATCGGCCTTTTTAGCTTCTTTCAATCTTCTCTTGTAGGTCTTTTCTGGTTCGGGATCGTAAGGAACGACTTCCTTTCCAGCACGAGTTCTTTGCATAAACCTAAGGAAAGATCCTGCGAAAACACTCAAGTAAAGTGGTCAAAAGCAACAAGGGCAATAGCCCCGAAAGACAACCGAAACCGAACTTGGTCTTGACCAAGTCCCCGGAAACGGTGTCAAAAACTTGTTCGCTCCAAAATGTGTGTGCAAGCTTTAATATTTATACCAAGAATAATTACAAATAGCGAACCCGCAGTGTACGGATCGATTGTAATAAAAGCAAGACTTCCAAGGTCGAACATAGGGACTATGGTGAAACAAAGCTGGGTTCTAGAGATTAAAGCATCCGGTTGTGGTTCTGACTCAAGATCTCAAAAGATAACGTGGACAAAGCTGAGGTTTGCAAATGAAAGGTGTTTCTAAGGTGGGAATAGATCACCGGGTAAGTCTCACTACTCACTATCCCAAACCAAAGATCCTCTCACCGGGTAAGTCTCAAGGTACTAAGGAAAGGAACTATAATCTCAAACCAACACACCACCCAAGGGGATAGAATCAACCTTTACCGCGTAAGTCTCAGGCTAACTCTCAAAGATGGGATGAAGGCACATTCAAATCCCAATAAAGGATAAACCTTTATTACCTACACTCATGATCTTGGGTATACAAACGAAGGAATCACCGGGTAAGTCTCATTCTAGGCTTGTGTTGATCCAGGAAAGGTATAACAAGGATAGGATTTGGCAAATTGAAACCTCAACTTAGATAAGGATCAGGAAAGGTCTCACCTCGTTCAGTAATATCCCATCCCGAGCAATATGTTCAATGACTGACCGAGGTGCTTGTCGGTTAAGGTAAAGGCTCCAACTTTCCTGGTCCACTAGGGCCAAGATCATTCTATCATCGTCTTTCCCACAACTTTCAGCCAATCACCCTAGAATCGCATAAAGAACTTAACCAACAATCATCATGATAACAATAATCAAATTTATAAGAAAGGAATAAGTATTCAAACAAGAAAACCTTAACACAAAGGTCTCAATAACTGAATGAATCAAACAAACAACAAACAATGTTCCTAAATCACAAATCAGAAAAGACAACAAACTAAACCAAACTAAGAAAGTTTTGCAAACTTCCTTCAAAGCCAACTTCAGACTTGATTCCTTCCTTCCTTGAACTTCAACCTTGAAAACTTCCTTCAACTTCCTTCAAACTTCCTTCAGAGAATGGGTGATCTTGAGATTATCCAAGGATGACTGAATTGTAGAAAATCCAACCCTTTATATAGGAGAATTATCTTTCAATGATAAAATATCTTAAAAAGATAATTTCCTTAAAATATATCTCCATATCTTCCAAAATATATCAGCCAAAAAGATATCTTCCTTCCAAAAATCCAGCTAAAAATATGTGATATTCACTTTCCAAAAATAGAAGATCTCAGCCAAAAAGATCTCGCGTCCAGTCATCACTTCACCTCGGTCTAGACGCTCCTGAGGATCACCTCGGTCGAGGTGGTACTGTAGCTGATTGAGGTGAGTCTCAACTGAGAGTGAATCTCTCTAATTTGGTCCAAAATCAATATTCTAAATCATTTCCATGCTTCGTGAGATGTTCTTATAACTCCTCAATGCTCCAGAATGTAGCTCCAATGACTCCTTAGCTTCCTTAGCTTCATTTTGGTCCAAAACGTGCCATTTTCCCTACAATTACAACGAAACTAGGTGTAGACCTCGATTCCCGTAAAGGTTAACAAAACAACAATATAATCAAAGAATATACATCCATAGATGCAAATTTATGAAGATAAAACGCCTAAACCAATCCCAAAATATATAATATAATACATGCTATCAGCACCACATTTCTCCATAGGAGAATATGGAGTGTTGAGACGCCGCAATCACGGCTGTATACCCGCAGATGCGGATCTGAGACAAAGGATCTTACAAGAGGCTCACTCCACACCTTACTCAGTGCACCCAGGCGCGAGTAAGATGTATCAGGATGTGAGACGTTCATACTAGTGGGGAGGACTGAACCCCAATGTGGACAAGTTTGTGACTTAGAGTACAACCTGTCAACAGGTCAAGATAGAACATTGTAGACAAGGAGGAGAGCTCCACCTGCTGCCAGTACCGCAATGGAAGTGGGAGGACGTCTCCATGGACTTTGTGACAAGATTGAGGCCGAGCAGGAGTTTTGATGCTATCTGGATTGTAATTGAAAAACTGACGAAGACGGCACAATTTATTCCTATTAGGGAAACATGGCCAGTGAGTAGATTAGCTGAGGATTTCACTACACAGATAGTGAGACTTCATGGTGTGCCGAGAACGATCGTCTCAGATCGAGATGGACGATTTACCTCGAGGTTCTAGCAGCAGATTCAGACTACCCTGGGGACGAGTTTGTACTTCACGATTGCGTTCCATCCTCAGAAAGATGGTTAGTCAAAGAGGACCATTCAGACGCTGAAGGACATGCTGCGAGCTTGTATGTTGGATTGGGGAAAGGGATGGTCAGATCACCTCCCATTGGTTGAGTTCTCCTACACCACTATGTTGGGATGAGCCTAGCAGCGTTAGTGGTTTGGCACTGAATCAAATTCAGGATGATATTTCCCGTGTAACATTGATTAGAGAGAGGATGCTGGCTGCACAGAGTCGCTAGAAGTTGTATGCAGACAAGAGGCGTCGACCTCTAGAGTTCAAAGTGGGAGTTCATGTCTGGGTGAGAATATCTCCGACACGAGGTGTCAAACGTTTTGGCATAAAGGGGAAGTTGAGTCTCCGATATGTCGGTCCTTTTGAGATACTAGATAGAGTTGGGAGAGCAGCATACAAATTGGCTTTGCCTCCGAGATTAGAGGGTGTTCACCCTGTATTTTATGTGTCTCAACTGAGGGAGTACATACCAGATCTGAGACACATCGTCAGTTATGATGACTTAGTGGTCGAGCTGGATCACACCTTTGTTGAGCACCCGATTGCGATCCTAGAGCAAGGTGTGAGACGCTTGCGTTCGAAGGGCATTCCTATGCTGAGGATACAATGGTCGAGACGAGGCAACATAGGAGATGGAGGATATTATCCAGAGGAACTATCCAGAGTTTTATGCCGAGATAGATGTACCTATAGGATCCACGAGTAGATCTTAGTGCTATCTTAGTGAGTGTTATGTTATGTGCTTATGTGATATGATGTGTTTTCGTGGTAGCTGTAATATGTGCATATGATCTTTTAAATCTTGTTTGCTAGCGTGAGCAGTGATTATAGTTGGAGAGGGTTCTTTCCTCCATGCTATTGTGTTGTGATTAGGGTTTAACTGGAGATGGTTATTCCTCCATGCGATTGTTTATGGACATAGCTGGAGATGTTTACGAGTGCGATTTGGCTCGAGACGGTTTTCCTCCATGCCTTGTGACATGGTTATAGTTGGGCTAGAGATGGATTTCCTCTATGCCTTGATTAATGTTATGATCTTGTTGTGATGATTCCTCCATGCTTGTGCTTTGAGGATTTAGAATGTTATAAGTTCATACCTTTTGAACGGAGATGTGATACCTCCGATAGAGAGAGTGTTTATACCTCGGCGTATGGGTCCGAGAGGGTTTGTGAATTGTTCAAGTTTCGGGATGAAACTTGTTTTTAGGGGGGATCTAATGTAAGAGCTAGAATTTATAATTGTAATTAATGTTGACTAACTAAATCATTGATAGTAACTGATCCATAACTCACGAAGATTGCGTAAGTGATGAGTATGAGTCCCACCATTATGTTCCTAACGTAATTTTGGACTTATGGGGAATTTTTCAGTTTTTCCCCAAAGTAATTATTTTTACCATCCGGTGTTATTTGGAGCATTTGGGAGCTTCAATTAATAAAAATGCATTTAAGAGAAATGATCCGAACATCGGACATGTCCTAGATATGAAATAACATGGAAAGGCAAAACGGCCAAAAGAGTCGCTATTTCGTTTCTTAGTGGCTAAGAAAGACAGGTTAGTAATACGCGTTTTCCGAGACACTTGCGGAATAATTATCTCTACAATATTCAAGATTTATTATTCCAATTTTGAGAAGTTTGGAGAAGGGGGCTCAACCCGCCTTTGGATCGGTTAAAGGACAATTATCGATTTAGCTAAAGGATAATTATCGTGTTCACTATAAATAGCGGAAAATCGTTTATTAATTCATTTCCTTTCACGTTTCCTCATAAAAGCTCTAATTTCTCTCAACCTTCAAACTCAGATCTACTCTCCGTTTCTATTCCGATTTCAATTCCGTTTGTGTTTCTGGAGTCCTCTCTTTATTATCTTCATATCGGTACCAAGTTTCTGCATTTCTGAGAATATGTAGATCTGGTCGAGCATATATATCACCTGTACGGTTCCGTCGCTCAGATTCCGGTGAATTTGATGTTGTCCATGCGTAAGTTGCGTCGTTGTGATTCCGTATCTTCTTTCATATCGTCAATCGGGTTAGTAACGAATAAGTTATAAATTTATTCGTTTTCTGTATTGCGATTTGGCCTAAATGGACCTTAAGCTTGTCAAAATGGATACTTAGAAATTTCATTATGGTTGTTATATTATTCTGGTGTTTGTGGGTTGTTTGTTTGATGAAATATGATGACAGATGGGTTTAGAAATTGCTTGGAGGCAAAACGTTATTCTGGCAATATTTATTTAATTAATTAAAGTTTAATTAATCCAATTAGGAATAGAATTGAGATTGAAGAATGTTGATTAGATGCTACCTTGAGATTGGAGGAATTGTGAGTTATGTTGAGATATTGAGGTTTAGTTGGCTGTGAGGCTTATACGTTGATTATGATCCTTATGGATCCCTTGGGTACAGGTGTGACCCCTTTGATTGATAGGAGATTTGATATCTCTTTATGCCTTGTTATTAGGCAGTGTTATCCTCTAGATCGGAGTTGATCGTGGTTGAGGTTATCTTGAGGTTGAGGTCAGTCCATAGGACTTACTTAGCTACCACTCCTATATTGGATGTATGCATGAGTGGTGTTTGTTATATGCTTTAGAGCATGCGATGTTGAGTATTACCAACCTATGTTTTATTGGATAGACACCTTGCAGTGGCAGTGATAACCTTTCCCTTTCATCCTGTAAGGAGTCTAGGAGGTTCTCTATAGTCACGCCTGTATTGGAAAACGGGATGGACACTTCACCACACCCTTAGAGTACACAGGAAGTGTGCCGATACTACTCCAGATGGATATGGTACCTAGAGGCGAGGATGATATATTCCTCATGTCACATATTTTCATCTATATAAATATATATATATATATATATATATATATATATATATATATATATATATATATATATATATATATATATATATATATATATATATATATATATATATATGTATATATACCTTGAGTGTCTAACGTTATAAAGATGGCTTGAACTCGATGAAGCTTGTCCCTGACTTCAAAGGGGTAGAAGAAGAAGATGGAGGTGTTAGTGCATTTTCAACATGAGAATAGGGGTTACCGGGATTATGTTGATTGGATCTCCAGTTGTTGTTGAACTTCTTGTTATTGTTGTTGGTGTTCCAATTGTTGTTCCGGTTGTTGTTCTCTCTTCCAAGATAGCCAACGTCTTGCTCCTTTTGTGCTTGAATGTTGGGCTTCAAAAGTGCTTTCAACTCCTTAGTCACATTATTGAGAGAGAAGATTTGAGCTTGTCTTGCTTGATTCAAATTCAACCCCGGATCTCCGGAATTTTGGCTTCCGCCCTCGATCTTCCTATGAGAGTACTTCTCAATCACTAGAGCTTGCTTTTCAATGAACTCCCAAGCATCATCATCCCTCATTTCCATAAAAGTTCCAGCCGAAAGAGATTGAACTTTGAATTGAGTCTCCTCATCCAATCCCTTGTAGTAGATCTCCAACAACTCAAGTTTTGGAATGTCATGGTGAGGGCAATCCAATAGAAGGTCCTTGAACCTTTTCCAAGACTTAAAAACTTTCATTAAGTTCCATAGCAAAGACATCGATTTTACCTCTCAA
>BSUD01000008.1:73897213-74129576 GCA_033239045.1 Fagopyrum esculentum
ATATATATATATATATATATATATATATATATATATATATATATATATATATATATATATATATATATATATATATATATATATATATATATATATACCTTGAGTGTCTAACGTTATAAAGATGGCTTGAACTCGATGAAGCTTGTCCCTGACTTCAAAGGGGTAGAAGAAGAAGATGGAGGTGTTAGTGCATTTTCAACATGAGAATAGGGGTTACCGGGATTATGTTGATTGGATCTCCAGTTGTTGTTGAACTTCTTGTTATTGTTGTTGGTGTTCCAATTGTTGTTCCGGTTGTTGTTCTCTCTTCCAAGATAGCCAACGTCTTGCTCCTTTTGTGCTTGAATGTTGGGCTTCAAAAGTGCTTTCAACTCCTTAGTCACATTATTGAGAGAGAAGATTTGAGCTTGTCTTGCTTGATTCAAATTCAACCCCGGATCTCCGGAATTTTGGCTTCCGCCCTCGATCTTCCTATGAGAGTACTTCTCAATCACTAGAGCTTGCTTTTCAATGAACTCCCAAGCATCATCATCCCTCATTTCCATAAAAGTTCCAGCCGAAAGAGATTGAACTTTGAATTGAGTCTCCTCATCCAATCCCTTGTAGTAGATCTCCAACAACTCAAGTTTTGGAATGTCATGGTGAGGGCAATCCAATAGAAGGTCCTTGAACCTTTTCCAAGACTTAAAAACTTTCATTAAGTTCCATAGCAAAGACATCGATTTTACCTCTCAACTCCGCCGTCTTGGATGGTGGAAAGAACTTGGTAAAGTATTCTGAAGTTATCTCCTCCCATGTGGTGAATCTTCCAGTTGGAAGAGATTGATACCACGCTAAGGCCTTGTCTTTCAAAGAGCAAATGAAAGGTCTCAATTTATAGTTGTTGTTTGTTCCTCTTGGAGGCTTCAAGGTCTCCATAACAATCTCATAGTTCTGAAGATGTTGATGCGGAGATTCCGTTTCCATTCCACCAAACTGACTTTGGCGGATCATAGTGATGACTTGAGGGCAAAACCATAGTCATGCTCATCTGGATCTCCAAGATTCACGCCCAAACGGCGTGACTGCTGATTCGGATCCATATATTGCCCAAGAGTTCGTGGTTCAACCATGATAGGAGCAACTCTCGCATCCCTAGTTGGAACACGAGGATTAGGCGGTGGATTTTGCACCATCTCTTCCAGTTCAGGCATATAATCGTCGGATGATTCGTCCTTCTTAGCTTTGGTGGCTTTTTCTAAGTTTACTTGTTGGATCATCACCCTGATTTCATTCACTTCTGCTTGCAATCGCTCTCTATCAGCACGAGCTACAACTCTCTCCTCAATAATTTTCCTTTCGGTTAGATTAAGGAGAGCATGAGTCTCATCCAACTCAGCTTGGAGGTTCTTTTCATCGTGTTCAACCATTTTAGCTTCTCTTAACCGTTTCTTGAGAGTCTTCTCAAATTCAAGGTCAAAAGGAATGAGGTCATTCTCAGATCGAGACCGTCGCATATACCTAAAGTAAAATTTGCAAAATCACTCAAGTAGATAGATCAAATAACAAGAGCAAAAGCTCCCAAGCCAGACAACTGAAAACCGAATTTGGTCTTTACCAAATCGCCGGCAACGGCGCCAAAAACTTGTTCGTTTAAAAGTGTGTGCGTCAAAGTCTTAAATTTATAATCCAGAACTTAAGCAAAAGCGAACCCGCAGTTTACGGGTCAGTTGTAGTTTAGCAAGAAATTCCAAATCCGAACTCATGGATTTGGTGAGAATAAAATCAGTTCCAAAAATCGTGTGACAAAGAGTAAGAAGCTTTTGTAAAGATGTTAAGAGACAAATGATTCCGAGGATTCAAGTATCCGACTGTGGCTTTCGATTCAAGACACTCTAAATATCAAAGGACAGAGTTGGTGTTGCCAAGTTTATGTGTTTCGAAGAAAGGAATAATGTATGGTGAACTTCCACTACTCACTTATCCCAACTTAGAAGCTCTCAACCCGAAGGATGTTGAGTCTCATCAAGAAGAGTACTCAAGGTAAGGATTAACACTCAAACCACTCACTAAAACCCAAGGATATGACTCTCGAAGATAAAGGTGAAAGGTACACTCAAACCTTAATAGAGGATGTTGAATCTCTCTATTACCCGAATCTTGTAAACTTTGGTTACCAAGTGAAGAATCAATGATGAAGTCTCTTCTTACACTTGGATAGGGTTAAAAAGGTCAATCAAGGTTAGGATTTAGGCAAGGTTTAACTTTGGTTAAAGGATAAAATATTAAGATACGTCAGCCCAGAAAAATCGGGTTGTTCTTGATGGAAAATTGGCCGATTTTTCACGAAGAACACCACGATTTTTCGCACTCGCAAAGGTCAAATCTCAACTATCAGGGTCCAAATGGTTAAATGAGTTCAGTCTATCATCATCTATACCTCAATCATTAACTATTCTCCCTATAATCACAAGGTTTTTAGCCAATCATTTTCAATTTTAAATCAAAATCAAGATTGAGTAAAGAAAACCAAATAAAAACAAAACTTCGCAGAAAACTTGACAAATCTTCAGAATATGTAATCAATCCTTCAAAGCTTCAACAAAATCTCTCAAAGCACTCAATAAAATGTGTTCACAAATCACAATAACAAACAATAATCAAAGATCTCACAAGTGTCTTGAATCTTGAACTCTATCTTCTTTCCGTAACTTTATTTTTCTCAAAGAATTGATCTCCAATCCTTTACCGTCAGCCGTCAATCTCCGTTCTGTTGCGACGTCCCCTCTTCGTCTCCTAGGGTTCTAACATAACCCAAAAATCACTAATGGGTTGCAAGACATTTCCCCCTTCTAGCCCAATGCTTTGGTCTTTCGAGTGTTATATTTTTTAGATGGTTAAAGGCACAAATTGATCGATTTTTCCCATATTTTTTTTTCCAATTTTTCTACAAAAAAATCGACTCACCCAAGAATAAATCACCCGATTTTTCTTTACTGAGAGCGCTCGTCTTTTGGCTTGTTTTCCACTTCTTTGTTTGACTCTTCTACGCACTTTCCATGCTCCTCATGACTCCTCAATGGTCTCTTATGCCTCCTCACCGACCTTAGCTACTCCTTGTTCCATTATTGCTTCCAAATCCATCGTATTCACCTACAATTCAATCAAAACTCGTGTAGACCTCTATTTCTGAAATATATATGAAATAAAGCTTAAAGGCACACGAATCTCTTCGAATATATGAGAAACTGAGTTAAAACATTTAAAATATGCATGATTATAATGGCATATAATTCATGTCATCATGCACCATTGGAAGGTGGCTCGGGCGTTGCATCAACTGAATGACATCCTTCTGTAGGCGAATGTACCCCAAGGGAACGTGAAGGTAGTCTTCTCTTGATTGTCCAGATGAATGAGAATCTGAAAGAAACCACTATATCCTTCTAGGTAACAGAAGTAAGAGTGTTGTGCTAACCATTCAAGCATTTGATCTATGAAAGGAAGAGGGAAGTGATCCTTCCTCGTTGCAACATTCAGCTTACGATAATCAATGCACATTCTCCATCCCGTAACTATTCTCGTAATGAGTTCGTTGTTTTTGTTAGCAACCACGGTCATCCCTCCTTTCTTTGGTACTACTTGAACTGGACTCACCCACTTGCTATCTGAAATAGGAAAGAAGATACCTGCATCAAGCAACTTTAGGATTTCCTTCTTCACAACCTCTTTCATGATCGAATTTAACTGTCGTTGAGATTGTCGTGAAGGCTTATAATCCTCTTCCATTAAGATCTTATGCATACAAACAGAAGGCTTAATTCCTACTAAGTCATCAATGGTATAGCCTAGAGCTTTCCTATGTTGTTTCAGAACATTCATAAGTCTCTCAAGTTCATCATCCTTCAAGTTCGCACTAACTATAACAAGATATGTTGTGTTAGGTCCAAGTAATGCGTACTTTAGATGTGTAGGGAGTGTATTTAATTCCAATGATGGTGGTCCTTTGGTTGATGAATCTTGACCAAGGAGTGTCATCGGAGAAGTCTCTGAAGGTTGAGGAAGTGTGCTATTGCAGCCAAGAACACTTGCAATTAAATTTGTAGAAGTCGGAGAAAGAGCCGAAAATTGACTTCCTCTAAAGAAAATCGGTCGATTTTTAGGTCGATTTTTTTCTTAGAGAAGGAAAATCGACTTGTTTCTTCAAAAATCACTCGATTTTTTTATGGATATGTCGAGTTTTTCAGCTTCTTCTGGAACTTCCCTAACCTCCTCAAATCTTGCTTCTGGCTCTTCCTCTACATCTTCTAATGATCGAATCTCATCATCACAATCATGTTCCACCCCTTCCTCAACGATGCTCATGCTTAGAACATTTTGAAGCGGATCTTTGATCAAAATCGAACTCACCACTTCTCTAGATTCTTCTTCATCCAAGGTGTTACAAACATCTTCTCCTACAGATGGCTCTTTGATTAAAGAGGAGAGTACAAACTCCACTTGTTCCTCTCCTATGTTAAATGGTAACTTCCCATTCCTGCAATCCACCAAGGATCCGGAGGTTGCAAGGAACGGTCTCCCAAGTATGATGGGAACCGTATAATTTGCAGGAATGTCAAGCACAACAAAATCTATAAGAACGTAAAACATGCCAAGCTTTGCGGGAATATCTTCTATGATTCCAACGGGTCTAGTGATGGAACAATCCGCCATATAGAGTGTCATCTTCACGGTTTTAGGCTCTCCTAAGCCAACTTTCTTGCATAAAGCAAGTGGAATGATGCTGACACTTGCTCCAAGATCACAAAGTGCGTCATATGTGACCTCTCCTACTCCAATGGGTAGGCAAAATGATCCCGGATCTCACGGTTTAGGAGACATCTTCTCCGTCATTGTTTTGATAAGTTCGGATGACTCCGAACTCATGTTAACTTCACCGAAATCCTCTAGCTTCCTCTTGTTAGAGAGGATCTCTTTTAGGAACTTCCCATAAGATGGCATACGTAAAATTGCATCCATAAAAGGTATGTTAATATGCATCTTGCTCATGAGATAAATAAACTTACTGAAATGCTTGTATAGGCGCGCTCTCGCTCTATATTGAGGGAGAAGTAATGGGGGCTTGTAAGCTGTAGGAGGAACATAGATGTTGTGCTTCTCTTTCTCTTACTCCTTTTTGGCCGGGATATCAACGAACTTGGGCTGCTTCTCGTTGTCATGCGTGTGGGGTTTAAGATCGATGGTTGTCACATCACTCTTGTAGTAATTGCCATCACACGCCCCTTCGGATTATCCTTCGTCCTTCCGGGGAGCTTCCCTTGATCTATAGGAACTTCTCCAGCTTTGTTAAACACTTGATTCTCCAAAACTTTTTGTGCTTTAGAAATCAAAGTGATGGAATTCTCTATCCCTTGCATCCTCTCCATCATTACTTCTATCATCGCTTCAAGCTTGTCCTTCTCCGGTTGGCTTGACCTCGATGAAGCTTGTCCCTAACTTTTCAAAGGGGTAGAAGAAGAAGAAGAAGAAGAAGAAGAAGAAGAAGAAGAAGAAGAAGAAGAAGAAGGAGGAGGTGTTAGTGCATTTTCTGCATAGGAATAGGGATTATTGGGATTATGTTGATTGGATCTCCAATTGTTGTTGAAGTTCCGGTTGTTATTGTTGTTGTTCCAATTGTTGTTCCGGTTGTTGTTCCTATTCCCATGATTGTTCTCTCTTCCAAGATAGCCAACCTCTTGCTCCTTTTGTGATCGAATGTTGGGCTTCAAAAGTGCTTTGAACTCCTTAATATCATTGTTGAGAGAGAAAATTTGAGCTTGACTTGCTTGATTTAAATTCAGTCCCGGATCTTCGGAATTTCGCCCTCCATCTTCGATCTTCCTATGAGAGTACTTCTCAATCAGTAGAGCTTGCTTCTCAATAAAATCTCAAGAATCATCATCTTTCATTTCCATAAAAGTTCCAGCCAAAAGAGATTGAAGTTTTATATGAGTCTCCTCATCCAATCCCTTGTAGTAGATTTCCAACAACTCAAGCTTTGAAATGCCATAGTGAGCACAATCCAATAGAAGGTCCTTGAACCTTTCCTAAGACTTAAACAAACGTTCATTAGTTTTCATAGCAAAGACATTGATTTTACCTTTCAACTCCGCCATCTTGGATGGTGGAAAGAACTTGGTAAGAAACTCCGAAGTCATCTCCTCCCATGTGTTAACTCTTCTAGTTGGAAGAGATTGATAACAAGCTAAGGCCTTATCTTTCAAAGAGAAAAAGAAAGGTCTCAACTTATAGTTGTTGTTTATTGCTCTTGAAGGCTTCAAAGTCTCCATAAGAATCTCATATTTCTAAAGATGTTGATGTGGAGATTCCGTTTTTATTCAACCAAACTGACTTTCGCGGATCATAGTGATGACTTGAGGGAGAAACCCATAGTCATGGTCATCCGGATCTCCAAGATTCACGCCGAAACAACGCGGTTGCTGATTCGGATCCATACATTGCCCAAGAGTTCGTGGTTCATCCACGTTAGCAGCAAATCTCTTATCCCTAGCAGGAACACGAGGATTAGGCGGTGGATTATGCACTATCTTTTCCAGTTCAGGCATAGAATCGTCGGATGATTCGTCCTTCTTAGCTTTGGTGGCTTTTTTCTAAGTTTACTTATTGGATCATCACCCTGATTTCATTCACCTCAGCTTCCAATCCCTCTATATCAGCACGAGCTACAACTCTCTCCTCAATAAGTTTCCTTGCACTTAGATTAAGGAGAGAACGAGTCTCATCCAACTCAGCTTGGAGGTTCTTTTTATTGTGTTCAGCCATTTTAGCTTCTCTTAACCGTTTCTTGAGAGTCTTCTCAAGTTCAGGGTCAAAAGGAATGAAGTCATTCTCAGATCGAGACCGTCGCATATACCTAAAGTGAAATTTGCAAAATCACTCAAGTAGATAGATCAAATAACAAGAGCAAAAGCTCCCAAGCCCGACAACTGAGAACCGAATTTGGCCTTGACCAAATAACTGGAAACGGCACCAAAAACTTGTTCGCTCAAAAGTGTGCGTGAAAAAGTCTTAAATTTATATCCAGAACTTAAGCAAAAGAGAACCCGCAGTGTACGGATCAGCTGTAGTAAGGCAAGAAATTCCAGAGTCGAACTCAGGGATTTGGTGAGAATAAAATCAGTTCATATATCGTGTGGCAAGAAGTCAAAGCTTTTGTAAAGATGTTCAGAGAAAAAGTTTCAAGGATTCTATCTGACTACGACTTTCGATTCAAGATACTCTAAAAGATCACAAGACAGAGTGATGTAGTGAAGGTTATGTGTTTCGAAGATAGGAATAATGTACGACGAAGTTCCACTATTCACTTATCGCAACCAAGAAGCTCTCAACTTGAAGGATGTTGAGTCTCATCAAGAAGAGTACTCAAGGAAAGGATTAACAATCAAACCACTCACTAAAACCCAAGGATATGACTCTCGAAGGTAAAGGTGAAGGGCATACTCAAACCTTAATAGAGGATGTTGAGTCTCTCTATTACCCAAATCTCGTAATTGTTACCAAGAGAAGAATCAATGATAAAGTCTCTCCTCACACTTGGATAAGGGTTAAAAAGGTTAAGCAAGGTTAGGAATTAGGCAAGGTTTAACTTTGGTTGAAGGATAAATCATTAAGGCACGTTAGCTAGGAAAAATAGCCTTGTTCTTAGTAAAAATCGGCCGATTATTCGCTAGAATACAACAATTTTGCACTCGCAAAGATTTAATCTCAGCTCTCAGGGTCCAAAAGGTTGAATGAGTTCAGTCTATCATCATCTATGCCTCAATCATCAACTATTCTCCCTAGAATCACGAGGTTTTTAGCTAATAATTTTCATTTTTGAAACAAAATCAAAATTTGATAAAGAAAACCAATAAAGAACCAAACTTTGCATACAACTTGACAAATCTTCAAAACATGTAATCAATCCTTCAAAACTTCAACAAAATCTCTCAAAGCACTCAATAAAATGTGTTCACAAACCACAATAATGAACAATAATCAAAGATCTCACAACTTTCTTGAATCTTGAACTCTATCTTCTTTCCCCAACTTTCTTTCTCTCCAAGAATTCTCTCCAATCCTCTTCCGTCAGCCGTCCATCTCCGATCTGATCCGACGTCTCCTTTCCGTCTCCTAGGGTTCCAAGATAAACCAAAATTGCTAATGGGCTGTAAGACATGTCCTCCTTATGGGCCAATGCTTTGGGCTTTCGAACGTTATATTTTTTAGACGGTTAAAGGCAAAAATTGGTCGATTTACTCAATAGATTGTCCGATTTTTCTATTGGAAAATCGGTCTATCTAGGAATTAAATCACCCAATTTTCCTTTACTGAGAGTTCCTTTCTTTTGACTTGTTTTCCACTTCCTCGTGTGACTCTTCCACTGTTCGCCACTTAGCGTGCGTGCAAATAAGTCTTAAATTTATAAAACTAGAATAAAAGCAAGCGAACCCGCAGTGTACGGATCGGCGTAGATTAGCAAGTATTCCAGAGTATCGAACACAGGGATTTGGGGGTTAAATCCAATTATAGAATTGTCAAGCAAGTAAATGTATGAGCTTTGTAAATATCGGGAAAACAACAATCCTAAAGATCCAGGAATCCAGTTGTGGCAATCGATTCAAGATATACTAAAGATATAAGGACAGAGTTAAGAGTTGCAAAGGTATACTAATGCAAAGCAATGTACAGTGAAGTTCCAAGGCTTTATATGACTTATCTAAAGACACTCTCTATAAAGGTTGTTGAGGCTTCAGTATAGGAAGGATCTAAAGGCAAGAATTAATATCAAATACCCAAACTTGCAACCCAAGGATCAAGACTAACTAAACTGATTAAGGTTGTGACACTCGAAATCGAAGTAGAGGTTGTTGAGGCTTCACTACCACCTAGAAAAGGCAAGCCAAGCCTAAGTTAAAGCAAATCTTTAACTTTGGATTAAAGTAAAAGCAAGGTTCGTAAAATAGGGAAAATTAAGGGTGGATCTTGAGATTCCACGGCCGTGGAACTCAAGAACACACCGTGATTCTGGCTGTCGACAAAATCTCTCTAACTCTCAGGGTCCAATCTGTTTACGATCGATCTATCATCATCTAAGCCACAACTATCAACCCTTCACCTTAGAATTGCTAAAGGGTTTTAGCCAACAACAGTCATTATGATATCAAATTCAAGATTTAGAAGAATGAAAGATGAAAACCTTCGAAAACCTTCAATAAACTTCAAATCAATCTCAAATCCACAAACAAGGATAATGATGTATATCAGATTCCGAATAACACAAACAATCACAATCCTTGATAAGAACGAAGAACGGGATGTCAATCCGTCTTCTAATCAAACCTAAGGACAAAAGACGTAATCTCCGTACGTCCAACAATACCCTCAATGTGCGGAAGCGAATCTCCAAGCGATGATGCTCTATGCGAGGGCGTAAGCGAGGTTTAAGTGCGGTCTAAGCGGAGGTACTAAATTCTCCTTCCTTCCGTACTTTTATAGGGCAAGATAAAATGTCTCTCTCCGGCCCATTGTGTAAAAGATCGTGGCTTTAATTAGTACGTTAAAAGATCGCGTAAATCACGGTCATAGAGGGTTCCACGCCCGTGGTTTAGAGCGTGGATTCTATCACGGTTCTTCACAACTTCCACAACCGTACTTTACACCGTGTAACTCTCTGGAATGCTCCACGCTCATGTTGCCAAGTTCCACGGCCGTAGTTTAGAGCGTGGACTTCATTACGGCCGTAGTTTAGAGCGTGGAAGCATAGGTTGCTCGTAATCCCCTTTGTTTTGTGCCATTCTTCATCCTAGCATCTTCCTTAACTTCTTTGTGGCGTCCTCAATCCTTGGATATGCTCAACCTACCTCCATTCTCTCTTATTTCGTTCGGTTTTAGCTCTTATTTGCCTACAATCAACACAAAGCTTATGTAGACCTCTATATCGACAATATAAATAAACTAGCTCACAATTGCTTCAATGCTTTATCAATGAACACCAATATGGATGAAATACATCTAGAAAATGTGCCTAAAATATCACAATATTTCATGCTAAAAAACCCCATACTTGCCACTTGCTTGTCCCCAAGCAAGGTCTTTCAAAATCTTTGAACTCAAGTTAGGATGAAATATGGATGCACTCTCAAAACAAAACTTCTTTTAGATGAATGTGCTTCCTAGTCAATAGATCATTCTCAAATCTTGCTTCATTCGTTCATAAGACTCTCATATACATAATCAAAGAGTAAAGAGTAAAGAAAAACTCATGAATTGATCAAACTTCCATGTAAACATCATAACCTTCAAACATTATCAAAATCAATCATAAGAAACTTCAATTTAGATCACCAAGTCATATATCATTCTCTTGATCTTAAGGACTTTCAAACAAGGTCTAGAATGCGGAAAGGGAAGGAAAACTTTAAGGAATGTGGTGCATGAATCTGGGAAAGTGGATAACTAACTCTTTTCTTTTTCTCTTGCGGTTTTGCATCACTTTCAACTTAGAGCTTCGCTCTCTTCTTTTCAATTCATTTTTCGCCTTTACTTTTGGAGTTATGGACAGAGGTGCACAAAAACCGAAGCCTAGGAGATTGGCGGTTCTCAATTTTGCGAGATGCCTCAAACCCTTGATGCACATACCATAATCCGCTAGGAATATCGCTCAATCCGACTTTGGCAAGACACAAACACCCGGCTATGTGAATGGTGCCGAGTTACTCATCGTCATGATTGACTTCCCCAAACCTATAATTTCTTTCTATTCTTTTGAGTGCAATTAATTGCTTTCATGGCCCTCCCACATTAAACATGCCAAATATCAACTCCTCCAAATTCCCGGATAGGTAAAGGAGGCCATTATTTCATTGAGGGGCTAAATGAGCAAAGAAAGAAGAAAGAAAATCGAATTGCCTAAATCATTTCAACAAGAAGTATAGGAACTTATCATGTGATTTCAACCTTGATTTCTCAATATGATTTAGGTAACACTCATCACATTATGAAACTTGCAAAAGAGGGATAATCAACTCATTCAATTTCTTTTCAATTCACCATTTGTTTAAGCATACAATTGTCATCAAAACTCAATTCACAAGTAGTGATTATCATAGAAGTAATCTCTATCCTTAGAAGCACAAAATTTTCAAAATTTTTCAATTTTTATGGGTTTTTCAAAAGCTTTTTCATGCAATGCGATAATGAAACGTGTAACAATAGAATGAAACATGCATAGTATTCTCGATCATAGAAGCAAAAGTGAGTAAGAGTTATTACAAACGATTAGTCACACCCCACCCCATACTTGGAACAAACATTGTCCCTAATGTTCAAAAAGAAAATAAAGAAAATAAAGAAAGAAAAACGACTCACAAGACGGTGGTGGAGCGGCTAAAGCGGTAGATCGTCCAAGGTCATCACTGATGTGCCGGTGGTGGTGGAAACGGGAAGAAGCCGGGATCATAGTTCCGCCCAAACTGCTGGCGGTAAATGTCTCTCATCATGTGGTCATGCGCGTCGGCTCGTGCATCCCTAGCATCTGCACCGATCTCCAAGGCTTCGACCCTACTGGAAAGATCGGTGGCCCACTCCGGCAGCTGCTCATACCATCCGGGCGGCTGGCTATACTATGCCGGTGCGTCTAACGGTGCTGGTGCAGATGGTGGCTGTGCATGCCAAGGTGGTGGAGCTCCCATCCACTCCGGCTGAGTTCTATACCATGAAGGAGGATCTGCCATCCATGTAGGTCTCTCGCTCACACTAGCACGGCGAGAGGAAGAGCCAAAAGCTCTAGCGGGGCGGGGAGAGTGTCTAGGAAGGTCACGAACTGCATCCAGCTAATCCGGAAAGGTACCAAAATCATGATCATCTCCTCCTCCCTCAAACTCGTCATCCCCTCTCATCTCCTCCTCATCTACCACCGGTGGTTGCGGAACTTAGGGAGGGGCTACTAGTCTGTTTGCATGCATGGCAGCGAACGTCTCCTTCCAGTTATGGCGTCCAGCCATAATGGAATACTCAGGAAGCCATGCAATCCCTCTACATGTCCTACTCTCCCAAGGCATGGCAGCTGTAGGTGGACCTCTATGTCTAGGGAAGAGGATGCCTCTAGTCATGAGGCTCTGAAGTCCTAGAGGTCTAGGTGCAATACGGGTGCACGCGGAGAAGTCTATCCCTAACTGCCTAGCAAGGTGGGTGACCATCCCACCGTATCCAATGTTGCCGGCCCTCTTATTCTTTAGCTTGCTCATAGTAGAAGCTAAGATGGTGGCACAGTCAGCTGGCCTACCGTAAAGCATACAGTAAAGCAAAAACAACTCGTTTGTCTTGATCTTTTGAGGTGTCTCCGTCCTAGGGAAGAGACACTCAGAAAGAACTCTATGGGCAATCTTCAAGGCTAGGTGATAGATCAACCTAGCCTTGGTATCAGCAGGTTGCCAACGGTCCTCGCTGACGTATATCATAGCTATCTCCTCCCAGAAATCCTTGGCGTACACGCCACTAGGGAATCGACCATTGAAGGTCTCATGGAACCCAAAGAAGGCTCCAAACTCTCTAATAGAAAACTCATAGTTTCTCTCCATTAGCCGGAAAGAAACGGTCCTGTCAACGTGGCTATGCTCAAATGAGACCACGAACTCCCTAATGATCTCCTCATATGCATCTTCTCGAATAGCGGAGAAGACGACCAATCCGGCTCTATCTAGTAGCCAAGTGAGATCCCCTACCACATGCAAAGGCTCTAGCTCCTCAAGCAGCAAACACCTAGGTCCTATGACCGCTCGCTTATGGATCCTCTCTAAGGCATCGAGGTGATCCTCATGGATAGTAGGGACCCTAGGGGAAGGTGGTGATGGTGGTGATGGGGGATCAATAGGTGGTGCTCTAGAAGAGGAAGAAGTATTGCCTTTGCTCTTTTTATTTCTATTGGACATTCTCCTAACGAGATCCATGTTTCTGTTAGAAACCACGGTCTGTTCTTCAGGTTCCACGGCCGTGGAATGTCCAGAGACCGTGATTCGTTACGCAAATTCTCAAAACTCAGCAGATTCTCACCAAACTCAACAGCAAGCAGCCCTAGACTAATTTCAGTCCAATTCCAATCAGTTCTTCTAAAAATTCTAGCAAAAACGAAGCCGAATCGACAAAGAGAAAGAAGGAATGAAAAACCTAGGTTTTCGGATTTTGAAATCCGAATTCTATCTTCTCCAGTGATTTGCCGCTCGAATCGTTGCTTGGATCTTGTAGGTGACGGAAATTGCTTCAACTTTGGTCAAAGAATCGTTAAAAACGATTAACGAACGAGAATTTGAGAGAGGGGGAAGGCAATCGGCGAAATAGGGGCGTGGAATTGGGATTTTTTTTGTGTGTTTTGTGAAGAAACGTTGTTTTTATAGTGGCCGTAAAATTTTTTGAAAATCACGGTCTATCGGGGGTTTCCACGGCCGTGGTTTTGTACGGAACCGTGGTTTTGGTGATTTTTCTCAGGCTTTTGCAAATTACGGTCACTATAGCTGTCACGGCCGTGGTTTTGGCCGTGGAACTCTCTGTAAAGTGCCAAAGTCCAAGTTTCGTCAATTTTCTTCAACCTTTTCTTCTCTTTTCCTTTTCCACTGATCCTACATCCAAAAACATGAACATACCGGAAGGTATCGAAGGCAAAACAAAACAAAAACGTCTAAACTACTCTAAGCTATGAATCAAAAACAAAAATGTAAATGCAATACCTTGGGTTGCCTCCCAAGAAGCGCTTTGTTTAAGGTCCGTAGCTAGACCATGTTCGCACTTATTCAAGTGCGGTGGGCGCGAACTCTTCAGCTTGGAGTTCCGGTGTATACTTCTTGAGTCGTTGACCGTTCACCTTAAAGCTTCCGCCCTTTCACCGCATACTTCAACTGCACCATGGAGAAAAACACGTTTGATTAGAAAAGGTCCAGTTCAACGAGATTTAAGCTTACCTGGAAAGAGACGAAGCCTTGAATTGAAGAGGAGAACTTGATCTCCTTCTTTGAGGTCCTTTGGGATGATATGCTTATCATGCCAACGCTTCGCTCTTTCTTTATAGATCTTGGCGTTTTCGTAGGCGTTCAAGCGAAGTTCTTCAAGCTCATTGGGGTCCAAGAGACGCTTCTCTCCCGCTTCCTTCATGCTGAAGTTCAACCACTTTATTGCCCAATACGCCTTGTGCTCCAACTCTACTGGTAAGTGACAAGACTTCCCATACACAAGGTTGTATGGTGTTGTTCGGATGGGAGTCTTATATGCAGTCCGGTACGCCCATAATGCGTCATCTAGCTTCAAAGACCAATCCTTCCTTGTCCTTGAAACCGTCTTCTCTAGGATTCCTTTAATCTCCCGTTTTGAGATCTCCACTTGTCCACTAGTTTGTGGATGATAAGGGGTGGCGATCTTGTGAGTCACCTCATACTTAGCTAAAAGAGCTTCAAAGCGTCGGGCAATGAAGTGAGAACATCCATCACTAATGATAGTCCGTGGTGTCCCAAATCGTGGGAAGATGGTCTTGTTAAAGAACTTAACCACTACCATGGCATCATTGGTGGAAGAGGCAATTGCTTCAACCCATCTCGAAACATAATCCACCGCTAAAAGTATGTATTGGTTTCCACAAGATGATGGGAAAGGTCCCATGAAGTCTACTCCACAAACGTCAAAGACCTCCACCTCTTGGATGTTGTTGAGAGGCATCTCATTCCTCCTAGATATATTCCTTGTTCTTTGACAAGCATCGCAGCAGGAAACAAAGTTTTGCACATCTTTAAATAGAGTGGGCCAAAAGAATCCAGATTGCAATACCTTAGCGCCAGTCTTGTTCGAACTAGCGTGTCCTCCACAAGGTAGTGAATGACAATGACGGATGACACTTTGCATCTCATCTTCCGGTACACATCGCCGAATAATACCGTCCGGACCTCTCTTAAAGAGGAGAGGTTCATTCCAAAAGTATTCCCGAACATCCTTAAAGAACTTCTTTCTTTGTGCGTAGGATAATCCGGGTGGTAATTCCTGACAAACCAAATAGTTAACAAAATCAGCAAACCATGGTTCGTTACCTTTGGTGATCACGTCGATGCACTCCTCTATGATATGTAAATGCTCATCTGGAAAGGAGTCATCTATAGGTAGATGGTCGTCCTCTAGATGTGTTAGACGACTCAAATGATCCGCAATAGAATTTTCCGAACCCTTCTTGTCGCGGATCTCTAGATCGAATTCTTGTAGGAGAAGAATCCATCTAATTAGCCTTGGCTTCGCATTCTTCTTTGCAAGTAGATAACGGATCGCAGCATGATCCGTGTATACAATCACCTTTGCACCTACAAGATAAGAGAGAAATTTGTCAATTGCATATACAATTGCTAAGAATTCTTTTTCTGTAGTGGCGTAGTTGAGCTGCGCTTCATCTAGCGTCTTGCTAGCGTAATAGATAGCGTGGGTTCATCCTTCCTTCTTTTGCCCAAGAACAGCTCCTATAGCTACGTCACTTGCATCACACATAACCTCAAAGGGAAGATTCCAATCCGGAGGTTGGATAATCGGGGCTGAGATTAGAGCTTCCCGATTCATATTAAACGCATCTAAGCATTCCTGCGAGAAATCAAAAACTGCATCCTTCATTAATAAATTAGTGAGCGGTTTTGATATCTTGGAAAAATCCTTTATGAAACGCCTATAAAATCCACCATGTCCTAGAAAACTCCTTATCCCTTTCACCGAAGTTGGGGGAGGAAGCTTTTTTATTGTCTCTATCTTAGCTTTATCCACCTCAATCCCTCTACTAGAGATTAAGTGTCCTAATACAATGCCCTCTTTCACCATAAATTGACACTTCTCCCAATTAAGAACTAGGTTAGTGTCTTCACACCTTTGTAACACAAGAGCAAGGTTAGAAAGACAATTGTCAAAAGAGGAACCATAAACGGAGAAGTCATCCATAAAAACCTCCATGATTTCCTCTATATATTCCGAGAAGATGGCCATCATGCACCTTTGAAAGGTGGCTGGGGCGTTGCAAAGCCCGAACGACATCCTCCTATAGGCGAACGTACCCCACGGGCACGTGAACGTGGTCTTCTCTTGATCATCCAGGTGTATCGGGATCTGAAAGAAACCACTATAACCGTCAAGATAGCAAAAGTGTGAATGTTGTGCTAACCTTTCAAGCATTTGATCGATGAAGGGCAGTGGGAAGTGATCCTTCCTCGTCGCGTTGTTTAGCTTGCGGTAGTCTATACACATCCGCCATCCTGTTACGGTTCGTGTAGGAATGAGTTCATTATTTTTGTTGGTGATGACCGTCATTCCTCCCTTCTTCGGAACCACCTGTACGGGACTCACCCACTTGCTATCGGAGATAGGGTAGATGATACCAGCATCGAGTAGTTTAAGAATTTCCTTCTTGACAAGCTCCTTCATGGTCGGATTTAACCGCCTTTGAGGTTGTCGAGAAGTTCTAAAGTCCTCTTCCATTAAGATCTTATGCATGCATAGTAAAGGTTTGATTCCTACTAGATCCTCTATAGTATACCCTAGGGCTTTCCTATGTTTCTTAAGAACAACCATGAGTTTATTATGTTCATCAATACTCAAATCGGAACTAACAATTACCGGAAAGGTAGAATTAGGTCCAAGAAATGCGTACCTTAGATGTGTAGGAAGTGGTTTCAATTCCATCACTATAGGAGTCTCCAATGGCTCTTGAGGAGTATCCGATGGTACCTTAGAAGTGTCTAAGGAAGTAGAAGGTGTTGGAGAAGAATCAAGAGAAGTTGTGGAGGAAACACAATTTCCTTTAGATTCACCCAAAATTACGGCACCCCTGCCTTCTCCACGGCCGTGATTTTGGGCGTGGAAAGTAATTACGGTGCCTCTGTTTTCTCCACGGCCGTGGTTTTGGCCGTGTAACTTACTGGAATGCTCCACGCTTGTGTTGGTGAATTCCACGGCCGTGGAATAGGCTGTCTGACCGTGGATCCGTACGTTTTCTGACTCATCGTGGAGTTTCTCGAACTCTTCTTCATACACTTCTTTTTGTTTCTCTAAGGCTTCAATTGCCTCATTGCACTCCTCTTCTTCCCCTATGTCCATAATGCTCATAGAAAGAACTTTTTGCAAGGGATCTTTGAAGAGAATAGAACTTACCTCCTCTCTAGATAGCTCTTCGTCATGGGTATTGAATATATCCTCATCGAAGTCTGGTTCCTTCACTAAAGTGGAAAGGACGAACTCTACTTTTTCTTATCCTATGTCAAAGGCGAGTATAGGATTCTTGCAATCGACTATACAACCGGATGTTTCAAGAAACGGTCTTCCGAGAATGATCGGGACCGGACTATCTGCAGGAATGTCAAGCACAACAAAGTCTATAGGAACATATAACTTACCAAGCTTAACCGGGACGTCTTCAACTATACCGACGAGACGAGTTATGGAACGATCCGCCATGTACAACGTCATCTTTACCGGTTTAGGATCGCCTAAAACGATCTTCCTGCATAAGGCAAGCGGGATGATGCTCACGCTTGCTCCTAAATCACATAATGCATCATATGTGACATCTCCCACTCCTATGGGAATACAAAATGACCCCGGATCTTTCAGCTTAGGGGGCGTCTTCTCCTTCATTGTCTTGATGAGATCCGATGAATCCGAACTCATCTTAACCTCTCCAAAATCTTCTAACTTTGTTTTGTTAGAGAGGATCTCCTTTAGGAACTTTCTATAAGCTGACATACCTTCAATTGCATCAATGGAAGGTATATTAATATGCAGTTTGCTCATGAGTTCAATAAACTTACCGAATTGCTTGTCTGGACTCGCTCTTGCTCTAGATTGCGGGAATGGTAGGGGAGGTTTGTAAGCTGGAGGAGGAACGTAGACATCTTCCTTCTCCTTCCCCTTTTCTTTCTCTTTCTCAACGGGGACTTCTACAAACTTAGGCTGCGGGTCGGTAGTTGTTACTCCGCTCCTAGTTGTGATTGCCATCACCCTTCCTTTTGGGTTGTCCTCCGTCTTTCTTGGAAGTTTTCCTTGATTCCTAGGAACTTCCTCCGCATGGCTAAACATTTGGTTCTCTAAAACCTTTTAGGCTTTATCAACCTTAGTTATGTGATCATCAACCTTGATGATGCGAGTCTCCAACCCTTGAAGCTTGCCCAAAATTGTCTCCAACATGGGATCCGGCTTCTCTTTCCCCGAAGTACTTTACACCGTGTAACTCTCTGGAATGCTCCACGCTCATGTTGCCAAGTTCGACGGCCGTGGTTTAGAGCGTGGACTTCATTACGGCCGTATTTTAGAGCGTGGAAGCATAGGTTGCTCATAATCCCCTTTGTTTTGTGCCATTCTTCATCCTAGCATCTTCCTTAGCTTCTTTGTGGTGTCCTCAATCCTTGGAGATGCCCAATCTATCTCCATTCTCTCTTATTTCATTCGGTTTTAGCTCTTATTCGCCTACATTCAACACAAAGCTTATGTAGACCTCTATATCGACAATATAAACAAACTAGCTCACAATTGCTTCAATGCTTTATCAATGAACACCAATATGGATGAAATACATCTAGAAAACGTGCCTAAAATATCACAATATTTCATGCTAACATCCACGCACTTTCCTTGCTCCTCATGACTCCTCAATGGTCTCTTATGCTTCCTTATCTACACGAGCTACTCCTTGCTCCATTATTGCTTCCAAATCCATCGTTTTACCTACAATTCAATCAAAACTCGTGTAGACCTCTATATCTATGAAACAAAGCTTAAAGGCACACAAATCTCTTCGAATGTAAGATAAACCAAGGTAAAACGTTCAAAATATCAACCATAGAGAAGCTACCTCCTCCAACTTCGGTGAAAGGAGTTAGAAGCTTTTTAGGCCATGCCGGTTTCTATAGGAGGTTTATAAAGGATTTCTCTACGATTTAAAAACCTTTGACTAATATTTTGATGAAAGACATAACTTTCGAGTTTTCGAAAGAATGTTTGGATGCCTTTTACAGGATCAAGGAGGCCTTGATTTCAGCTCCTATTATCCAACCACCTGATTGGACGCTTCCATTCGAGATCATGTGTGACGCAAGTGACGTAGCCGTAGGAGCTGTACTTGGACAGACAAAGGATGGGCGTAACCATGCCATATACTATGCTAGCAAGACGCTAGATGATGCTCAACTGAACTACGCTACAACGGAAGAGGAGCTTCTCGTTGTATATGCATTTGAGAAATTCCGTTCTTATCTTATACGTGCAAAGCTGATAGTCTATACAGATCATTCAACCATTCGCTACCTATTCGCTAAGAAGGATGCAAAGCCAAGGCTTATAAGATGGATCCTGCTTCTACAATAGTTTGATTTGGAGATCCGTGACAAGAAAGGGTCGGAGAACTCGGTGGCTGATCATTTTAGCCGTCTCCCACACCTTACTTGCAAGACGGATGAGCTCCCTATAGACGATTCTTTTTCGGAGCAACTGCACGAGATTGAAGAGTGTCTTCATCAGATCTCGAAAGGTAATGACCCATGGTTTGTTGATATTGTCAATTGTCTTGTTTGTCAGGAAATCCCACCCGGACTATCATATGCTCAAAGGAAGAAGTTCTTTAGAGACGTCTGACACTTTTACAGGAATGAACCTCTACTCTTCAAGAGAGGTCCTGATGACATCATCAGAAGATGCATTCCAGAGGACATGCCAGTTCTCATAAGACATGTGCTAAGGGTACTCCAATCTGGCTTCTTTTGGCCCTCTTTATTTAAGGATGTGCAAAATTTTGTTGTTGCATGCGATGCTTGTCAAAGGACATGTAACATTTCATGGAGGAATGGGATGCCCCTCAACAACATCTTAGAAGTGGAGATATTCGATGTATGGGGAGTAGACTTCATGGGACAATTTCCATCATCTTGTGGTAACCAATATATACTTCTAGCTGTAGACTATGTCTCAAGATGGGTCGAAGATGTCGCTTCTCCAACTAATGATGCTATGGTGGTGGTGAAGTTCTTCAATTGAACGATCTTCCCACGGTTCGGGACACCCCAAACCATCATTAGTGATGGAGGAACACACTTCACAGCTCGTCGATTTAAGGCTCTACTAGCTAAGTATGGGGTAACTCATAAGATCGTCACTCCATACCATCCGCAAACAAGCGGACAAGTCGAGATTTCTAACAGGGAGATCAAAGGGATTCTAGAGAAAACTGTCTCTAGAACGAGGAAAGATTGGGCAATGAAGCTAGATGATGCATTATGGGCATACGAAACCGCTTTCAAGACTCCCATAGGATCAACGCCATACAACCTTGTGTATGGGAAGCCTTGTCACCTTCTTGTAGAGTTAGAGCACAAAGCATATTGGGCCGTCAATTGGCTCAACTTCAACATGAAAGAGGCAGAAGAAAAGCGTTTGTTGGACATCAACGAACTAGAGGAGATCCGTCTGAATGGGTACTGTTCGCCCCTAGAGGTGTGTGCAAATAAGCTTTAAATTTATAAAACTAGAATCAAGCAGCGAACCCGCAGTGTACGGATCGAGGTAGCTAAGCAAGAATTCCAGAGTATCGAACACAGGGATTTGGGTGGGAACAAATTCGATTTCAGGTTATCAAGCAATAAATATGAGAGTTTTGCAAATATTGGGAAAACAACAATCCTAAAGATCCGGGTATTCAGTTGTGGCAATAGATTCAAGATATACTAATAATAATAAGACAGAGTAGAGATATGCAAAGGTACACTAATGTAAGGTAATCGTACGGTTGAGGTTCCAAAAACCTTATGTAACTCACCTAAAAGATACTCCTTATACAGGTTGTTGAGGCTCAATATAAAGAGGTTCTAAAAGCAAGGATTAGTATCAAATACCCAAACCTATAATCTAAAGGTCAAGACTAACTTATCCGATTGAGGTTGTTGAGGCTCACAATCGAGGTAGAGGTTGTTGAGGCTTCACTACCACCTAGAAAAGACAAGTCTAAACTAAGTTAAAGCAAATCTTTAACTTTGGATTAAGGTAAAAGCAGGCTCGTAAACTCATGGAAATTACGGTTGGATCTTGAGATTCCACGGCCGTGGAACTCAAGAACAACCCGTAATTTAGGGTTGTCGGCGACACTTCTCTAACTCTCAGGGTCTAATCTGTTTGCGATCGATCTATCATCATCTATGCCACAACTATCAACCCTTCACCTTAGAATTGTTAAGGGTTTTTAGCCAATAATAGCCATTTGATATCAATTCAAGATTTATAGGATAAAAGATGGAAACTTTCAAGAACTTTCAATAATCTTCAAACGAATCTCAGAATCACAATCAAGAACAAGCGTTTGTCAAGAGATTCAAATCAGAACAATCAATCACAATCTTAGGAAAGAAAGGAAACGGGATGTCAATCCGGTCCTAAATCAAACCTAAGCAAGAAGAGGAGATTTCTTGCAAAATCCTCCAAGAACTTCGATCTTCCTCAACGCGAAGATCGCTAACAGCAATTCTCCAATCACGAACTTTGATCTTCAATGAGATCTCCCAAAATCACCTCCAAGAATGAAGATTTGTGTGTTGCTAAGCTTGCGTTCTTGCCGCTAAACTTAGGGTTTGAAAAGTCGTAAGCTAGGTAGCGAGGTAAGGCGAGGTGACGGAATCTTGCTTCATCCGTCCTTTTTATAATGCAGGGCAAAACGTCGGCCCGGCCCGATCTTCAAAAGATCATGGCTTCGAAACGTGGCGAAAGGATTCGCCAAGATCACGGTCGTGGAAGATTCCACGACCGTAATTTAGGGCGTGGAGAGGAATACGGTTGTGTTCCACGGCCGTAATATCCCCTGGAATGAACATCGAATTCTGCATCACAATCCACGGCCGTAATCTAGGGTCAAACCGTGATTTTTGCCTTCATTCGTGCATTCCTCAATCTAATACTCCAAATTGCTTCCAAAAGGTGTCCTAAATCTGGAAGTACATCAACTCAACTCTCCTTCGCTCGATTTCGTTCGGAAATAGCTCCAATTCACCTATAATCAACATAGAACTCGTGTAGACATCCATATCGACAATATAGGTAATACTAGCTCATATATGCAAAAAGCTCCATCAAAGACTATCAATATGAATCAAATACGATTATAAAACGTGCCTAAAATATCACAATATTTCATGCTAACAAATAACCCCATACTTAATACTTGCTTGTCCCTAAGCAAGGTCTTTCAAAAAAAGCTTTAAACAAGAGTTAGGATGAAATATGTGTACCTTCTTTTTGGATGGAAGTGACTTCTAAAGAATAGATCATTCTCAAACCTTGCTTCATTCGTTTTCAAACTTTCACGCACTTAATTAGAGAGTAAGAGATAAAGAAAGCTCATGAAACAATTTAACTTCCAAGCAAGCATTATAACCTTCAAACATTATCAAAATCAATCATAAGAACTTCAATTTAGATCACCAAGCCATATAACATTCTTTTGATCTTAAGGACTTTTCAAAGGAAAAGGTCTAGAGCATGGAAGGGAAGGGAAACTTTAAGGGAGAGTGGTGCATAAATCCGGGAAAATGGACTACTACCTTCTTCTTCTTTTGCGGTTTCCGCAACTCTTCACTTTGAGCTTCGCTCTTACTTTTCATTTTTCGACTTTACTTTTGGAGTTATGGATAGAGGTGCACAAAAACCGAAGCCTAGGAGATTGGCGTTTCTCATTTTTGCGAGATGCCTCAAACCCTTAGCGCACATACCATAATCCGCTAGGAATATCGCTCAATCCGACTTTGGCAAGACACAAACACCCGGCTATGTGAATGGTGCCGAGTTACTCATCGTCATGATTGACTTCCCCAAACCTATAATTTCTTTCTATTCGATTGATTGCAAATATATGCTCTCATGGCCCTCCCACATCATACATGCCTTTTTCTCATTCACTTTCCAAGTTCCCGGATGGGTAAGGGAGGCTAATATTTCAATGAGGAGCTAGATGATCAAAGGAAAGAAGAAAGAAAGTATCGAATTGCCTTAATCATTTCAAAAAGAAGCATAAGAACTTATAATGTGATTTCAACTTCGATTTCTTACATGATTTAGGTAACATTTTCACATTATAAAAATTGCAAAAGAGGTAAAATCTATTCATTCAATTTCTTTTCGAATTACTATCCTTTCAAGCATGCAATCGTTATCAACTTAATTCACAAGTAGTGTTTATCATAGAATTCATCTCAATTCATTAGAAGCATCAAATTTTTCAAAAATTTTCAATTTTTATGGGTTTTTAAAGTTCTTTTTCATGCAATGCAAGAATGAAACGTGTGACATATGATGAACATGCAATAATAGTCTCGGAATAGAAGCAACATATAGAGTAGAGTTATTACAAACATTTAGTACATCCCACCCCATACTTAGGACGAACATTGTCCCTAATGTTCACAAGAAAGAACAAAAGAAAGAAAAGAAAAAGAAAACTCACAAATGGCGGCGGGGATGTCTAAAACGAGCAGTCCGGTCATCAATCACTGCGGTGCCGGTGGAGGTGGAAATGGAGAGAAGCTCGGGTCATAGTACCGCCCAAACTGCTGGCGGTAGACGTCCCTCATCATGTGGTCGAGGTCGTCCAAATGTCTGTCTCTAGCGTCCGCCCGGATCTCTAATGCTCCGACTCTCTCTGAAAGTCCGGTAGCCCACTCCGGCATCCTCTCATACCATCCCGGAGCGCGATCATACCATCCGGGAGCGTCTGCTGGTGCTGCTGCTGGTGGTGGTGGTGCTGCTGCTGCGTGTGTAGTGGACCAAGGAGGAGGTGTCTCGTACCAGGTGGGAGGTGTGGTCATCCACGTGGGTCTCTCGCTCACGCTGGCGCGGTGAGATGACGAGCCTGAAGCTCTAGTCGGACGCGGAGAGCGTCTAGGTACATCCTGCTGATCCGGCTGATCCGGAAACGAGCCGAACTCCTGCTCTGCTCCTGCACCACTCTCATACGGCTCTCCCATATCCTCCTCATCTACAACCGGCGGTGGGACGTAAGGGGGAGCTACAAGCCTGTTCGCATGCATCGCAGCGAACGTCTCCTTCCAGTTGTGGCGTCCCGCCACAATGGAATACTCCGGCAGCCACTCAATACCCCTGCCGGTCCTACTCTCCCAGGGCATGCCCGCGTAAGGCGGACCTCTATGTGTAGGGAAGATGAGTCCCCTAACCATGAAAGCGTGTAGCCCTAGTGGAACTGCCGGTATACGTGTGCAAGCCGAGAAGTCCACTCCAAAAGTCCTAGCTATGTGGGTCACTATCCCACCATACCCAATGTTCCCTCTCGATTTGTTCTTCAATTTACTCATAGTCGCCGCCAAAAGGGTAGCACAATCGGCGCGGCATCCGTGAAGCATAGCATAGAGGAGGAATAGCTCATCCGTCTTGATCTTTTGGGGCGTCTCCGTCCTAGGGAAGAGACACTCCGAAAGAACACGGTGAGCTATCTTCAAGGCCAAATGGTACATCAATTTGGCCTTGGTATCAGCTGGATGCCAACGGTCCTCGTTGGCATAGATCATAGCTACATCCGCCCAAAAATCCTTAGCGGAAACGTTCCTAGGCATGCGACCGTTGTAGGTCTCGTGGAACCCAAAAATGGTCCCAAACTCAACTATACTCAACTGGTAGTCTTGGTTCATGAGGCGGAAGGAGACGGTTCTATCAACAGGGCTGTGCTCGAAAGACGTCACAACCTCTCGGGTGATCTCCTCATAAGCGTCTTCACGAATATTCGTGAAGACAAGCAAACCGGCTCTATCCAAGAGCCATGTAAGGTCATCTACAATGTTGAGAGGATGTAGATCCTCCAACAACAAGTATCTAGGGCCAATAACTGCCCTCTTCTCGATCCTCTCAAATGCGGCTTGGTGGTTTTCGTGTATGATTGGTATGTTAGAAGGAGGGGGTGAAGATGGAGGTGAAGGTGAGGATGGTGGTGAAGGGGATGAGGGTGGTGGTGGTGCCCTAGATGTGGAGGGGTTACCCTTTCTCTTCTTATTCTGTTCCCCCTTCTTCTCCTTAATCCTTCCCGAAACTCTCCTCACGAAGTCCATTCTGTTACAAATTACGGTCTGTTCTTCCCAAAACCACGGCCGTGGAACCTAATCAGACCGTGATTCGACACAGAATTTTCGATTCTCAACAAATCAGCAATCAAACTCCACCACAATCAGTCCTAGTCTAGTTTCTTCCAATCTCAATCAGTTCTTCCTAATAATCTCTAACAAAAACGAACAAAAACGAGCAAAATCAAGAAGAGAGCAAAAACCTCTTTTTTTCGGATTGAGAAATCCAAAATGCGGGTTTGTTGATCGTTTTCCGCGCGATTTGTTGCTTGGATCTTGTTCTTGGTTGGATTTGCTTCGGTTTAGGAAGAAGAATCGTTAAAAACGATTAGAGAACGAAGATTTGGGAGGGGCTGCGTGTTTTCGGCGTTTAGGGCGTGGAAATTGGGGGTTTTTGTGGTGTTTTTGTGGTGAAGTGTGGCCTTTATACTTGCAGGCAAAATTTCAAAAATTACGGTCTATCGGGGCATTCCACGGCCGTGGAAATGTACGGACCCGTAATTTTGGTGATTTTTCACAGGCCTTTGAGAATTACGGCCACTGTAGCAACGACGACCGTAATTTAGACCGTGGAACTCTCTGTAAAGCTTCAAAGTCCAAATTTCGTCACTTCTCTTCGATATTATCCTTCCTTTCCCCTTTTCCATCGATACTACAACCAAAAACACGAACATACCGGGAGAAATCGAGGCAAAAACAAAGCAAAAACTTCTATTCTAAGCTAATCTATGAATCGAAAGCAAAAACGAAAATGCAATACCTTGGGTTGCCTCCCAAGAAGCGCTTTGTTTAAGGTCCGTAGCTAGACCAAACTCGCACTTATTCGAGTGCGGTAGGTGCAAACTCCTCAGCTTGGAGTTCCGGTGAGTACTTCTTGAGTCGTTGACCGTTCACCTTAAAACTTCCGCTAGCTTCACCCCATACTTCAACTGCACCATGGGGGAAAATACGCTTAATTAGAAAAGGTCCAGTCCAACGAGATTTTAACTTACCTGGAAAGAGGCGAAGTCTCGAATTGAAGAGGAGAACTTGATCTCCCTCTTGGAAGTCCTTTGGAATGATATGCTTATCATGCCAACGCTTTGCTCTTTCCTTGTAGATCTTAGCGTTTTCGTAGGCGTTCAAACGGAGTTCATCCAACTTGTTGATGTCTAGGAGACGCTTCTCTCCCGCTTCTTTCATGCTGAAATTCAGCCACTTGATAGCCCAAAACGCCTTGTGCTCTAGCTCTACCGGCAAGTGACAAGACTTCCCATACACAAGGTTGTATGGTGTGGTTCCTATGGGAGTCTTGTATGCGGTCCGGTATGCCCATAACGCATCATCTAGTTTCAAGGACCAATCCTTCCTAGTCCTCGAAACCGTCTTCTCTAGAATTCCCTTGATCTCCCTATTTGAGATCTCGACTTGTCCACTCGTTTGTGGATGGTAAGGGGTGGCGATCTTGTGAGTAACCCCATACTTGGATAGAAGAGCTTCAAAACGACGGGCTATGAAGTGAGAACCTCCATCACTAATGATCGTCCTTGGCGTCCCGAATCGCGGAAAAATGGTCTTGTTGAAGAACTTAACCACCACCATGGCATCATTTGTGGGAGAGGCAATGGCTTCCACCCATCTAGAAACGTAGTCTACCGCCAATAATATGTATTGGTTCCCACAAGAAGAAGGGAATGGTCCCATGAAGTCAACTCCCCAAACGTCAAAAATCTCCACCTCTTGGATGTTGTTGAGGGGCATCTCGTTCCTTCTAGAGATATTGCCTGTTCTTTGACAAGCATCGCAACAAGAAACAAAGGATTGCACATCTTTAAATAAAGTAGGCCAATAGAATCCGGATTGCAATACCTTTGCGCTAGTTTTGTTCGAACTAGCGTGTCCTCCACAAGGTAGTGAATGACAATGACGGATGACACTTTGCATCTCATCTTCCGGCACACATCGCCGAATGATGCCATCCGGACCTCTCTTGAAGAGAAGAGGCTCGTTCCAATGGTATTCCCGGACGTCCTTGAAGAACTTCTTCCTTTGCGCATATGATAGTCCGGGTGGTATTTCCTGGCAAACCAAATAATTAACGAAATCAGCAAACCATGGTTCGTCACCCTTAGAGATTACCTTGATGCACTCCTCAATGATGTGTAGGTGTTCGTCCGGAAAGGAGTCATCAATGGGTAAATGGTCGTCCTCTAGATGTGTTAGGCGACTCAAATGATCCGCAACAGAATTTTCCGAGCCTTTCTTGTCGCGGATCTCAAGATCGAATTCTTGTAGGAGAAGAATCCATCTAATCAGCCTTGGCTTCGCATCCTTCTTTGCAAGGAGGTACCGGATCGCAGCATGATCCGTGTAGACAATCACCTTTGCACCTACAAGATAAGAGCGAAACTTGTCAATAGCGTAGACAATGGCTAGAAATTCCTTCTCTGTAGTGGCGTAGTTGAGCTGGGCTTCGTCTAGCGTCTTGCTAGCGTAGTATATGGCATGGGTTCGTCCTTCCTTTCGTTGCCCAAGAACAGCTCCTATGGCTACGTCACTAGCATCGCACATAATCTCGAAAGGGAGAGTCCAATCCGGTGGTTGGATAATGGGTGCTGAAATTAGAGCTTGCCGGATGGTGTTGAACGCATCTAGACATTCCTGCGAAAACTCAAAAACCGCATCCTTCATCAATAGATTAGTGAGAGGTTTTGATATCTTAGAAAAGTCTTGGATAAAACGTCTATAAAATCCAGCATGTCCTAGAAAACTTCTTATTCCCTTCACCGAAACTGGGGGAGGAAGTTTCTCTATGGTCTCTATTTTAGCCTTGTCTACCTCTATCCCTCTACTAGAGACTAAGTGACCTAAAACGATTCCTTCTTTAACCATGAATTGACACTTCTCCCAATTAAGAACTAGGTTAGTGTCTTCACATCTTTGCAAAACAAGAGAAAGGTTAGAAAGACAATCGTTGAAAGAGGAACCGTAAACGGAGAAGTCGTCCATGAAGACTTCCATGATTTCCTCTACGTATTCGGAGAAGATGGCCATCATACACCGTTGAAAGGTGGCTGGGGCGTTGCAAAGCCCGAACGGCATCCTCCTATAGGCGAACGTACCCCAAGGGCACGTGAATGTGGTCTTCTCTTGATCATCCGGATGTATCGGGATCTGAAAGAAACCACTATAACCGTCAAGGTAGCAAAAGTATGAATGTTGTGCTAACCTTTCAAGCATTTGGTCGATGAATGGCAATGGAAAGTGATCCTTCCGCGTTGCGTTGTTGAGCTTGCGGTAGTCTATGCACATTCGCCATCCAGTCACGGTTCGGGTAGGAATGAGTTCGTTGTTCTTATTGGTGATGACCGTCATTCCTCCCTTCTTCGGAACTACTTGAACTGGGCTCACCCACTTGCTATCGGAGATAGGATAGATGATACCTGCATCAAGAAGTTTAAGAATTTCCTTCTTGACAACCTCCTTCATGGTCGGATTCAACCGCCTTTGAGGTTGTCTTGAAGTTCTAAAATCCTCCTCCATTAGTATTTTGTGCATGCATAGGGAGGGTTTAATTCCTACTAAGTCCTCAATAGTATAGCCTATGGCTTTTCTATGTTTCCTAAGGACAATCATGAGCTGTTCATGTTCATCTATGCTTAATTCGGAACTAACGATAACCGGGAAGGTAGAATTAGATCCAAGAAAAGCGTACCTGTTCGCTCCAAACGGTGTGTGCAAGCTTTAAATTTATAACCCTAGACTTAAGCTTAAAACAAGGATGCGAACCCGCAGTGTACGGGTCAATCGTAGTAAAAGCAAGAAAATTCCAGGGGTCGATCACAGGGACTTAGTGAAACAAAGTCCAATACGGTATGCTAGTGTTGATGCTAACCACAAGAGCAAGTAATACAATCAAAGATGAATAAGATGTCAAATAAAGCAAACATGCAATTCTAGGGATTAAAGCATCTAGTTGTGGTTCCAACTCAAGATCTATAGATAAGCGGACAAAGCTGAGATTTTTGCATGGGGAAGGTGTTTCTAAAGTGGAGTAGATCACCGGGTAAGTCTCACTACACACTAATCCCAAACCGTAACTCCTATTACCGGGTAAGTCTCAAGGAATTAAGATAAAGAACTATAACCTCAAACTAACACACCATCTAAGGGAATAGAATCAACCTTTACCGGGTAAGTCTCAGGCTAACTCACAAAGATGGGATGGAAGCACACTCAAACCCCAATAAAGGACAAGCCTTTATTACCTAAACTTATGATCGTTGGTATACAAACTAAGGAATTACCGGGTAAGTCTCATCCTAAGCTTGCTTTGAACCAGAAAGGTATAATAAGAATAGGATTTGGCAAACTCTAACACATTAACTCTCAGTTAAGGATCGGATAAGCCACCTCGGTCAGCCAGTTTCCACCCCGGCCGAGATGTTCATCGACTGAACGAGATGCTTAGGGTTAAGGTTAAAGACTCGAACTTTCAGGATCCTACTGTGATTAAGATCATTCTATCATTGTTTTCACCACAACCTTCAGCCAATCACCCTAGAATCACACAAGAAAATTAGCCACTCATCATCATAATGAAAGTATTAAATATATGGGAAGAAGGTGAATATTTGAATAAAGAAGAATTTAATGAAAACACTTCAATAACTGAATCAAATATCACACAAAATCGTTCCTTGGATAATGATCCAATAAGACAAGACAACAAGGAAAGGAATTGAAGACAATCTTACAAAACCCTCCAAAAAGCTATAAAGCTATAGTCTTCAATCTTCCTTCAACCTTCAAAAAGGTTCTTCAACTCTCTCCCAAATTGGAGTAGGATGCGGCTGCTGCGCTGATAGCTGATTGTATGCGGTGTATGCAGCCTCTAAGCATGCCCGGATTTGTGGAAAATCCAACCCTTTTTATAGGAAAAATAACCCTCCAAAGATAAGAAATCTTAAGAAGATATTATCCCATAAATATAGGTAAAATATATGATTCTGCATATCTCCTTCCTTCTAGAAGCTCAGCCCAAAAATATAAGATCACTTTCCAATTTTAAAAGATCTCAGCCAAGAATAAAATATTCTCGCCGCGTCCTAGGTGTTCGCCTCGGTCGAGTCGGTGTCTCTGGATCGCCTCGGTCGAGATGAATCTCTGGGCAACCGAGGTGATCATAACTGAGTGTAGAATCTCTCAAAACTGGTCCAAAGTAAATCTTTAATCATGGCTGTGCTTCCTGAATGTAGCTCCAAATGACTCTTGACTCCTTTTGCTCCTTTTTGATGCAATACGTACCATATTACCTGCAATTACAACGAAACTAGGTGTAGACCTCGATTCTCGCAAAGGTAGATGAAATGGTAGTAAAATCACATAATGTACATACAAACATGCAGATTATGAAAGATAAAACGTCCAAACAAACCCCAAAATATAGACTATAATTCATGCTATCAAAATACCCCATACTTAGCCCTTGCTTGTCCCTAAGCAAGTTCCTCATATAGAAATCAAGATAGAATGGATTATAAGTCAAGAAAATCAATGAGAAGTCCTTCAAAAATATTTTTATGGTGTGCAATCATCATAGATCACTCTAAGAGAGTACTTCCTGGAAATTAAAAACTCAATATTATCAAAACATTTTATAAATATAGGAAAGTTGTTCATCTTTGCATAAAATCATAGAATGCATAATAAATCATAATTATCAAAATTAATCATGTATAATCCGATTTAAACCGCTAAGTCAATCAACAAGCTCAAGGTCTCAAGGGCTTCCCAAAAGAAAGGTCAAGAAACGTGTATGGTAGGGATGCATGTAAGGTAATGTGGTGCTAGAATCCGGGAAAAGGATGAACTTCACTTTCACTTTGACTTGCAACACCTTCCACCAATAAGCTTTGCTTATTTCACACTTTTTCTTTTTACTTTACTTTTTGGGATGCATGGACAGAGGTGCACAATAACCGAAGCCTAGGAAATCCGCAATCATCAATTTCTTGAGATGCGTCAAACCCTTGATGCACATACCATGACCCGTTAGGAATATCGCTCAATCCGACTTTGGCAAGACACAAACACCCGGCTATGTGAATGGTGCCGAGTTACTCATCTTCATGATTGACTTCCCCAAACCTATTATTGCTTTCTAACACTTTCACTTTCAGCCACTTCTCAACTTTTGACTTGCTTTCACCACTTCGCTTGCTTCCAAATTCCCGGATAGGTAAAGGGAGGCAATATGTATATGAGGGGCTAAGCATGATCAAGAAGAAGAAGAAAAAGAAGAATGAATTGCCTTGGTCTTTCCAAGAAGAACGTGAGAGAACTTATGCTGCGGTGTCAACCTTCAAATTCAACATAATTTGGATAAAAATAAAGTATTAAACATGCCAATAATTTCAAACAAAGCATTTAGCAACTTAAACATATCATAAAACATTTCAAACATATAAAGAATTTAAATCCAGTCGGTAAACAAGATCTTCACTGAGATCATATCCAGATAAGTAACACAAAAATCGTTTTCGAAAACTCTCAGTTAACCCACCTCGGTCGAGATGTTCTTGGTTCAACCGAGGTGAAACACCTCGTTTTGCCAGAACTGTCCCGGTCGAGGTCAAAAATTTTTTAAAACCATTTTTTTTTTTTTTTTTTTCGGTTTCGACGTTTTTCTCAATCAAATAACCTGTAAGTATGCATGCAATCTCAGATAAACATATAAATGCAGAATGAAGCATAAATATGAAAATATCTGATACATCAAAGGTCAAATAATACATCATGAGTCGAATAAGTCAAATAATACATCAACTACCCCATACTTGAGACACACTGTCCCAGTGGGTATAATAAAAGTCTAAATGAAAGAGGACTCACCGGATAAAGAGCCGAACTGCATAAAAATATAATAAATAAAACTCTGCAGCTCCTCAGTAGTCCTGATCCGGTGGTGGTGGTGGCATGTAGGGGTACAAAGTAGGGTCATAGGGATAGCCCATGACATGCTGGAACTGTAGCTGAGCCATCATGTGCTGATGATGCTGCCGCTCCTGCATCTCCCGGATATCCAAAGAAAGTGCAGCATAAGTGTCGATAACCTGATCCGTCAGGTCATCAATCCGTCGGTGTGCTGCTCTGTCTCTAACCCTCTGCCTCCTGCGCCTAGCGGGCCTGACTGGAGAAGTCTCAGCTGGCGCCGGCTCAGTGTCCTCCTCATCCTCATCAAGATCAATAATGGGAGGCGCGCTCGTCCCAGCAGTATCTGTCCCTGTGTCCATCGGGACGCCGCCTCCTCTCTCATCAACTGTCTCGTCATCATCCTCCTCATCAGCCTCCTCAGCCTCCTCAGCAGCTGCAGCAGCAGCGGCTGCTCCCTCTCTGTAGTCCTCCATCAGCGGGACCCATGCTGTCTGCCAAAAATGCGGGTCGAAGACCGAAAACTGTGCAGACCATCTGATGCCCTGAGGCGCTGTCCGCTCCCAAGGCATGGCAACATACGGAGTAGTCAGCCCACGAGGAACAAGAATCCGCCTCGTGATCATCTCCTGCAGACCCAGCGGCTTCGGAGCCGCCGCCAATGTGCAGATACTGAGATCCATCCCGTGGTAGGAGGCGATGTGGGTGACTAGACCTCCACAGCAAATATCACCCTTCCCTTTGGCCTTGATCCTGTGCAGATCCTCTGCCAGCATCAAGCCAAAGTCAGGGTATCCTCCCGTGACCATGCAGTATAGTGAGAATAGCTCCCCCTGTCTGATCTTCTGGGGCGTCTCAGTACGCGCCAGAAGCATCTCGCTGAATATCCGGTGGGCGAGTCTGAAAGCTGGGTGGAAGATGACCTTCTCCCTGGAATCACCAGGGCGCCATCTGTCTGCATGTGTAGTGATGTGGGCTATCTGTCCCCAAAACTCCCTAGCTACGGATCGGGAGGGGAAGTCTACAGCTGTAGGGGTAGGAAAGCTGAAAATCTCTCTGAATATCTCTAATGGAACTATGAAGTTCCGGCTCATCAGCCGGTACTTCACAGATCCCTCTGTGGGTAGGTAGGAGAAGGAGCTGACGAACTCTAGTGTCGGCTCTATGTAGGCTGGGGCTCGGATCTCAGAAAACTGATCCAGCCCGACTGTAGCTATCATCCTCCTAAGGTCAGCCTCTAACCCTAGGCAGTCAAAAGCGGATACCTCCAGAAATCGCGGTGCGATAACCGGACGGCCCGCTATCCTCTCGTAATCTACCCGACATCTCTCGTGGATGACCGGGCGGTAGGGACGGGAAGAAGAAGGGGAAGGGGAGGGTGAAGATCTGTCTCTCAGGGCTAGTATTCTGTCTGAACTCATCTTCACAAAACAGTCTGTCAGACCACCTCGGTCGACTGACAAATCTCAGAAATCACCTCGGTCGAGGTGCAGGCCGACTGGACCGAGGCGTAACAGTTCGATTTCGATTCTCAGAAAATTCAGTTCTTTTCCCCCTAAAATCACTACAATTGCTTCCTAAGGGGTACTTATAGATTTCCTCAACAGAAACAAGGGCAACCAAAGCCCAATAAGCGGTAAACGAGTCGGTTAGGGTTTTCGAACCTTTTTCGCTTCGTTTCGGTCGAAACACTCAGAGTTCTTGCAGATATGTAGTTGCAATCGACTCCTCTACTCCTCAATTGCGGTTTTGAAGCAGAAATCGTCGAAAAAGAGTGAGAAACGAGGGAGAGCGAGGTGCCTCTGTCGCCGCGGTCGAAATGCGTAAAAATAAAAAGTGAAAAATGTAATTTTTCCTTTTTATACCGTCGCGAGATCTGCTGTCACCTCGGTCGAGATGGTCTCGACTGGACCGAGGTGGTACGGACCGAGGCGGTTCTGCAGAAACCCTAGTCGCCTCGGTTGCTTCAAGAATCAACTCGGTCGAGGTGTTCTGACAGTGACCGAGGTGCCTCTTTCTTCTCAGAATCTCGAACTTCTCCCTTTCCTGGAGTGCTCCTTCCTGTTATCTGTCCAGAACGCCAAAAACAAAGCAAAGCAAAGCAAAGCAAAAACAAAAACTATCTAAACTAGACTAGAAAACGGGAAAGAAAGCAATACCTTGGGTTGCCTCCCAAGAAGCGCTTGATTTAAGGTCGCTAGCTGGACCATACGGCATGTGATTGCTTAATGCACTTCGAATGTCGTGGAGTGCTCATCACATCCGTCATAAAAATCTTCCAAGAAGGTTCCGGTTCCTAATTTCACCGGCAAATGGTAAGATCTCCCACGTACAAGCTTGTACGGTTTGATTCTCACCGGAATCCTTCTAGACTTCCTGCACTTCAATGGGACATAATCTAGCCTTGCGTCCCATCCTTTCCTTGATCGAGAAAATAGTTTCTCGAGAATCATAGCAGCTTCCCCATCTATAGCTTGGGGATGGTACAGGGTCCTGAGCATGCGAGGGACCCCATACTTGAACAAATAACACTTCGTTGCCTTAGCGGTGAAGCGCTTGTTAACTTCACTCCTTATAATCCAAGGAGCATCTTCCTCCAACAATTTCAAGAGAGATTTCATCTTGATCTTAGGAGGTTCTTTCGGAAGAGACCTCCAACTCTCCGGTGCCTTCCTGAAAAATTCAGAAATGTTAATAGGGAATTCAAATGAAGTAGGAGAATGTACCTTGCAAAGCTCTCCAAGGTTTGAGACAAATTTCATGTTGGGTCGATGATCCACACACGAAATCTCTCTTAGTTCAGCTGGTCTTTCTTCCACCTTGACCACAATCTCAGTAATTTGGCCAAGGTCTTCTGCATCTGCCTCTTCCGGTTCTGCAGGTTCTTCTTTCATCTCGACCGAGGTCACTTCCACCTCGACCGAGGTCTCAACAGTCAGATCGAGATCTTCCACATCTTCTTCCTCAAAAGCTTCAGGGGAAACTTCTGGTTTGACTGGAGGTATGCTCGAAACGTGCAACACTTCCTTATGCTCCTCTTCTGGCTTAGCATAGGATAGGGTGCTTTCCTTGAGCTCCGTCACCTTCTTCATCAACTTCTCCAACCTAGATTCGAGAGAGTCTTCAAGAGGTTGCTCATAAGTCTTTCTAGGGACATTCTTCTCATCCCATATCGCAAGTTCACGCTGAATGGCTTCTTCTCTTTCCCATTCATTGTTGAACCAATAGAAGGAGTACTTTTCCTCCAAGTATTCATAATAATCCGCCCTAGCACTTTGTCTTGCTATCCAGGCTGGATCAAACATAGCCATCAGAAATCCTGAAAACTACAAAACTCATAGAAAGAGTAGTTAGTAGCAACAGGGGCAAGCGCCCCGAAAGCAAACCGTACCGGCTCGGTCTAGACCAAGTCCCCGGCAACGGCGCCAAAAACTTGTTCGCTCCAAACGGTGTGTGCAAGCTTTAAATTTATAACCCTAGACTTAAGCTTAAAACAAGGATGCGAACCCGCAGTGTACGGGTCAATCGTAGTAAAAGCAAGAAAATTCCAGGGGTCGATCACAGGGACTTAGTGAAACAAAGTCCAATACGGTATGCTAGTGTTGATGCTAACCACAAGAGCAAGTATACAATCAAAGATGAATAAGATGTCAAATAAGCAAACATGCAATTCTAGGGATTAAAGCATCTAGTTGTGGTTCCAACTCAAGATCTATAGATAAGCGGACAAAGCTGAGATTTTTGCATGGGGAAGGTGTTTCTAAAGTGGAGTAGATCACCGGGTAAGTCTCACTACACACTAATCCCAAACCGTAACTCCTATTACCGGGTAAGTCTCAAGCTAACTCACAAAGATGGGATGGAAGCACACTCAAACCCCAATAAAGGACAAGCCTTTATTACCTACACTTATGATCGTTGGTATACAAACTAAGGAATTACCGGGTAAGTCTCATCCTAAGCTTGCTTTGAACCAGAAAGGTATAATAAGAATAGGATTTGGCAAACTCTAACACATTAACTCTCAGTTAAGGATCGGATAAGCCACCTCGGTCAGCCAGTTTCCACCCCGGCCGAGATGTTCATCGACTGAACGAGATGCTTAGGGTTAAGGTTAAAGACTCGAACTTTCAGGATCCTACTGTGATTAAGATCATTCTATCATTGTTTTTCCCACAACCTTCAGCCAATCACCCTAGAATCACACAAGGAAATTAGCCACTCATCATCATAATGAAAGTATTAAATATATGGGAAGAAGGTGAATATTTGAATAAAGAAGAATTTAATGAAAACACTTCAATAACTGAATCAAATATCACACAAAATCGTTCCTTGGATAATGATCCAACAAGACAAGACAACAAGGAAAGGAATTGAAGACAATCTTACAAAACCCTCCAAAAAGCTATAAAGCTATAGTCTTCAATCTTCCTTCAACCTTCAAAAAGGTTCTTCAACTCTCTCCCAAATTGGAGTAGGATGCGGCTGCTGCGCTGATAGCGGATTGTATGCGGTGTATGCAGCCTCTAAGCATGATCGGATTTGTGGAAAATCCAATCCTTTTTATAGGAAAAATAAACCTCCAAAGATAATAAATCTTAAGAAGATATTATCCCATAAATATAGGTAAAATATATATTCTGCATATCTCCTTCCTTCTAGAAGCTCAGCCCAAAAATATAAGATCACTTTCCAATTTTAAAAGATCTCAGCCAAGAATAAAATATTCTCGCCGCGTCCTAGGTGTTCGCCTCGGTCGAGTCGGCGTCTCTGGATCGCCTCGGTCGAGATGAATCTCTGGGCAACCGAGGTGATCATAACTGAATGTAGAATCTCTCAAAACTGGTCCAAAGTAAATCTTCAATCATGGTTGTGCTTCCTGAATGTAGCTCCAAATGACTCTTGACTCCTTTTGCTCCTTTTTGATGCAATACGTACCATATTACCTGCAATTACAACGAAACTAGGTGTAGACCTCGATTCCCGCAAAGGTAGATGAAATGGTAGTAAAATCACATAATGTACATACAAACATGCAGATTATGAAAGATAAAACGTCCAAACAAACCCCAAAATATAGACTATAATTCATGCTATCAAAATACCCCATACTTAGCCCTTGCTTGTCCCTAAGCAAGTTCCTCATATAGAAATCAAGATAGAATGGATTATAAGTCAAGAAAATCAATGAAAAGTCTTTCAAAAACATTTTTATGGTGTGCAATTATCATAGATCACTCTAAGAGAGTACTTCCTGGAAATTAAAAACTCAATATGATCAAAACATTTTATAAATATAGGAAAGTTGTTCATCTTTGCATAAAATCATAGAATGCATAATAAATCATAATTATCAAAATTAATCATGTATAATCCGATTTAAACCGCTAAGTCAATCAACAAGCTCAAGGTCTCAAGGGCTTCCCAAAAGAAAGGTCAAGAAACGTGTAGGGTAGGGATGTATGTAAGGTAATGTGGTGCTAGAATCCGGGAAAAGGATGAACTTCACTTTTACTTTGACTTGCAACATCTTCCACCAATAAGCTTTGCTTATTTCACACTTTTTTCTCTTTTACTTTACTTTTTGGGATGCATGGATAGAGGTGCACAATAACCGAAGCCTAGGAAATCCGCAATCATCAATTTCTTGAGATGCGTCAAACCCTTGATGCACATACCATGACCCGTTAGGAATATCGCTCAATCCGACTTTGGCAAGACACAAACACCCGGCTATGTGAATGGTGCCGAGTTACTCATCTTCATGATTGACTTCCCCAAACCTATTATTGCTTTCTAACACTTTCACTTTCAGCCACTTCTCAACTTTTGACTTGCTTTCACCACTTCGCTTGCTTCCAAATTCCCGGATAGGTAAAGGGAGGCAATATGTATATGAGGGGCTAAGCATGATCAAGAAGAAGAAGAAGAAGAAGAATGAATTGCCTTGGTCTTTCCAAGAAGAACGTGAGAGAACTTATGCTGCGGTGTCAACCTTCAAATTCAACATAATTTGGATAAAAATAAAGTATTAAACATGCCAATAATTTCAAACAAAGCATTTAGCAACTTAAACATATCATAAAACATTTCAAACATATAAAGAATTTAAATCCAGTCAGTAAACAAGATCTTCACTGAGATCATATCCAGATAAGTAACACAAAAATCGTTTTCGAAAACTCTCAGTTAACCCACCTCGGTCGAGATGTTCTTGGGTCAACCGAGGTGAAACACCTCGTTTTGCCAGAACTGTCCCGGTCGAGGTCAAAAAATTTTTTTTTTTTTTTTTTAAAACCAAATTTTTTTTCGACGTTTTTCTCAATCAAATAACCTGTAGGTATGCATGTAATATCAGATAATCATATAAAGGCAATGAAGCATAAATACGAAAATATCCGATAAATATAATATCATACATCAAAAGTAGTCAAATAACGTCAAGTAGTCAAATAAGTACAAACACCCCATACTTGGGACACACTGTCCCAGTGGGTCAGAATAAGTCTAAGGACAGGATACTCACCGAACATAGCTAAACTGCATGAAGAAGTAAGAAACAGCTCCCAGATAAGACCATCTCGGTTGGCGAAGCACATATCGGTCGAGGTGTTCTGACAGTACCCGAGATGTATCTCAGTAAAGCTTGTTTCCTCAACTTCTCGAAATTTTGTTCTTCCAGTGTAGCTCCTGAACTGTGATCCTTCCTTTTGGAATACCTGGTTGTTGTCTAGAGGAAAACAAAAACAAAAACTATCTAAACTAGACTAGAAAACGGGAAAGAATGCAATACCTTGGGTTGCCTCCCAAGAAGCGCTTGATTTAAGGTCGCTAGCTGGACCATTCTCCATAGAATTACTCAATGTACCTTGAACACCATGGAGTGCTCATCACATCCATCATAAAATTCTTCCAAAAAGGTTCCGGTTCCTAATTTCACCGGCAAATGGTAAGATCTCCCACGTACAAGCTTGTACGGTTTGATTCTCACCGGAATCCTTCTAGACTTCCTGCACTTCAATGGGACATAATCTAGCCTTGCGTCCCATCCTTTCCTTGATCGAGAAAATAGTTTCTCGAGAATCATAGCAGCTTCCCCATCTATAGCTTGGGGATGGTACAGGGTCCTGAGCATGCGAGGGACCCCATACTTGAACAAATAACACTTCGTTGCCTTAGCGGTGAAGCGCTTGTTAACTTCACTCCTTATAATCCAAGGAGCATCTTCCTCCAACAATTTCAAGAGAGATTTCATCTTGATCTTAGGAGGTTCTTTCGGAAGAGACCTCCAACTCTCCGGTGCCTTCCTGAAAAATTCAGAAATGTTAATAGGGAATTCAAATGAAGTAGGAGAATGTACCTTGCAAAGCTCTCCAAGGTTTGAGACAAATTTCATGTTGGGTCGATGATCCACACACGAAATCTCTCTTAGTTCAGCTGGTCTTTCTTCCACCTTGACCACAATCTCAGTAATTTGGCCAAGGTCTTCTGCATCTGCCTCTTCCGGTTCTGCAGGTTCTTCTTTCATCTCGACCGAGGTCACTTCCACCTCGACCGAGGTCTCAACAGTCAGATCGAGATCTTCCACATCGTCTCCCTCAAAAGCTTCAGGAGAAACTTCTGGTTCGACTGGGGGAATGCTTGGAACGTGCAACACTTCCTTATGCTCCTCTTGCGGCCTAGCATAGGATAGGGTGCTTTCCTTGAGCTCCGTCACCTTCTTCATCAACTTCTCCAACCTAGATTCAAGAGAGTCTTCAAGAGGTTGCTCATAAGTCTTTTTAGGGACATTCAGTTCATCCCACATCGCAAGTTCATGCTGAATGGCCTCTTCTCTTTCCCATTCATTGTTGAACCAGTAGAAGGAGTACTTCTCCTCCAAGTATTCATAATGATCTGCCCTAGCACTTTGTCTTGCTATCCAGGCTGGATCAAACATAGCGTTCAGAAATCCTGAAAACTACAAAACTCTTAGAAAGAGTAGTTAGTAGCAACAGGGGCAAGCGCCCCGAAAGCAAACCGTACCGGCTCGGTCTAGACCAAGTCCCCGGCAACGGCGCCAAAAACTTGTTCGCTCCAAACGGTGTGTGCAAGCTTTAAATTTATAACCCTAGACTTAAGCTTAAAACAAGGATGCGAACCCGCAGTGTACGGGTCAATCGTAGTAAAAGCAAGAAAATTCCAGGGGTCGATCACAGGGACTTAGTGAAACAAAGTCCAATACGGTATGCTAGTGTTGATGCTAACCACAAGAGCAAGTAATACAATCAAAGATGAATAAGATGTCAAATAAAGCAAACATGCAATTCTAGGGATTAAAGCATCTAGTTGTGGTTCCAACTCAAGATCTATAGATAAGCGGACAAAGCTGAGATTTTTGCATGGGGAAGGTGTTTCTAAAGTGGAGTAGATCACCGGGTAAGTCTCACTACACACTAATCCCAAACCGTAACTCCTATTACCGGGTAAGTCTCAAGGAATTAAGATAAAGAACTATAACCTCAAACTAACACACCATCTAAGGGAATAGAATCAACCTTTACCGGGTAAGTCTCAGGCTAACTCACAAAGATGGGATGGAAGCACACTCAAACCCCAATAAAGGACAAGCCTTTATTACCTAAACTTATGATCGTTGGTACACAAACTAAGGAATTACCGGGTAAGTCTCATCCTAAGCTTGCTTTGAACCAGAAAGGTATAATAAGAATAGGATTTGGCAAACTCTAACACATTAACTCTCAGTTAAGGATCGGATAAGCCACCTCGGTCAGCCAGTTTCCACCCCGGCCGAGATGTTCATCGACTGAACGAGATGCTTAGGGTTAAGGTTAAAGACTCGAACTTTCAGGATCCTACTGTGATTAAGATCATTCTATCATTGTTTTCACCACAACCTTCAGCCAATCACCCTAGAATCACACAAGAAAATTAGCCACTCATCATCATAATGAAAGTATTAAATATATGGGAAGAAGGTGAATATTTGAATAAAGAAGAATTTAATGAAAACACTTCAATAACTGAATCAAATATCACACAAAATCGTTCCTTGGATAATGATCCAATAAGACAAGACAACAAGGAAAGGAATTGAAGACAATCTTACAAAACCCTCCAAAAAGCTATAAAGCTATAGTCTTCAATCTTCCTTCAACCTTCAAAAAGGTTCTTCAACTCTCTCCCAAATTGGAGTAGGATGCGGCTGCTGCGCTGATAGCTGATTGTATGCGGTGTATGCAGCCTCTAAGCATGCCCGGATTTGTGGAAAATCCAACCCTTTTTATAGGAAAAATAACCCTCCAAAGATAAGAAATCTTAAGAAGATATTATCCCATAAATATAGGTAAAATATATGATTCTGCATATCTCCTTCCTTCTAGAAGCTCAGCCCAAAAATATAAGATCACTTTCCAATTTTAAAAGATCTCAGCCAAGAATAAAATATTCTCGCCGCGTCCTAGGTGTTCGCCTCGGTCGAGTCGGTGTCTCTGGATCGCCTCGGTCGAGATGAATCTCTGGGCAACCGAGGTGATCATAACTGAGTGTAGAATCTCTCAAAACTGGTCCAAAGTAAATCTTTAATCATGGCTGTGCTTCCTGAATGTAGCTCCAAATGACTCTTGACTCCTTTTGCTCCTTTTTGATGCAATACGTACCATATTACCTGCAATTACAACGAAACTAGGTGTAGACCTCGATTCTCGCAAAGGTAGATGAAATGGTAGTAAAATCACATAATGTACATACAAACATGCAGATTATGAAAGATAAAACGTCCAAACAAACCCCAAAATATAGACTATAATTCATGCTATCAGTACCTTAGATGAGTAGGAAGTGGTTTGAGTTCCATCGCTTTCGGAGCTTCCAATGATCCTTGAGGAGCTTCCGATGTTTCCTTAGAGGTTTCTAAGGATGTTGGATGGTTTGGAGAAGAATTAGGAGAAGTTGAAGAAGCGTGCTGATCACTATTTTCCACGGTCAAAATCACGTTCTCCCCTGTTTTTCCACGGCCGTAATATCCTCTGGAATGGAGGTCGAATTTGGTTGTGGAATCCACGGCCGTGGAATAGAGAGTATGGCCGTGGAATCTTGTATTCTCAGCCTCATCGTGGAGTTTCTCAAACTCTACTTCATGCATCTCTTCTTGTGCTTCCAAGGCTTCAATTTCCTCTTTGCACTCTCCTTCTTCTCCTTCATGGGTTAGACTCATAGTGATAACCTTTTGTAAAGGGTCGTTAAAGAGAATCGCACTTACCTCCTCCCTAGACAAGCCTTCTTCGTCTTGGATATTGTAAATATCCTCATCAAAGATCGGCTCCTTCACCAGAGTGGAAAGAACGAACTCCACTTTCTCTTCCCCAATGTCAAAGGCGAGTCTCCCATTCTTGCAATCGACCATGCAGCCGGAAGTTGCAAGAAACGGTCTTCCGAGTATGATCGGGACCGGACTATCTGCAGGAATGTCAAGCACAACAAAATCAATGGGGACAAAGAACTTGCCTAGCTTGACAGGGATGTCCTCTACAATGCCGACGGGACGAGTAATGGATCGATCCGCCATGTATAACGTCATCTTCACCGGTTTAGGATCGCCTAAACCGATCTTCCTGCACAATGCAAGTGGTATGATGCTCACACTTGCTCCTAAGTCACATAAAGCGTCATATGTGACCTCTCCCACTCCTATGGGAATGCAAAATGACCCCGGATCCTTCAGCTTTGGGGGCATTTTCTCCTTCATAGTCTTGATGAGGTCCGAAGAATCCGAACTCATCTTGACTTCTCCAAAATCTTCTAGCTTCCTCTTGTTAGAGAGGAGCTCCTTCAAGAACTTGCCATAAGCCGGCATACCTACAATAGCATCAATGAAAGGTATATTAATATGCAGTTTGCTCATGAGTTCTATGAACTTACCGAATTGCTTGTCTAGGCGCGCTCGCGCTCTAGATTGAGGGAATGGTAGGGGAGGTTTGAAAGCTGGAGGTGGAGCATAGACGTCCTCCTTCTCCTTCCCCTTTTCTTTGCTTTTCTCTACGGGGACTTCAACAAACGTAGGCTGCGGATCGGTGGTAGTCACTCCGCTCCTAGTTGTAATCGCCATTACCCTTCCCTTAGGGTTGTCCTCCGTCTTTCCTGGAAGTTTCCCTTGATTCCTAGGAACTTCCTCCGCATGGTTGAACATTTGATTCTCCAAAACTTTTTGAGCTTTGTCAACCTTAGAAATTTGGTCATCAACCTTGATGATGCGGTTCTCCAACCCTTGAAGCTTTCCCAAAATCGTTTCCAACATGGGATCCGGCTTTTCCTTTCCCGTATTGTTTCCTCCATTTGATGATTGCCCCTGGCTTTTCAAAGGAGTAGAGGAAGAAGAGGGTGGAGTTAGTGAATTGGAATTGGAAGGATAGGAGTTACCGGAATTTTGTTGATTGGAGCGCCAATTGTTGTTGTTCGAACCACGATTGTTGTTCCAATTGTTGTTGTTCCGGTTGTTGTTGTTTCCATTCCAATTGTTGTTCCGGTTATTGTTCCGGTTATTGTTGTTGCGGTTGGTGTTGTCACCGCCGTTGTTATTGCCCAAATAGCCAACATCCTTCTCTTGCTGCTTTGGGAAGTTGGTCTTGATAGTCTCCTTCAACTCTTTGATCTCATTGTTGAGGGAGAAAATCTGATTTTGAGCTTCATGTGTGAGCTTCGCTCCTTGCTCCACACGGTTTCCCTCCACCTTCCGGTGGGAATACTTCTCTATGACTCTTGCTTGCTTCTCAATGAAGTCCCAAGCGTCATCTTCTCTCATGTCCATGAACGTTCCACATGAGAGGGATTGAAGGTTGAATTGCGTTCCCGCATCCAGCCCCTTGTAGTAAATTTCCAGCAAGGCAAGCTTGGATATGCCGTGATGAGGACAATCCAAGAGCAAATCCTGAAACCTTTCCCAAGATTGAAACAAACTTTCGTTAGATCTCATAGAAAAAGCATTAATCTTACCTCTAAGTTCCGCCGTTTTGGAGGGCGGAAAGAACTTAGTGAGAAACTCTGCGGAGAGGTCTTCCCACGTCTCTAGCTTTCCACTAGGAAGAGCTTGGTACCAAGATAGCGCTTTCCCTTTCAAAGAGAAAAAGAAAGGTTTGAGCTTATAGCTGTTAGTAGTGGCGTTCTTTGGTCTCATTGTCTCCATCATGCACTCAAAGTTTTGCAAGTGTTGGTGTGGAGATTCAGCGCTTGTACCGCCAAACTGACTTTGGCGAACAAGAGTGATAACTTGAGGGTTGAAACTAAACCCTTGTACATCTTCAGCATCAAAGTTCACACCTAAGCGGCGTGGTTGTTGTGTTGGATCCATCCGTTGGCCAAGAGTTCTTGGCTCATTATCCACACGTTCGACTCTCACATTCCTAGGTGGAATGCGGCGGTTAGCAGCTCCTTGTGTGTTGAAAGGATTTATATTGATCGTGGGATCAATCTCTTCCAGCGCAGGCATGGAAGAATCACTATCATCAGCGGATGAGTTACCTCTTCTTCTAGACCTTGTCCTTCTTCTCGAGGACTTCTTTCCCACCTTATCTTCAAGATCGCTCATCTTTATCTTCATTTGAACGATCATGTCTTGTAGACCGTTAACTTGAGTTTGATGACGATCCATCTCATCCTGGAGGAGATTCTCATTCCATCGGAGTTGAGCTTCCTTCTCCGCTAACTTAGTTTGAAGATCGTTTTCGTTTTCTTGAGCCATCCTCTTTTCTTTGCGTTTTTGTCTCAAAGTTTTCTCTAGCTCTTGATCAAGAGGTAAGAGATCTTCGGTGTTTCTAGATCTGCGCATGCACTCAAGAAGAATCAAATAACGAGAGCAAGCTCCCAAGCTTGACAACCGGTTACCGAATTCGGCCGAAACCAAATCCCCGGCAACGGCGCCAAAAACTTGTTCGCCCCTAGAGGTGTGTGCAAATAAGCTTTAAATTTATAAAACTAGAATCAAGCAGCGAACCCGCAGTGTACGGATCGAGGTAGCTAAGCAAGAATTCCAGAGTATCGAACACAGGGATTTGGGTGGGAACAAATTCGATTTCAGGTTATCAAGCAATAAATATGAGAGTTTTGCAAATATTGGGAAAACAACAATCCTAAAGATCCGGGTATTCAGTTGTGGCAATAGATTCAAGATATACTAATAATAATAAGACAGAGTAGAGATATGCAAAGGTACACTAATGTAAGGTAATCGTACGGTTGAGGTTCCAAAAACCTTATGTAACTCACCTAAAAGATACTCCTTATACAGGTTGTTGAGGCTCAATATAAAGAGGTTCTAAAAGCAAGGATTAGTATCAAATACCCAAACCTATAATCTAAAGGTCAAGACTAACTTATCCGATTGAGGTTGTTGAGGCTCACAATCGAGGTAGAGGTTGTTGAGGCTTCACTACCACCTAGAAAAGACAAGTCTAAACTAAGTTAAAGCAAATCTTTAACTTTGGATTAAGGTAAAAGCAGGCTCGTAAACTCATGGAAATTACGGTTGGATCTTGAGATTCCACGGCCGTGGAACTCAAGAACAACCCGTAATTTAGGGTTGTCGGCGACACTTCTCTAACTCTCAGGGTCTAATCTGTTTGCGATCGATCTATCATCATCTATGCCACAACTATCAACCCTTCACCTTAGAATTGTTAAGGGTTTTTAGCCAATAATAGCCATTTGATATCAATTCAAGATTTATAGGATAAAAGATGGAAACTTTCAAGAACTTTCAATAATCTTCAAACGAATCTCAGAATCACAATCAAGAACAAGCGTTTGTCAAGAGATTCAAATCAGAACAATCAATCACAATCTTAGGAAAGAAAGGAAACGGGATGTCAATCCGGTCCTAAATCAAACCTAAGCAAGAAGAGGAGATTTCTTGCAAAATCCTCCAAGAACTTCGATCTTCCTCAACGCGAAGATCGCTAACAGCAATTCTCCAATCACGAACTTTGATCTTCAATGAGATCTCCCAAAATCACCTCCAAGAATGAAGATTTGTGTGTTGCTAAGCTTGCGTTCTTGCCGCTAAACTTAGGGTTTGAAAAGTCGTAAGCTAGGTAGCGAGGTAAGGCGAGGTGACGGAATCTTGCTTCATCCGTCCTTTTTATAATGCAGGGCAAAACGTCGGCCCGGCCCGATCTTCAAAAGATCATGGCTTCGAAACGTGGCGAAAGGATTCGCCAAGATCACGGTCGTGGAAGATTCCACGACCGTAATTTAGGGCGTGGAGAGGAATACGGTTGTGTTCCACGGCCGTAATATCCCCTGGAATGAACATCGAATTCTGCATCACAATCCACGGCCGTAATCTAGGGTCAAACCGTGATTTTTGCCTTCATTCGTGCATTCCTCAATCTAATACTCCAAATTGCTTCCAAAAGGTGTCCTAAATCTGGAAGTACATCAACTCAACTCTCCTTCGCTCGATTTCGTTCGGAAATAGCTCCAATTCACCTATAATCAACATAGAACTCGTGTAGACATCCATATCGACAATATAGGTAATACTAGCTCATATATGCAAAAAGCTCCATCAAAGACTATCAATATGAATCAAATATGATTATAAAACGTGCCTAAAATATCACAATATTTCATGCTAACAGGTACGAGAATGCACGGATCTACAAGGAAAGAACGAAGAAGTGGCATGATAAGCATATCATCCCAAAGGACTTAAAGGAAGCAGATCTCGTTCTTCTATTCAACTCGAGACTTCAACTCTTTCCAGGTAAGCTTAAATATCGTTGGACAGGACCTTTTGATATTAAGCATGTTTTCCCTCATGGTGCAGTTGAAGTATAGGGTGAAAAGTGTGGATGTTTCAAAGTAAACGGTCAACGACTAAAGAACTACACACCGGAAGCTCTGGTTGAGGAGATTGCTCCTATCCTCCTCCATTGATGATCAAAGGAATAACGTCTAGCTAAAGACTTTAAACGAAGCGCTTCTTGGGAGGCAACCCACGGTAGTTCTAGCTTTTTCTTATTCTTCTTCTTTAGTGTAGCTTAGGTTAGTTAGTATAATTGTTTGCTTTTTTTGTTTTTCCTCGATGCGTCTCGGTTTGTTTGTTTCATATATCACAGGAACTAGGTACATTCTTGAAGAATTGGTGGATAAATTGATGCAAGAGTACTTAGAGACGTTTGCGAGGAGTAAAAGATCATAAATCGACTTTACCATGGATAAATCAATTGATTCAGGGGTATGAAGGCTTTAGATAAAGTCGATTTTCCTTCTCTGAGAAAAAAATCGACTGAAGAATCGACTAACCTAGACAAAAATTGACCGATTTTTCTTGAAGATGAGCAAATAGAGAAAAAACCGGCCCTAAAAACCGGCCGATTTTCTTTGTAAAAGCCCATCCTATATAAAGCCTTCTCAACTCTTCTTCCTCATTCAACACTTAGACATTTTCGAGCTCTCTTCACAATCAAAGGCAGAATATCTCCCTCACCCTCATCTCTTCATTTGGTAACTATTTTGAACGATTCTTGAGCCTAAATGGAAGCCCTTGAAATGAAAAAGAAGGATCTAGCAACAACAAGTGCAAAAAACTACTCATTCGTCCGGAATTCAAGTTTTTCCATCCAAAACCTAAGTATTTCGTTCGATCTTAATTCATACATTTAGGTTTTTGGATTGTTGTGTTTGTTAAGGGGTTTTGCTTAGAAACATCCCTAGGAAGCTGTTTGAGGTGTTGCTTTGGATAGAACTTTACAAATTTGTGGGATTGATTGAAACGAAGAATAAATCGACCTATCCCAAAAAAATCGACCGATTTTCGTGAAGAATAGTCCGATTTTTTCTTGCTGAGAATGAAAACTTTGAGAAGAACCACAAGGAACCTAACCAAGAAAAGATCTTCTTCTAGGGCCCCTCCACCACAACAACCACCTCCTGAAGCACGACCAACCCTTCCCCCACCTACTTCCAAGCATAAGAAGAGGTATGGACGCCTCTTGACTCGACCTATTATTGCCCATCGCTCTGTTGTGTTGGAAGATTTAGATGCCTTGTGTGTGAGGGAGGATATCGAATGAATGCTAGAGAGAACACACTTGAGTCAGTTTGTGTTTATTAAAGAAGATGCTTATGTTGAGATCACCCTAGAGTTCCTAAGCACGTTTGAGCATGACCCAAGAGCTAGAAAGGTGACTTTTAGACATACGGATATGGATCATGAGATGTCCATCCCTATGTTTGGCCGCATGTTTGGTTTTCCCTCATCTTCTGCAGGGACATTCCCAAGGGGGGGTGAGCTCTAGTGCCTTTTGGGAGATCATCATCGCGATACATACCAGAAAAGACAAGTTGATACCGGAGAAATCGAAAGAGAATAACATGTATAACTTGTCTTTTAAAATAGCTCACCGCATCCTTAGTTAGTCTTTGTTCGCAAGAACGGACACACCACAAAAGGTTAAGGCGGATGAGCTCTTCATTCGATTATTGTTCGTTATCTCTACATCTTTGTGCCTCATTCTTATTGGAAGACCTTGAGACCTTTGTGCACATGTTTAAGACTTTATAGCTTAGATTTGATTGACCTTGATTATCACTACATCTTTATCATCTCTCTTATATATGTCTTTGAGCAAGAAATGATGATTTGTCCATGGTATGGTTATTATTGATGCATGCTCTGTTTTCCTATGCCTTGAAACATTACTTTGAGGGTGATCCGAAAGAAGAAGCACATTTCAAAAGGTTTTTGAGCTTTCTGCATCATATAATATCCATGACATCTTATGATCTAGATTTGAACCTTTCTTGGGGACAAGGAAGAGGCAGATATGGGGTATTTTGATGACATGAATTATATGTCATTATAATCATGCATATTGTGAATGTCTTACCTCAGTTTCTCTTACATGTGTTCCTTTAAGCTTTGTTTCATATATATTTCGGAAATAGAGGTCTACACGAGTTTTGATTGAATTGAAGGTAAAAACGATGGATTTGGAAGCAATAATGGATCAAGGAGTAGCTCGAGTTGATAAGGAAGCATAAGAGACCATTGAGGAGTCATGAGGAGCAAGGAAAGTGCGTGGAAGAGTCACCCAAGGAAGTGGAAAGCAAGCCAAAAGATGAGCACTCTCAGTAAAGGAAAGTCGGGTGATTTAATTCCTGGATAGACCGATTTTCCTGTAGAAAAATCGGACGATCTATTAAGTAAATCGACCAATTTTTGCCTTTAACCGTCTAAAAAATATACCGTTCGAAAGCCCAAAGCATTGGGCCATAAGGGGGACATGTCTTGCAGCCCATTAGCAATTTTGGGTTATCTTGGAACCCTAGGAGACGGAAAGGACACGTCAGATCAGATCAGAGATTGACGGCTGACGGAAGAGGATTGGAGATCACTTCTTGGAGAGAAAGAAAGTTGCGGAAAGAAGAAAGAGTTCAAGATTCAAGAATGTCGTGAGATCTTTGATTATTGTTTGTTATTGTGGTTTGTGAACACATTTTATTGAGTGCTTTGAGAGATTTTGTTGAAGTTTTGAAGGATTAATTATATGATTTGAATATTTGTCAAGTTTTATGCAAAGTTTTGTTCTTTATTGGTTTTCTTTATCCAATCTTGATTTTGATTCAAAAATGAAAATGATTGGCTAAAATTCTTGTGATTATAGAAAGAATAGTTGATGATTGAGGCATAGATGATGATAGACTGAACTCATTCAACCTTTTGGACTATGAGAGTTGAGATTTAATCTTTGCGAGTGCGAAAAATCGGCCGATTTTTCCTAAGAACAGGGCGATTTTTCTTAGCTGACGTGCCTTCATGCTTTACCCTTTAACCAAAGTTAAACCTTGCCTAAATCCTAACCTTGCTTAACCTTTTTAACCCTTACCCAAGTGTGAGGAGAGACTTTATCATTGATTCTTCGCTTGGTAACAAAAGTTTACGAGATTTTGGTAATAGAGAGACTCAACATCCTCTATTAAGGTTTGAGTATGCCCTTCACCTTTTCTTCCAGAGTCATATCCTTGGGTTTTAGTGAGTGATTTGAGTGTTAATCCTTACCTTGAGTACTCTTCTTGATGAGACTCAACATCCTTCAAGTTGAGAGCTTCTTGGTTGGGATAAGTGAGTAGTGGAACTTTGTCATACATTATTCCTTTCTTCGAAACTCATAACCTTGGCTACATCAACTCTGTCCTGTGATCTTTTAGAGTGTCTTGAATCGAAAGCCGTAGTCAAATACTAGAATCCTTGAAACCATTTGTCTCTGAACATCTTTACAAAAGCTTTGACTTCTTGCCAGACGATATTTGAACTGATTTTATTCTCACCGAATCCCTGAGTTCGACTCTAGAATTTCTTGCCTTACTACAGCTGATCCGTAAATTGCGGGTTCGCTTTTGCTTAAGTTCTGGATATAAATTTTAAGACTTTTTCACGCACACTTTTGAGCGAACATAAGACTCAGGTTAACTCACAAAGGTAAGAAGAAAGCACACTCAAACCCAATAAAAGGCTAAACCTTTATTATCTATAACTTATCATCTTTGGAAACCAAGAAAGAGAATCTCCGAGTAAGTCTCTTCCCAAGCTTGGATGTAAGCTTAAAAGTCTCAACAAGTCTAGGATTTGGGCAATCTATAACCTAAGTATAAGGATATAACATGAAAGGATCAACAGAAGAAATCTCAAGCTGTTTTTAACTAAATCTTAGCCGAGATTTTTGAAGAACATACTGAGATTCTTCCTGCGAAGGTAAAACAAACTCTCAGGGTCCAATCTAAACTTAAAGGCGTAGTCTATCATCATATAAACCACAACCATCAACTAGTCACCCTAGAATCGCAAGGGTTTTAGCACACAACACACATATTCAAATCAAGAAACTCATAAACTCTATAAAACCAAAAGAAAAGTAAGAAATACTTAGCAAGGTGTCTTCAATATCCAAAACTGTAGTAAAGCAGTTGATAACATGAAATATGACGTTAGTTTAGATGTGCATATAGGTATTTTTTCTCTTTCTTTTGAGTACATGGACATATATTCATAGCATTTATTGAGCATATTCATATATTATGTTGGAATGAAGATCTACGCAAGCTTTGTTGTGAATTTAGGTGAATTAGCGTTGAATTGGAGTGGAAATGAAGGATTCATGGAGTGTTGATCGAAGTGGACCTCATTAGGAAGCATTGGAAGAATCTAGGAAGGAGTATGAAGTGAAGCAAAGAGGAAAGGCGTCAAAAATGAAGAACCACGGCCCAAGATCATAGTTCCACGGCCGAGGTTTTATTAATTCTTTGATTTCCACACATGGAAAGGAAGATCGAGAGGCATCACGGGACAAACCACGGCCGTGGTTTTGATGACGTCACCCGTGGTTTTCTTCGGGAAAAGCCGTTCTGTTATTGCCAGGTCAGCAACGCAAAAGGAGTGCTTTTAGACCTAATTTTATTTTATAAAAGAAGGTTGACGGCTGCATTGCTAAACACACGCTTACACACATTTTACACCTAGGTTTGACGGATTACTCCACGTTCAGGATTCTCTTGCTTCATCATTGGAAGGAGATTGAAGAGCTTTTGGTTTTGCGACTTGGAGATTGGAGATATTGTGAAATTTCTTAGGTTTTGATTCTTATCTTTTGAGAGCACGAGAACTACGATTACTTGTTGTTTGATTCAGTTATTGAGATTTGAAGATTCATTGTTGAGAATTCATAGTTCTTCTTTGTGCTTTCTTGGTTGCATGCTATTCTTGATTTCTTCCTTAAATCTTGATTTGAATACAATGATGATTGTTGGCTAAAACCCCCTGCGATTCTAGGGTGAAGGATTGATTGTTGTGGTATAAATAATGATAGATTGAACCTTGTAAACAGATCGGACCCTGAGAGTTCTGAGTCGTAACCCTCGCAGAAGAGTTTCCACGGCCTGTTCTTTAGGTTCCACAACCATGGTTTCCTCTGTTGTGCATGTTTTTCTTTTACATTTACCCAAAGTTAAAGATTGCCTAAACCCTGGCCTTGTTGAACCATTCTTACCCATAGCCTTGCTTGGTTATTAACTTTTACGAGGTCTAGGTAATAGAGGATTCAAAACCCTCTATTAAGGTGGAGAGTGTCATAGCCTTTACATTTGTTCTTCCTTTTGACTTCCTTGGGATTGGTGTTTGGTATTGAGAGTATAATCCAATACTTAGATCCTCTATATATCAAGACTCAACATCCGGTGTTACAGAACCTTTGGGTGAGAAAAGTGGATGTTGGAACTTCACCATACGATATCCTACCTTAGACATGTAACTTTGCTATCCAGCTGTGTCCTTACACAACTTTAGACATCTTGAATCGAAAACCACAATCGGATACTTGGATCTCTAGAATCTGCATTCTCCAATTATTGTTACATCTTATTCATTACATTTGATCATTGCTTTGCTTGCTTTACGAGTTAGATTGCTTATTGGTTTGTTCTCACTAATTCCTTGAGATGGACTCCGGAATATTAGCCCTTACTACGATAGCTTCGTGCATTACGTGTTCACTATCGTTTGGCACTATTCTTGGATATAAATATAAAGCTTTTTGCACACACGCATTTTGGAGCGAGCAACAACTAACAAACATTCAATCTTTGTGTTCAAAAGCAATGAAATCTAAAAACTAAATATTCTCTCCAAGAATCTTCACAATCTCTCTCAATCCTCAATGTTGTTATTACCCAAGATGTTCTTCAATTGTATATTGATGTCCTGTGTGTCAAGGGTCGAGAGTCGAGTGTTCTTTTACTTGTTGCAACCCTCATATCTTATAAAGAAATCCAGGGTTTTCGAACTTGGGTTTTGGGCTATTTTTACACAATCTCGAGTGAACCCGATAATAATCTCGGCCTAGATTCTCATAGATAGATCGGTATTTGTATTCTGTTGCGTGTTATGTTTTAGCTCCTTGCTTGTGTCCTTTTGATGATGATCCTTTGTTCTCATTTGTGCTCTAGAATGCTTCCTATTTGATCCATCTTAATGCCTTATCCATGTATGTTCCATTTTCACTCCAAAATGTGTCAATTTACCTACAATTACAATAAAACTATATGTAGACCTCTATTCTAACAAAATATGCAAATATAAGTTCAAATGCTATGCATCTATGTCTATGCATGCAAAAGAAAGGGAAAAATCACCTAAATGCATGTCTATAAATAAGTCATAAGTCATGTCATCATGGGGTGATATGTTTGCAGATGACCTTTGGAGAATCTGGAAGAGCAGGAATGATCGTGTTTTTAATTCGTTGAAACCCCCCGGAGAACTTGCACACCCATATTATTTCCAACATATGTCGTTGCTTACGTTACAACATTGAAAAACTACATATCGAATAGTCCGAGACGAGGTAGAAATGTCTAACTTGGTGTTTGGGTTCCGCCTCAAGTCACACTCTCAAGACAAATAAGAATGGGGCAAACTGAAGTGATGGGTTTGTCTTTGCTGTTGGTGTAATTATAAATAGAAAGGGAGATTGGAAATGAGGTTTCATGGTTAACTTTAGCATTTGTATCATCTCATGGCTGAGTTATAATTATGGTCTACGGGCTCAAGGTTGCATGGGATGTTGGTTACCGTTTGGTGATTTTTTACTCAGACTCGGTAATTGTAATTACCCTCCTAAGCAAATCAATTCCTTGTTCCTACCCTCTCTCTAGTTTGGTGCACATGAGCCATGAGTACATTAAAAGAGACTAGCTTATCCAAGTTCATTATGTCTTTTTGTGAGGCGTATAAAGTAGCGAATTATCTTTCAAACTATGCTTTAAATTTGGGGTTGGACCTCGATGTATTGATTGCCGCCTAAGGGTATAGTCGACTACTTAGCTCTTTTTTCATTACTAACAAAGCATATTTAGATGCGTATGAGACGACCAACTCTCCCTCCCATCCAAAAAACTGTCTAGTTTGAAAAACAAATGAAAAATAAGTAAGCATAGATAAAATGGCGCCTTATGTGGATTCCTCAAAGAATCTAGAGGGCTTCGTCAGGGTTGCCCTCTTTCCCCACCCCTCTTCGTCCTCGCTATGGAAACCCTGTCTTTGATGATCCATTCAAATACCCTCAACCCAAACTTCAACCACCACCTGAAATGCAACAACCCCCCCTAATCCACCTTTATTTCGTTGACGACCTTATTTTCTTTTGCATGGCAGATCTCACATCCATCTCTATAATCAAAAGCACCTTGGAAGCGTTTGGTTCTTGTTCTGGCCTTCATATAAACACCGACAAATCCACCCTCTACCTTGGCGGGGCAAGTCTCGAAGAAGCATATACCTTCACCACATCTATTGGCATCTCCATCGGGCAACTTCCCTTCCTTTATCTCGGCATCCCGATCGGAAGTAAGAGACTTCTCATCCATGAATACCAGCCCCTTATTCACAAAAACACTACCAAAATCAACTCTTGGCATGCAAAAAACCTATCCTATGCAGGAAGAAAACAACTTCTCTCCTCTATCCTCCTAGCCATGCACCACTACTGGTGTAACGTGTTCCTCATCCCCACAAAAGTCATCCTGACCATCCAATCCCTCCTTCATTCTTTTCTTTGGTTTGACACCTTATCCAGCAAACGGGCTCTAGTGGCTTGGTCCAGTGTCTGCTCTCCTATTGACCATGGTTGTTTGGGTTTCAAGGAGCTCTTATCCTGGAACAAAGCGTGCCTCCACAAGCTCATCTTTGAACTGGACCATCACCATGTTAACTGTTGGAGCTCCTGGGTTCACAAAAATCTCCTCAAACACCACACCATTTGGACTGTCGAGCCGAGTAGTTCTCCCAGCCATACTTGGAATATGATTCTCAATGTTCGTGATGATATTGTGGACAAACCAAGCTCTACCTCCTCCCTCCAAGTTTCTCACCCAAATGGTTCTTTTAACACCTCTCCAGCTTACTTCCTCTTCCTCTTATCCAATCCCTCTCACCCCACCCGTAACCTCAAGCATATCTGGAAAGGTCTGATCATCCCTAAGCATTCCTTCATTGTCTGGAATGGACTCCATGATAGGCTCCCCACTCTCTCAAAACTCAAACTTTGGATGGTCATCCCAAATGACACTTGCCGCCTTTCCGATTTCCACCCGGAAGACACCTACTACCTTTGAAACGCCTGTAGATACTCCTCACTGGTTCTTGACCACATTTCCCGTTGGACCAGAACCCTTTCCCCCTACCCTTACGGCTCAGACGTCTGGACTTGGATCGACTCTCTGTTATAATTGCCTACATCTACTTCATTTGAAGAACTCGAAATGACATCATCCATGAAAAAGCTTCAAATTCCCCTATGATATGCACCCAACTCATCATCTCTACTGTCAAAAACCATGCCTCTCTTAAATGGACTGATTGCTCCGGCGACTCGTGTTGTTGGGCTTGTCTTCTTGGCATCACCCTTGCCTAGTCCCTTCACTTGTTCTCTTTCTTTCTGATCTTGTAACTCTGAGGTAGTTACCTCTATAAATTCCCCTCTATCAATATACGTAACTTCTTAAAAAAAAAATTGCCATTATTATTTGAATCAACATGTTTATAAAACAAGTATGAGACCACCAACTCTCTTTAGCGATAGTTGATTAGTAAAATATGGTAAAACATTTGGTCAAAGATAGAATGTGACAAGTTTATTATTAGATGAGCCGCGTTTATTAATTATTATTATTATCTCTTGATTATTTGTTGGATGTCTCCTTGAAATTCTTCGTTCCTTGTGGGCAGGGGCGGCCCCCCGGGGGGGGGGGGGGGGCTCAAAAAAAAATCGTTTCAAAATGTGTTATGGCTTCTCTCATTTATAAAATTGTTTTCTACGATTTATTTTTTTTTAAAATATCACTATTTTGTGTTATATTTAAATGTTTTTTTTATCTTTCGCCGAAGTGAACCAAACTTCAAAAGAATTTCCCCTTTTAGACTCGGAGTGAAATAATTCACCAAAATGCACACGATTTGTTGTTTGGATTAGAAGCGTGGTCTTAGACCATACTCTTATTTGTAAAAAGCGTTGTAGAGGTGTGCGGTCCTAGACCGAGGCTATAGTGTAACGTTATTGAAAAAAAAAAATTAAAGAGGCGCGGTTATAGACCGCGCCTATAGGACAGTGTTTTTTTTAAAAATATATAGCTGCTATTTTTACGGCACGATCATCCGTAGGGTATCAAACTAAGGTCAATAAATATCGTTGACCCATTTGGTCATCTTCAAAAAACCATTTATAGTGCAATTCATTGCAAATGATGTCAGTGTTTAAACTCGTGTTTTTTTGGACGTCTGTCATTAGTTTTGCTCATACTATAACATCAAATGACAGCAGTGACGTAACATAGCTGTGCAAGAAGCTTCCTATTGGGTCCGACGACAAACACCGAGCTCTCACCATAGGTTCATGTCTCCATAATTTACAACCTTTATTAACATAATTGTAGATATGTGTTAGTTGTAAAAACAAGTACTCCTGGTTTAGCAACCATTCTTAAAGCAATAAATCGTTTTCAACTTTGCAATATAAGATCATGCAATGATTTGAGTGGTGAATTATGAGAAAAAACATAAAATAAAAATTTGTGAAGGATTAGTTTAAGCAAACCAAATTTTAATTTAGCTCAACACCCATAAATCTTTTGTTTTTTATTTGTCTTTAATACCTTGTTAGCGCTACTTACTTCGAAATTTTGTGAGTTTTATAGGTAAATATATTTCCGTTACATATAAATTCTTTATTATATAAATCAAAATACATATATTATTTATATATTTTATCGTTAAAACTTCTCATTTGCTAAAGAGGACGAGTCAAATAAAGTGTGCCAACTTTGAGATCTAGTTAATAGTTGAAAACAACTTTGCGTAATACAAATTGGTCTAGTGGTTTTGATTTTTTGATTTTTTATTTATTTTATGTTTTGAAACTATGTAAGATATTTCGAATTTATATTTTTGTTCTAACTATGTTAGTAGTTAAGACTTAAACCGGGTTGAATTATATATTTAAGTTTAGCTTCCATAGTTTACTTTATTTAATTTTTTTGTTATATATTAGCTTAAAAAATATGTTAAATTTCACACGTAGAAACTCGATTTCTAGCTCACGATACGACACATATATGGATGAGGAAAAATACGGGTAGGGTGACAAAAGTCATATTGATTTAACATTGTAAAGACATTCATGGTCTTGCTATAAACATTATAAATAGATTTTTTTTAGGTAACATTATGATATACGGGAGTATGCAAAAAACCCTAGAGAGCCGGTCACGGTTGTAGCAAGTAGCGTTACTTTTCTTTTACAACATGTTTCTTTTGCTTTGTGTAACTTTTCATCTTTGATTCTTATGGAATAATCTTTCTTTCTATCTTGTTTTGCTTTATTTTTCATGCATGACTGATTTCTTGTTATCTAAGGGATGATTGAATATTGTGATGATTGATTTCTTTTGATCTAAGGGATGGTTGATGTAATCCCCTAAATCCATAGGACTCAAAGTGCTACGGGCTAGGACCTCCCCCAATGGTTCTTGTCCCTAACCTGACAACAAGTTCATTGGATCTTACAACAATGCAAAAATAAATATAAAACCAACCTTGATAAAACCAAAAGATCAAATACTAAAATACATACAAAATCCACAACCAAGTATCAAAACAGTATCATCATATAGATATATACATCCTAAAAGCCCATAAACATCCTAGATGTACGGAAATCCTTGGCTGATCACTCTACCAGATCACTCTGCAATCCTCCTATCGTACAAGACATCTACAACACGGTACGAAACCGTTAGCTAACAATACATATATAAGATCATGCGTAAGAGCATACAAACATCATAATAACAATAAACACCAAGCATATCATCACACATTTCCCGTTTAATTATCTTTAAAAAGGCATACACTCATAATACTGTTAAAAGTGTGACACGAGAAGTAAATCATTCTCGCCTCTGTTTCCCTCACCATCTGGAATGGCTAAGCGTACTACCACCGTATACCAATAGGAGAAGCTTGGTACTTTCTCCGTATACCAGAGCTAGCATAGTCCCAGAGAACCCTCCAACCTCCCTCGAGAGTGCTGGACAAGTTATCAACACCCATCAATCGTGGGCCAATGAAACGTCGGTAATAAATAATATATATCGCAAGCTATAAAGAATATAACAAACACCACTCATGCATACATCCAACATAAGAATGCAGCTAAGTAAGCCCTATGGACATACCTGTATCCAAATCACCTCAACAAATACCAACCTCTCAAATTTCCGTAGAATGAACACCGCCTAATAAACAAGGCATATATACATCAATCATCACATTATCAGACTAGAAGACTCACTCCTAGTCCCAAAAGATCCACAAGGATCATAACATCGTAACTTGAATAACATTCCAGAACCTCAAAGCCAATTCAATACATAGCATTACATCAATATATCATCATCAATCACAACACAATACTAGCCTAGCAGGCTTCTAAACAAGGATAAAGAAGAAAGGATGAACTTACCAAAGAACTTGGTAAATTCTGAAGAAGGCGCGGGCATAAAAGCGCGAACGCAATGACAAGGTACGACGCTGCGACTATAGTTGAACGCAGGCGCAAGGGCAGTGACACGCCTAAAGGCGCGGGGGCAGCTTAGGCATGGCATGGGTGCGGTTTTCTCACTAGAGCACAACTCCAAAGTGCTCTTGGACAGATTTATCGCTCAACTCAACAATCCTCAACTAGGAGAAACCAACGCAAAACTTGCCCTTCATCCATATGCATACACAACATATCCAAACATCCATAAATACATCTCAATAAGTTCAACTTGTTGGATTCAAGAAAAAAAAAGGAAGAAGAATAACAAGGAGAAGAGAAAGAAGGAAGAATGACTCACCAATCTTTTGTAGCTCACCAAGAGGAAGAATCACAACAACAACATCTAAACACAACAATCTTCCCATACCAAAATCATCATCATCAAACCTCAATCCTTAAAGAGTATCCAATAAGATCGAAGAAAAGAGAGAGAAGAAGAAGAGAATGAATGTAGAAGAAGAAGAGAGATAGTTTGGAGAGAGATGTGGAAACCCTTGGAATGACAGAAAGAAAAAAGCTTAATAAGGAAGAAACGGAAAGGTGGTCGGATTAAAAGTCATCCGCCTACAATACTAACCCACGATCGCGGGTCATCCTCGACGCGACCGTGGAAGCGCGAGTGCGGCCATGGCGAGACATGATCGCGGGACCTTCATCTAAACATGGTTGCTATATCATATCCCTCTAAAAATAAGTTTTTTCCCGAAACATGGCCTAAAACACCGAGGTGTAAACACTCAACATCGTAGAGTAATAACATCTCCATCAACCATAATCTCAACTCAATAGCATAAGGTAAAACGATCTCCAGCAAAACTATAATCATACTCGGTAGCATGAAGGTAAAACCATCTCCAAAAAAACTATAATCATACTCGGTATCATGGAGGTAAAACCATCTCTAGCAAAACTATAATCGCAACTCGGGCTAGCACAACAAGATCTAATAAGATCGCATATCACCATCTAGCACGAAAATAATAACACATAATATCTCATAATCACGTAATCACATAACTCGCCAAGGTATAACTACAACTCTCTCATCACTCTCCAAATGTAGCTATCTTTGCATAAAACTTGGGATAGTTCCTCCGGATAGTATCCTCTATCTCCCACGTGGCCTCATTTGCTCCTCATCTGGACCACTGTACCCTCCACATCGGAATGTCCTTCGAGTGCAAGCGTTACCTCGCTCCAGGACCGCTACTAGATGCTCAACAAACGTGTGGTCCGGCTCAACCACTAAATCCTCATACTGATAATGTGTCTCGGATATGGTATGTACTACCTCAGCTAAGACACATGAAAAAGCAGATGAACACTCTCTAATCTGGGTGGCAATGCAAGCTGGTATGCCACCTCTCCAACATGCTCTAGAATCTCAAAAGGTCCGACATATAGGTGACTCAACTTCCCCTTTATGCCAAAACCTCTAACACCTCGCGTCGGTAATAGTCTCAACTAGACTTGAGCTCCAACTCTGAACTCTAGAGGCCGAAGCCTCTTGTCTACATACGAATTCTGGCAGATCTGCGCGGCCAGCATACGCTCTCTAATCAATGCCACTCGGGCAACATCATCATGTATATGCTTAAGAGATATACCAATGATATTGTTCGGCTCATCCCAACACAAAGGTGTATGGCACCTCCGTCCATACAATGCCTCATATGCGGCTATCCTAATCGACACATGCTAGCTTTTGTTGTACGAAAACTCTACCAATGGGAGGTGATGTGACCACACTTGTCCCTAGTATAACACGCAAGCCCTCAACATATCCTCTAAACTCTGTCTAGTATTCTGTGATTGACTATCTAACTGAGGATGAAAAGCCATCGTAAAATGAAGGCTCGTGCCTAGAGCAGTATGCAACTGCTGCAAAAATTGTGAGGTAAAACGTCCATCTCTATCGGACACAATAGTCCTCAGTACCCCATGGTGTCTCATTATTTGTCTATTGAACTCCTCAACTAGCCGACTCACCAACCACATTTCCCGAATAGGGATAAAACATGTCGTCTTTGTTAGTATATCAACTACAACCCATATAGGATCAAAGTTCCTACTCGGTCTCAAGCCAATAACAAAGCCTATGGAGATATCCTACCACTTCCACTGCGGTATTAGTAGTGGATGGAGGTTTCCTCCGGGTCCAATTATAACACCCCAAATCCACGGGACTCGGAGTGGTACATTGGGCTAGGATCTCACAATGGATCTTGACCCTAGCCTGACAACAAGTTCACTGGATCTTACGACAAGGCATAGGTAGATTAAAACCAAATACATAAGCTGTATAAGATACATCAAAAGTGTTTACAAACACAAAGCCGAGTACAAAACATCAAACATAAACATCCGAAACAAAAGATCACATATCCCACGCATCCTAATTTACAAAAGTCCTCGGTTGGTCACACCACCTGGCTCACTCTGCAGTCTTCCTAACCTGAAGATCATCTACAACACGGTATACACCGTTAGCTACAACAATGAATAAGTATGAAAGTAATAGCACAAACAGACATCAACATCTCATACATGCAATGCCACACACATTCATTTATTATCTTTCATCACGTTATTCCATTACTAATTCAACTTTTTTTGTAACACGAGGAGCCTCAAGAACCCCGTCATATCCAACGTAACACAAGAGTTTTGCATGGGGGTGATCGTCACTCGTCCCCTCCTGTGAGATCATCTTCAGGGCACCTTCTCTTAACCAGCAGGCGGAGACTAGTGGTTATCGCCCGTTATAATACACTTGGGCCATTTAAATATAATAAATGTCATCCTAGTCCGTTTTAGGTTATAAATGCACAATCATATGAACACACACAACCATCAGAATCACACAAATCCATAACTCAACGCAAAGTAAGTCCTATGGACTTACCTCATACACTCGTATCCAATACCACGTCCCAACAACGCCTGCAATAGCACGGCACACAATATCATACACTACAAGGGTTAGGAGACTTGTCTCCATAACCATAACCAACCTACAACCTCAATCTAAACCTCAAGATCACAACAAGCTCATAGATGCTTACAACATAACCTCAACATCAACACAAATGTCCTTAGGATCTACACTCAAAAACTTGTTACGCTAGGATTGTGTAGCACAAAAAGCTTTACATTTATAAACTCGATCTAATCTCCTAAACTACCTAGCGAAACCTGCAGTGTACGGATCGTTATGTAGGAAGGAAAGTATTCCGAGGTCGAACACAAGGACTGAGGCGAAATCAAGTCATTCAATGATCAAAGATAGTGTGAATCTAGTCTAAGAAAAGAGAAAGAAATAAAGAAATGAAAATCACGATATTTTTGGTTGGGTTTTTGTGGTGATCAAGCAAGATCACAAATCAAGCAAGATAATGAATCAAACTAACAACTCAAGCTAGCAGAATAAACAAGCAACACAAACACAAGATATGTGATCAAAGAGAGAAAAGTGGATTCTAGAGGTCAAGATTTCCGGTTATGGCATTGGACTCAAGCTTCTAAAGATTCTAAGGACAAAGCTGCGGTGTTGGGAAAGGGTGTTTCTCTAATGGAAGCAATTACCGGGTAAGTCTCATGCTTCACTAATCCCGCACCAAACTCCTATTACCGGGTAAGTCTGAAGGAGGTAAAGTTGGGAATTCTACACAAACCGGACACTACTTAAGGGGAAAACCTCTCCTTACCGGGTAAGTCTCGGAAAAGGTAAGTCTTAAGTAACAATCCTAGCACACTCAGTCCAATAGCGGCTTATGAGGCTCACTACTACATAGAGTCCATCATCTTTGGTATCTAAGATCGGAAATCACCGGGTAGGTCTCTTTCCTCACTTAGTTTGCTAGTATTTAGGTCACCCTAAGCTATATTATGCTCAACAAACACTAGGATTTCAACAATCTAACATCCTAACATACAGATTCATCAATTAAAGAGAAACAGAAGGAAAAATCGGGTGGATCATAGAAAAAATCGGCCGATTTACTCTGAAGAACAGGTCGATTTTTCTCCTCTGGTTTAGGTTTCGGGCACAAAAGTCATCCTAAACTAACATGTAAGTCCATTCTATCATCACCCAAGCTATAACCATCAATCCATAACTCCAGAATCACAATAAACTAGCCAATAACATGCATTTCAAGGTCTAAAATCATCATACAAGCATACATGGAATCCATAGCCAAAAGATGAAGTAAGGAAATGAAAGCAATGAAACTTAGCTGGATTTGAGTTCAAAACAAGTCTTTCAACACACCAAATGTAGCTCCAAGTCAGATCTTACAAACTTCAACAAGTTTCTTCACAAAAATCACTCAAATCTCACTACGAAATTAGGATCTACACTAATCTCTCTCAAGAACACCCACAAGGGTGCCTTGAAGAGAGGCTACAATCTATGAGTCTTTGGGAAGATGCTAGAGGATGTGTGAGAGGGGAATGGGAGAGAGAGATGCTCAGCAACAGCTTGCAGGCCCACTTATATTCTCCACCAAGAGCAAGGCCGGGCAAAGAGATCGTGGGACACGTGGCTTAAGCTGCTGAAGGCCAAAAATCGACCCAGTCAGGAAAATCGGCCGATTTTCCTGAGTGATGGTCCGATTTTCTTCAACAGAGGCATGCTATGATCGTCTAGCCATGAGTTGCTCCATTGCTTGCACCAATAAGGGTCCTTGTGTCCTTCATTGCTCCAATTATGTTCCTTCAAAGCCTTGGATGTGTACCACCATGAGGCTTGACCCTCGAATGTATCGATTAATGTCCAAAAGATTCCCGAAAAACCTACAAAACCGACAAAAGCTCGTGTAGACGTCTTTTCTAGAAATATGCATGAACTAATCGTAAACATCGTGAACTAGTGCCAAAACGTGCATGAATAACGGGAAAAACTATCTAAATGTATGCCTATACTAACGTCATAAATCACGTTATCAACACATCTCTATCATACAACTCCTCCTAACCAAGCTGGCCTAGTCAACAACTAAGCCAAGGCCAAAGGAAAGGAAGGATGGAAGACATACTAACCAGGTATGCACCAATAGAAGCAAGGGACTCCAAGATGACCCAATGAGGCGCAAGGGCAGCTCACACCAGGCACAGGGGCGGTCCACAGTAGGCACAGGGGCAGCTGGGTTCAGACGCAGGGGCGGCCAACTGTGCAGAAAGTTGGTCCCGACTTCTCTTCGATCCCTTTCTCGACTCTCTTCACTTCTTCAACACACTACAACAACATATATGCATATATACACATATATGATCATCAAACATCCAGGAAAGGATCCAACACAAGTCTAGCTTGTGATCCTAAGCTAGAATGGAAGAAAGATGTAAGAAAGAAGGAAGAAGCAGGATAGGAGTGAAGAACTTACACAAACAGCCCTAAGCAGCAACTAAGAGCTACAACACACGTCACCACCTCAAAACATCAACAACAACAACACACAGCATCAACCACAACCACAAGCTCAAGATCATCCAAGCTTCAACCCAACACAAACTCACAAGAACTCTCTCACAAGATCAAAGAGGAATCAAGAGGAGAAGATGAAGTAGAAGAAGAATGTAAGGGAGATGAAGGAGCTGGAATGAAGTGGAGAAACCCTTCATCTGAAGGTTGGGAAGCTTATATAGGAAGCTGCCCCAAAAGCAAGGTCAAGAGGTCAACAAAGGTGGTTACAGCCGCACAAAACCGCAGGGGCGGATCAATTAAGGCGCAGGGGAGGCTCACCTGTGGCGCAGGGGCGGCTCACAGGGTCCGCTGGGGCGGCTGAAAGTGTCCAAGGCAAGCTCAGCTAAGGCTCAACAAGGCTCCTAGGCTCCAAAGACTAAGGCTCTTACACCACACCCCCCTAAAACAAGTTTTGTCCCGAAACTTGCAAAATCCCAAATCCTCTCGGACCCATAAGCTGAGGTAAACTCTCTCCTCAAGAACATCAGGTCATAACCTATAACATTCTATATCCTCAACACAACATGGAAGAAACACAACTCCAATATAACAACTCTACACAAGGCCTAGAGGAAGATCATCTCTAGCCAAACACTAAACACATCACACTGGAATGGAGGAAACTCGTCTCCAGCTAAAACGTACACATAATACTACTATGTGGAGGAAAACCATCTCCACTCACACTATGTCCATCAGACATAGCGTGAAGGAAAGAACCATCTCCAGCTATACGTATCTCGTACTAGCAAACAAGATCTTATAGATCATATGCACATATCACAGCTAGCATGAAAACACAGCATATCACAAAAGCACATAACATGCACTCACCAAGAAGGCACTAAGATCTACTCGTGGATCCAACTGGTGCATCTATCTCGGCGTAGAACTCTGGATAGTTCCTCTGGGTACTATCCTCTGTCTCCCAGGTAGCCTCATCAGGTCCTTGTCTAGACCACTATATCCTCAACATAGGAATATTCTTGGAACGCAGGCATCTCATACCTTGCTCTAGGATTGCAATGGGGTGCTCTTCAAACGTGTGGTCCGGCACAATCACCAGATCATTATAACTCACGATGTGCCTCGGATCTGGTATGTACTCCCTCAAATGGGACACATGAAACACAGGATGAACTCCCTCTAAACTCGGAGGCAATGTTAATCTGTAGGCTGCCCTCCCGACTATATCCAATATCTCAAAAGGGCCGACATATCGGGGACTCAGCTTCCCTTTTATGCGAAAACGTCTGACGCCTCGCGTCGGGGATACTCTCAACTAGACATGAGCTCCTACCCTGAACTCTAGAGGTCGACGCCTCTTGTCTACATACGACTTCTGGCGACTTTATGCAGCCAACATCCTCTCTCTGATTAGCGCTACACAAGCCATATCATCTTGAATTTTCTCTAGCGCTATCCCACTGATACTGCTAGGCTCATCCCAGCATAAATGTGTACGGAATCTACGTCCATACAGTGCCTCATAAGGAGTCATCCCTATAGATGCATGCTAGCTATTGTTGTGTGAGAACTCAACGAGTGGGAGGTAATCAGACCATCCCTGTCCCCAATCCAATACACAGGCTCGCAGCATATCCGCTAAGGTTTGGATGGTCCTCTCTGACTGACCATCTGTCTGGGGGTGAAACGTAGTCGTGAAGTGTAGACTCGTCCCTATAGTCTGAGTCTGCTGCCAGAATCTCGATGTAAATCGTCCATCACGATCAGAGACTATCGTCCTCGGTACCCCATGGAGTCTCACCATCCGTCTAGTGTACTCCTCAGCTAGTTTGCTCACTGGCCACGTCTCTCTGATGGGAATGAAACGTGCCGTCTTCGTCAATCTATCAACGATCACCTAGATGGCATCATAGCTCCTACTAGACCTCAACCCGGTCACAAAATCTATGGAGACGCCCTCCCACTTCCACGGTGGTACTGGAAGTGGATGGAGCTCACCTCCAGGCCTGCAATGCTCTATCTTGACCTACTGATAGGTCGCGCACTGAGGCACAAATCTGGCTACGTCGGGCTTCATCCCTCCCCACCAATATGAATGTCTTACATCATGATACATCTTACTCGTACCAGGATGTACTGAGTAAGGTGTACAGTGAGCCTCTTGTAATATCCGTTGTCTCAGCTCTGCATCTGCAGGTACAGAAATGCGATCATGGCGCCTCGTAACTCCATCTGCTCCAATGTCAAACTGTGCTACCTCTCCATAAGACATCCTCTCTTTAATCCTCGTCAGGGTCGGGCAGGTCCCCTGCTTCTGTTGGATCTCATCCAACAGACCAGGTAGAACCTCTAATGCAAACAACTGGGTATCCTCATCAGGAAATTGGATGTCCATCTCTAGCCAGGCTAGATCTCTTTGAAATTGAAGCTGTACAGTAAGTCTGGCAATCGCCTTCTCTCGAGGCGTCTTCCTGCTCAAGGCATCAACTACTACATTCGCCTTGCCAGGATGATACAAAATCTAAAGGTCAAAGTCCTTGATCAACTCAAGCCATCGACGCTGGCGGTTATTCAATTCCCGTTGCGTAAAAATGTACTTCAGACTCTTATGGTCTGGGAAGATCTAGCATGTAGCACCATACAGGTAATGTCTCTAGATCTCCAAAGCATGAACTACCGCTGCCAACTCCAGATCATGAGTCGGGTAGTTCTCCTCATGCGTCTTCGACTATCGAGACGCACACGCTACCACTCTGCCACACTACATCAGAATACATTCCAAGCTCAGCTCGGATACGTCACTGTGAATTACGAAATCTTCTATGCCCTCCGGCTGCGCCAAAATAGGGGCGAAAGTCAAACATCTCTTCAGCTCCTCATTCTGAGTACACGGCTCGGACCATACAAACAGGATAGTCTTTTTTAACACGCTGGTAAGTGTTCGCCCCTAAACGTGCGTGCAAATAAGCTTTAAATTTATAAAACCAGAATCAAGCAAGCGAACCCGCAGTGTACGGATCGATATAGTTAAGCAAGAATTCCAAAGTATCGAGCACAGGGATTTGGGTGGGAACAAATTCAATTGCAGATTATCAAGCGAGTAAATATGAGAGTTTTTGGAAATATTGGGAAAACAACAATCCTAAAGATCCAAGTATCCAGCTGTGGCAATCGATTCAAGATTTACTATTGACATAAAGACAGAGTTGAGATATGCAAAGGTATGCTAATGTAAGGTAATCGTACGGTGAAGTTCCAAAAACCTTATATGACTCACCTACAAGACACTCCCTATACAGGTTGTTGAGGCTTCAATATAGAAAGGTTCTAAAGATAAGAATTAATGTCAAATACCCAAACTTGTAATCCAAGGATCAAAACTAACTTAACCGATTGAGGTTGTGACACTCACAATCGAGGTAGAGGTTGTTGAGGCTTAACTACCACCTAGAAAACGCAAGCAAGACTAAGTTAAAGCTAATCTTTAACTTTGGATTAAAGTAAAAGCAGGTTCGTAAACTTAAGGGAAATTACGGGTGGATCTTGAGATTCCAGGGTCGTGGAACTCAAGAACAAACCGTGATTTAGGGTTCGTCGACGATTTTCTCTAACTCTCAGGGTCTAATCCGTTTACAAGCGATCTATAATTATCTAAGCCACAACTATCAACCCTTCACCTTAGAATTGTTAAGGGTTTTTAGCCAATAACCGTCATGTTGATATCAAATTCAAGAATTATAAGATTTAAAGATGAAAACTTCCGAAAACTTTCAATAAACTCCAAACCAATCTCAAAGTCACAATCAAGAGCAAATAATGTCACTAATTCCAGGATAGAACAATCAACACAATCTTAGATAAGAAGGAAGAACGGGATGTCAATCCGTCTTCTAAATCAAACCTAAACAAGAAGAGAAGTCTTCTTGCACAATCTTCCGAATCTTCCGTTAATCCGGGAATCTCAATCGCAATCTCCACCAAAAGTGCGAGATTAGGGCAACTCCAAAAGATAAGCGCAAATTACGTCTTTTGCAAAAATCGCAGAAATCTCCAAGTCGCGGCGTAGGCGAAAGTCTCTAAGCGATGGTGCAAACAAGCACGTAAGCTGAGTGTCAGCGAGGATGACGGAATCTCCCTTCGTCCGTCTTTTTATAAGGCAAGATAAAATGTCGGCCCGACCCAATCTTCAAAAGATCGTGGCTTCAAAACGTGGCGAAAAAGATCGCCAAGATCACGGTCGTGGAACCTTCCAAGACCGTAATTTAGAGCGTGGAAATCAACACGGTTTGGACCATGGATTCCACGACCGTAAAAGCTCCTGGAATGAACCACGCTTCTCCTGCAGGGTTCCACGGCCGTGGAACTGAACGTGGTTCATAGTACGGCCGTATTTTAGAGCGTGGTTTAGGGCAAGAACGTGATTCTTCCCTAGCCTCGTGCATTCCTGAAGTTTACATCCATTTTGCTCCTAAGAATGCCCTCAATCCATGGACATACTCAATCAATTCGTCCTTGCTCGATTCCGTTCGGAAATGGCTCTCAATCACCTATAATACACATAAAGCTAGTGTAGACATACATATCGACAATATAGGCAAACTAGCTCACAGTTGCAACAATGTTCAATCAAAGACTATCAATATGAATCAAATACACTTAGAAAACGTGCCTAAAGTATCACAATATTTCATGCTAACAAATAACCCCATACTTGCAACTTGCTTGTCCCTAAGCAAGGCCTCTCAAAAAGCTTTTAGAACAAGAGTTAGGATGAAATATGTGTACCTTCTCAAAGCAATACTTCTTTTGGGTGAATGTGCCTTCTAAAGAATAGATCATTCTCAAACCTTGCTTCAATCGTTTATAAGACTTTCATACACTTAATCAAAGAGTAAAAAGCAAAGAAGACTCATGAATCAATTAAACTTCTAAACAAGCATCATAACCTTCAAACATTATCAAAATCAATCATAAGAAACTTCAATTTAGACCACAAAGTCATATAACATTCTTTTGATCTTAAGGACTTTCAAAGAAAAGGTCTAGAATGTGGAAGGAAAGGAAGCTTTTAGGGAATGTGGTGCATGAATCCGGGAAATTAGACAACTACTCACTTCTTCCTTTCTTGCGGTTTCCGCACACTTTCAACTTAGAGCTTCGCTCTCTTCTTTTCATTTTTCGACTTTACTTTTGGAGTTATGGATAGAGGTGCACAAAAACCGAAGCCTATGAGATTGGCGTTTCTCAATTTTCATGAGATGCCTCAAACCCTTGGCGCACATACCATAATCCGCTAGGAATATCGCTCAATCCGACTTTGGCATGACACAAACACCCGGCTATGTGAATGGTGCCGAGTTACTCATCGTCATGATTGACTTCCCCAAACCTATAATTTCTTTCTATTCTTTTGATTGCAAATAATTGCTCTCATGGCCCTCCCACATCAAACATGCCTTTTTCATTCACTTCTCCAAATTCCTGGATAGGTAAGGGAGGTCAATATTTCAATGAGGAGCTAAATGGTCAAAGAAGGAAGAAAGAAAAATCGAATTGCCTTAATCATCTCAACAAGAAGTATTAGAACTTGTAGTGTGATTTCAACTTCAATTTCTCAACATGATTTAGGTAATATTCATCACATTATGAAACTTGCAAAAGAGGTACAATCCATTCATTCAAATTCTTTTCAATTCACTATTCTTTTAAGCATGCAATTGTCATCAAACTCAATTCACAAGTAGCGATTATCATGAAAATCATCTCAATTCATTAGAAGCACAAAATTTTTCAAAACTTTTCAATTTTTATGGGTTTTTCAAAGTTCTTTTTCATGCAATGCAATAATGTAATGTGCAACAATATAATGAACATGCAATGATAGTCTCGAATAGAAGCAACATAGTGAGTAAGAGTTATTACAAACTTTTAGTACATCCCACCCCATACTTAGGACGGACATTGTCCCTAATGTTCAAAAGAAAGAAAGAAAAGAAAGAAAAGAAAAAGAAACTCACAAAGTGGTGGTGGAATGGCTAAAGCGAACGGTCATGCAATCAATCACTGCGGCGCTGGTGGAGGCGGGAATGGAGAGAAGCTGGGATCATAAAACCGCCCAAACTGCTGGCGGTAGACGTCTCTCATCATGTGATCGAGGTCGTCCAAGAGTCCATCTCTAGCATCGGTTCGGATCTCCAATGCTCCCACTCTCTCTGAAAGTCCGGTAGCCCAATCCGGCATCTGCTCATACCATCCCGGAGCCTGACTATACCATGCTGGGGCATCGGATGGTGCTGGTGCTGGTGCTGCTGGCTGCTCTGTGGACCAAGGAGGGGGAACTCCATAACATGTAGGAGGTGTGGTCATCCACGTAGGTCTCTCACTCACGCTAGCGCAGCGAGAAGACGAGCCTGAAGCTCTAGCTGGACGTGGAGAACGTCTAGGTGCATCGGAGGCCGCCTTCGGCTGATCCGGAAACGTGCCAAACTCTTGCTCGGCTCCTCCTCCACCCTCAAACTGATCTCTCATATCCTCCTCCTCAACAACTGGTGGTGGGACATATGGGGGAGCTACAATCCTGTTCGCATGCATGGCAGCGAACGTCTCCTTCCAATTTTGACGTCCTGCCATAATGGAGTACTCCGGTAACCACTCTATACCCCTACCCGTCCTGCTCTCCCAAGGCATGGCCGCATAAGGCGGACCTCTATGAGTGGGGAAGATAAGCCCTCTAGTCATGAAGGCATGAAGTCCTAAGGGAACGGCCGGTATGCGGGTGCATGCAGAGAAATCAACACCCAAGCTCCTAGCAATGTGGGTAACTATCCCACCATATCCGATGTTGCCCTTCTTCTTGTTCTTGAGCTTGCTCATAGTAGCAGCCAAGAGGGTGGCGCAGTCAGCTCGGCGCCCGTACAACATGGAGTACAGCAAAAAGAGCTCATCCGTCTTGATCTTTTGGGGCGTCTCCGTCCAAGGAAAGAGACACTCCGAAAGAACACGGTGAGCTATCTTCAAGGCTAGGTGGTACATCAACCTAGCCTTGGTATCAGCAGGTTGCCAACGGTCCCCGTCGGCGTAAATCATCGCTACCTCCTCCCAAAAGTCCTTGGCGTAAACGCCACTAGGAAATCGACCGTTAAAGGTCTCTTGGAACCCGAAAAAGGTCCCGAACTCACGGATGCTAAAATGATAGTCTATTTCCATAAGACGGAAAGAGACGGTCCTGTCTACATGGCTGTGCTCGAAAGACGTCACAACTTCCCGTGTAATCTCCTCATAAGCGTCTTCTCGGATAGCCGAGAAGACAACTAGTCCGGCTCTATCCAAAATCCAAGTAAGGTCATCTATAATGTTGAGAGGAGCTAGATCCTCCAACAATAGGTACCTAGGACCAATCACAGCCCTCTCCTTGATCCTCTCGAGGGCATCGAGGTGATCCTCATGTATGGTCGGGACTCTAGGGCTAGGAGGTGAGGGTGACGAAGGTGATGATGGAGGTGAAGGGGAAGAGGGTGGTGGTGCTCTAGAGGATGAGGAAGAAGAGGGATTACCCTTCCTCTTCTTGTTCTGGTTATTCTTCTTCTCCTTAATCCTCCCCGAAACTCTCCTCACAAAGTCCATTATGTCAGAAATTACGGCCTGTTCTTGCAATTCCACGGCCCTAGTTCTCCCAGGAACCGTGATTCGTCTCAGAAATTCGCAAATCTCAGCAAATCAACACTCAATCTCCACAAACAGGCAGTCCTAATCTAATTTCTTCCAATCTCAATCAGTTCTTCCTAAAATTTCTAACAAAAACGAACCAAATCGACAAAGATCAAGAAGAGGGAAAAAACCTATTTTTCGGATTTAAAAATCCGAATTGCGCGTTCCTTGGTGAATTTCCGCTCGATTTGTCGCTTGGATCTTGTTGGTGGTCGGATTTGCTTCAGTTTAGGAAGAAGAATCGTTAAAAACGATTAAGAAACGAGGAATTTGAGGAGGGGGCGTGGATTCGGCGTTTAGGTCGTGGAATAGGGGTTTTGTGGGTGATTTTTGTGAAGAACGTGGTTTATATAGTCACAGGCAAAATTTTGAAAATCACGGTCTGTCGGGGTGTTCCACGGCCGTGGAATTGTGCGGAACCGTGGTTTTGGTGATTTTTCAAAGGCTTTTGGAAATTACGGGCACTGTAGCTGTCACGACCGTGGTTTAGGCCGTGGAACTCTCTGTAAAGCTCCAAAGTCCAAATTTCGTCACTTTTCTTCAACATTATCTTCCCTTTTCCTTTTCCATCGTTCCTACATCCAAAAACACGAACATACCGGAAGAAATCGAGGCAAAATAAAGCGAAAAACGTCTAAACTAAGCTAAACAATGAATCGAAAGCAAAAACAAAAAAATGCAATACCTTGGGTTGCCTCCCAAGAAGCGTTTTGTTTAAGGTCCGTAGCTAGACCAATCTCGCACTTATTCGAGTGCGGTGGGCGCGAACTCTTCAGCTTGGAGTTCCGGCGTATACTTCTTGAGTCGTTGGCCGTTCACCTTAAAGCTTCCGCCCGTTTCACCCTATACTTCAACTGCACCATGGGGGAAAATACGCTTAATTAGAAAAGGTCCCGTCCAACGAGATTTAAGCTTACCTGGAAAGAGACGAAGCCTTGAATTGAAGAGGAGAACTTGATCTCCTTCTTTGAAGTCCTTCGGAATGATGTGCTTATCATGCCAACGCTTTGCTCTCTCCTTATTGATCTTAGCGTTTTCATAAGCGTTCAAGCGGAGTTCGTCTAGCTCTTTAAGGTCTAGGAGGCGCTTCTCTCCCGCTTCCTTCATGCTGAAGTTCAGCCACTTGATAGCCCAAAACGCCTTGTGCTCCAACTCCACCGGCAAGTGACAAGACTTCCCATACACAAGGTTGTATGGTGTGGTTCCTATGGGAGTCTTGTACGCAGTCCGGTACGCCCACAATGCATCGTCAAGCTTCAAGGACCAATCCTTTCTAGTCCTTGAAACCGTCTTCTCTAGAATTCCTTTGATCTCCCTATTTGAGATCTCAACTTGTCCACTTGTTTGTGGATGATAAGGGGTAGCGACCTTGTGAGTAACCCCATACTTAGCTAGAAGAGCTTCAAAGCGACGGGCTATGAAGTGAGAACCTCCATCACTAATGATAGTCCTTGGCATCCCAAATTGCGGGAAGATGGTCTTGTTAAAGAACTTGACCACCACTATGGCATCATTTGTGGGAGAGGCAATTGCTTCCACCCATCTAGAAACGTAATCCACTGCCAATAGTATGTATTGGTTTCCACAAGAGGATGGGAATGGTCCCATGAAATCAACTCCCCAAACGTCGAAAATCTCCACCTCTTGGATGTTGTTGTGGGGCATCTCATTCCTTCTAGAGATATTGCCTGTTCTTTGACAAGCATCGCAGAAAGAAACAAAGGATTGCACATCTCTAAACAAGGTAGGCCAAAAGAATCCAAATTGCAATACCTTTGGCTAGTCTTGTTCGAACTAGCGTGTCCTCCACAAGGTAGTGAATGACAATGGCGGATGACACTTTGCATCTCATCTTCCGGCACACATCGCCGTATGATGCCATCCGGACCTCTCTTAAAGAGGAGAGGCTCGTTCCAATAGTATTCCCGGACGTCCTTAAAGAAATTCTTCCTTTGTGCGTAGGATAGTCCGGGTGGTATCTCCTGGCAAACCAAATAGTTAACAAAATCAGCAAACCATGGTTCGTTACCTTTGGAGATCACATCGATGCACTCTTCAATGAGGTGTAGGTGTTCGTCCGGGAAGGAGTCATCGATGGGTAAATGGTCGTCCTCTAGATGTGTTAGGCGACTCAATTGATCCGCAACAGAATTTTCTGAACCTTTCTTGTCGCAGATCTCTAGATCGAATTCTTGTAGGAGAAGAATCCATCTAATTAGCCTTGGCTTCGCATCTTTCTGCGCAAGGAGATACCGGATCGCAGCATGATCCGTGTAGACAATCACCTTTGCACCTACAAGATAAGAGCGAAACTTGTCAATAGCATAGACAATGGCTAAAAACTCTTTCTCGGTAGTGGCGTAGTTGAGCTGCGCTTCATCTAGCGTCTTGCTAGCATAGTATATGGCATGGGTTCGCCCTTCCTTTCGTTTTCCAAGAACTGCTCCAATAGCTACATCACTAGCATCGCACATAACCTCAAAGGGAAGAGTCCAATCCGGAGGTTGGATAATAGGTGCTGAAATTAGAGCTTGCCGAATTGTGTTAAACGCATCCAAACATTCCTGTGAAAACTCAAAAACTGCATCCTTCATCAATAGATTAGTGAGCGGTTTTGATATCTTAGAAAAGTCCTTAATGAAACGTCTATAGAATCCAGCATGTCCTAGGAAACTTCTTATCCCTTTCACCGAAGTTGGGGGAGGAAGTTTCTCTATGGTCTCTATCTTAGCTTTATCCACTTCTATCCCTCTACTAGAGATTAAGTGACCTAATACGATTCCTTACTTAACCATGAATTGACACTTCTCCCAATTAAGAACTAGGTTAGTGTCTTCGCATCTTTGCAAGACAAGAGAAAGGTTAGAAAGACAATCGTTAAAAGAGGAACCGTATACAAAGAAGTCGTCCATGAAGACCTCCATGATTTCCTCTATGTATTCGGAGAAGATGGCCATCATGCACCGTTGAAAGGTAACTGGGGCGTTGCAAAGCCCGAACGGCATTCTCCTATAGGCGAACGTACCCCACGGGCACGTGAATGTGGTCTTCTCTTGATCATCCGGATGTATCGGAATCTGAAAGAAACCACTATAACCGTCAAGGTAGCAAAAATGTGAATGTTGCGCTAACCTTTCAAGCATTTGATCAATGAATGGCAATGGGAAGTGATCCTTTCGCGTTGCATTGTTGAGCTTGCGGTAGTCTATGCACATCCGCCAACCCGTTATGGTTCGGGTAGGAATGAGTTCGTTGTTCTTGTTGGTGATGACCGTCATTCCTCCCTTCTTCGGAACCACTTGAACCGGACTCACCCACTTACTATCGGAGATAGGGTAGATGATACCTGCATCAAGAAGCTTAAGAATTTCCTTCTTGACAACCTCCTTCATTGTCGGATTTAACTGCCTTTGAGGTTGTCCTGAAGTTCTAAAATCTTCCTCTATTAGTATCTTATGCATGCATAGGGAGGGTTTAATTCCTACTAAGTCCTCTATAGTGTAGCCTAAGGCTTTCCTATGTTTCCTAAGGACAATCATGAGCTGATTATGTTCATCTATGCTTAGTTCGGAAATAACAATAACCGGAAAGGTAGAATTAGGTCCTAGAAAAGTGTACCTTAGATGAGTAGGAAGTGGTTTTAGTTCCATCACTTTCGGAGCTTCCAATGATCTTTGAGGAGCATCCGATGTCTCCTTAGAAGTTTCTAAGGGTGTTGAGTGTGTGGGAGAAAATTTTGAAGAAGTTGAAGAAGTGTCTCGATCACCCCTTTCCACGGCCAAAATTACGGGTGGATCATGTCCTCCACGGCCGTGGTTTAGGGCGTTTAAGGGAAATACGGTTGTCACATCTTCTCCACGACCGTATAACTCCCTGGAGTGGGACACGTTTTTGGTTGTGAAATCCACGGCCGTGGAATATAATGTATAACCGTGGATTCTCACATTTTCAGCCTCATCGTGGAGTTTCTCAAACTCCTCTTCATGCATCTCTTCTTGTGCTTCTAAGGCTTTAATTGCCTCATTGCACTCTTCCTCTTCCCCTACATTGGTTAGACTCATAGTGATAACTTTTTGTAAAGGATCGTTAAAGAGAATCGCACTTACCTCCTCCCTAGACAAACCTTCTTCATCTTGGATATCGAAAATATCCTCATCAAAGATTGACTCCTTCACTAGGGTGGAAAGAACAAACTCTACTTTCTCTTCTCCTATATCAAAAGCGAGTCTCCCATTCTTGCAATCGACTATGCAGCCGGAAGTTGCAAGAAACGGTCTTCCGAGTATGACCGGGACCGGACTATCTGCAGGAATGTCAAGCACGACAAAATCAATGGGAACAAAGAATTTACCTAGCTTGACCGGGACGTCTTCTACAATACCGACGGGGCGAGTGATGGATCGATCCGCCATATATAACGTCATCTTCACCGGTTTAGGATCACCTAAACCGATCTTCCTGCACAATGCAAGTGGTATGATGCTCACACTTGCTCCTAAGTCACATAAAGCGTCATATGTGACATCTCCCACTCCTATGGGAATGCAAAATGACCCCGGATCCTTCAATTTTGGGGACATTTTCTCCTTCATGGTCTTGATGAGATCCGAAGAATCCGAACTCATCTTGACCTCACCGAAGTCTTCTAGTTTCCTCTTGTTGGAGAGGAGCTCCTGCAAGAACTTGCCATAAGTTGACATACCTACAATAGCATCAATGAAGGGTATATTAATATGCAGCTTACTCATGAGTTCTATGAACTTACCGAATTGTTTATCTAGACGCGCTCGCGCTCTAGATTGAGGAAATGGTAGGGGAGGTTTGTAAGCTGGAGGAGGAACGTAGACATCTTCCTTCTCCTTCCCCTTCTCCTTGTCTTTCTCTACGGAGAATTCAACAAATTTAGGTTGCGGATCGGTGGTAGTCACTCCGCTCCTAGTTGTGATCGCCATAACCCTTCCCTTAGGGTTGTCCTCCGTCTTTCCTGGAAGCTTCCCTTGATTCCTAGGAACTTCCTCCGCATGGTTGAACATTTGGATTTCTAAAACCTTTTGAGCTTTATCGACCTTGAAAATTTGTTCATCAACCTTAATGATGCAGTTCTCCAACTCTTGAAGCTTTCCCAAAATCGTTTCCAACATGGGATCGGGCTTCTCCTTTACCGAAGTGTTTCCTCCATTTGATGTTTGCCCCTGGCTTCTCAAAGGAGTAGAGGAAGAGGAGGGTGGAGTTAGTGAATTAGAATTGGAAGGATAAGAGTTACCGGAATTTTGTTGATTGGAGCGCCAATTGTTGTTACTTGAACCCCTATTGTTGTTCCAATTGTTGTTCCGGTCATTATTATTGTTGTTGTTGCCATTCCAATTGTTGCTCCGGTTATTGTTCTGGTTGTTGTTGTTATTGTTGTTGTTGCAGTTTGTGTTATCACCTCCATTGTTGTTGCCCAAATAACCAACATCCTTCCCTTGTTGTTTTGGAAAGTTGGTCTTGATAGCCTCCTTCAACTCTTTGATCTCATTGTTGAGGGAGAAAATCTGGTTTTGAGCTTCATGTGTGAGCTTTGCTCCTTGCTCCACACGATTTCCCTCCACTTTCCGGTGGGAATACTTCTCTATGACCCTTGCTTGCTTCTCAATGAAGTCCCAAGCGTCATCTTCTCTCATGTCCATGAATGTTCCACATGAGAGGGATTGGAGGTTGAATTGTGTTCCCGCATCCAGCCCCTTATAGTAAATCTCCAGCAAGGCAAGTTTGGATATGCCATGATGAGGGCAATCCAAGAGCAAATCCTGAAACCTTTCCCAAGATTGAAACAAACTTTCGTTAGGTCTCATGGAAAAAGCATTAATCTTACCTCTAAGTTCCGCCGTTTTGGAAGGCGGAAAGAATTTGGTGAGGAACTCCGCGGAAAGGTTTTCCCACGTGTCTAGTTTCCCACTAGGAAGAGCTTGGTACCAAGACAACGCTTTCCCCTTCAAGGAGAAGAAGAAAGGCTTGAGCTTATAGTTGTTGGTAGTAGCATTTTCGGTCTCATTGTCTCCATCATACACTCAAAGTTTTGCAAGTGTTGGTGTGGAGATTCAGCGCTTGTTCCGCCGAATTGGCTTTGGCGAACAAGAGTGATAACTTGAGGGTTGAAGCTAAACCCTTGTACATCTTCAACATCAAAATTCACGCCCAAGCGGCGTGGTTGTTGTGTTGGATCCATCCGCTGGCCAAGAGTTCTTGGCTCATCATCCACACGCTCGATCCTTGCGTTCCTAGGTGGAGCACGGCGATTAGTAGCTCCTCGTGGACGGAAAGGATTCACATTGATCGTGGGATCAATTTCTTCTAGCGGTGGCATGGAAGAGTCACTATCATCAGCGGATGAATGACTTCTTCTTCTAGATCTTGATGCCCTTCTTGAGGATTTCTTGCTTCCCTTATTCTTAAGGTCGCTTAGCTCTATCCTCATTTGGAACATCATATCCTTTAGATCGTTAACTTCAGATTGATGACGATCCATTTCATCCCGGCGGATGTTCTCATTCCATTGGAGTTGAGCTTCTTTCTCCGCTAACTCCGCTTGAAGATCGCGTTCGTGTTCTTCAGCCATCTTCTTATCCTTGAGCTTTTGTCTTAGAGTCCTCTCAAGCTCTTGATCAAGAGGTAAGAGGTCTTCGGTGTTCCTAGACCTGCGCATGCACTTAGAACAATATCAAATAACGAGAGCAAGCTCCCAAGCTTGACAACCGGCAACCGAATTCGGCCGAAACCAAATCCCCGGCAACGGCGCCAAAAACTTGTTCGCCCCTAAACGTGCGTGCATATAAGCTATAAATTTATAAAACCAGAATCAAGCAAGCGAACCCGCAGTGTACGGATCGATATAGTTAAGCAAGAATTCTAGAGTATCGAACACAGGGATTTGGGTGAGAACAAATTCAATTGTAGATTATCAAGCGAGTAAATATGAGAGTTTTTGCAAATATTGGGAAAACAACAATCCTAAAGATCCAAGTATCCAGCTGTGGCAATCGATTCAAGATTTACTATTGACATAAAGACAGAGTTGAGATATGCAAAGGTATGCTAATGTAAGGTAATCGTACGGTGAAGTTCCAAAAACCTTATATGACTCACCTACAAGAAACTCCCTATATTGGTTGTTGAGGCTTCAATATAGAAAGGTTCTAAAGATAAGAATTAATGTCAAATACCCAAACTTGTAATCCAAGGATCAAAACTAACTTAACCGATTGAGGTTGTGACACTCACTATCGAGGTAGAGGTTGTTGAGGCTTCACTACCACCTAGAAAAGGCAAGCCAAGACTAAGTTAAAGCTAATCTGTAACTTTGGATTAAAGTAAAAGCAGGTTCGTAAACTTAAGGGAAATTACGGGTGAATCTTGAGATTCCACGGTCGTGGAACTCAAGAACAAACCGTGATTTAGGGTTCGTCGACGATTTTCTCTAATTCTCAGGGTCTAATCCGTTTACAATCGATCTATCATTATCTAAGCCACAACTATCAACCCTTCACCTTAGAATTGTTAAGGGTTTTTAGCCAATAACCGTCATGTTGATATCAAATTCAAGAATTATAGGATTTAAAGATGAAAACTTCCGAAAACTTTCAATAAACTCCAAACCAATCTAAAAGTCACAATCAAGAACAAATAATGTCACTAATTTCAGGATAGAACAATCAACACAATCTTAGATAAGAAGGAAGAACGGGATGTCAATCCGTCTTCTAAATCAAACCTAAACAAGAAGAGAAGTCTTCTTGCACAATCTTCTGAATCTTCCGTTAATCCGGGAATCTCAATCGCAATCTCCACCAAAAGTGCGAGATTAGGGCAACTCCAAAAGATAAGCGCAAATTACATCTTTTGCAAAAATCGCAGAAATCTCCAAGTCGCGGCGTAGGCAAAAGTCTCTAAGCGATGGTGCAAACAAGCACGTAAGTGGAGTGTCAGCGAGGATGACGGAATCTCCCTTCGTCCGTCTTTTTATAGGGCAAGATAAAATGTCGGCCCGGCCCAATCTTCAAAAGATCGTGGCATCAAAACGTGGCGAAAAAGATCGCCAAGATCACGGTCGTGGAACCTTCCACGACCGTAATTTAGAGCGTGGAAATCAACACGGTTTGGACCATGGATTCCACGACCGTAAAAGCTCCTGGAATGAACCACGCTTCTCCTGCAGGGTTCCACGGCCGTGGAACTGAACGTGGTTCATAGTACGGCCGTATTTTAGAGCGTGGTTTAGGGCAAGAACGTGATTCTTCCCTAGCCTCGTGCAATCCTGAAGTTTACATCCATTTTGCTCCTAAGAATGCCCTCAATCCATGGACATACTCAATCAACTCGTCCTTGCTCGATTCCGTTCGGAAATGGCTCTCAATCACCTATAATCAACATATAGCTAGTATAGACATCCATATCGACAATATAGGCAAACTAGCTCACAGTTGCAACAATGTTCAATCAAAGACTATCAATATGAATCAAATACACTTAGAAAACGTGCCTAAAGTATCACAATATTTCATGCTAATAGTAAGTGGATGGCAATCACAGAGAATCCCTCCACAAACCGTCGGTTGAAAGCGGCTAAGCCAAGGAGGTTACACACTACCTTGACATTCGTCGGTGTTGTCCACACTGTTACAGATTCGCTCTTTACTGAATCAACTTTGATCTCATCAGTAGAAACAACATGACCCATAAATCCTACTTCCGGCATCCAGAACTCACACTTAGAGACTTGACATACAGTTCTCTATTTCAAAAAACTCGTATCACTGTCCTCAGATGTCCTGCATGTTCCTCTCTGCTACGAGAGTACCCTAGGACATTGTTTACAAAGACCACCACAAACTGATCAAAAAAGTCGATGAATATGCCATTCATCATATCCATAAAGACAACGGGCGCATTCGTGACCCCGTATGGCATCACTACTAACTTGTAGTGGCCATACCGAGTCTGAAATGCCGTCTCACATACATTCTGCTCTCTTATCCTCAATTGGTGATAACTCGAGCGTAAGTCACTCTTGGGAAACACCATTTCTACTTGAAGCTAATCATCAGGTAGTCAATACGAGGCATTAAATACACTAGGGCGAAGAAAGCCCGTCTCAGCCAACTCTTCAAGTCATTAGTTACAACATCTTAAGAGGCGTCATAGGATATGGGCCTTCCCAATCAGTTTTGTATCATCCTTTAATTCGATAAAAATGTCCATACTCCGTTGGGGCGGCAACTAGACGGTTTAGTAACACGTCTATAAGCTCATAAACCATTGGGATACCTTCCAATATTAGACTATCTCACTCCTTAATGGTATAACACTAGAAGGCGTCACATCCTTGTGCTATCAATTCGTTGCTTGTACAGACCTAATGACAACCCGTCTCTTCAAAGGCCTTAACCTCGGAAAACCTCTATCTAATCCATCTCACTAAAGACTGTAATAGCCTTCCTACTAATATCTAACACAACATAATATCTATTCATCCAATCCATACACATAATGACTTCTTCATGCACCTACATCATGACAAAGAAGTCTGCAAACCATACACAAGTCCTTGAATAAATGGGATAACCACATATCGCGCGGGTACCTCAGACCCCTAACTGGTGATCTTGTAAATGAAAGTCTACCTTCTACTATTTCCACAATCCACTATTAACGCATACATCGAAAGACAAGAAGTGCATAGCACTCACTACAAACAAAACTCCACTAGGTGAACCAGCAGTTCTGATAACACGATTTGTGACGTTAGTTTAGGCATCCATTTAGATAGTTTTTCCCGCTATTCATGCATAGTTTGGCATTTGTTCATGACGTTTACGTTTAATTCATGCATATTGTCGAGATAGACGTCTACACGAACTTTTGTCGGTTTTGTAGGTATTTTGGGGAGCTTTTCGAGCTTAATCGATACATTCGAGGATCATTCCTCGCGATGACACACTTCCGGACTCATTAAGAAGCAAGCTAGGAGCTAAGGAGAACACATAGGACCTTGTTGGTGCATGCCTTGCACCAACTCATGGCTTAACGATCAAAAGAGTGTTGTCTGAGCAAAAGCACGGTCCAGACCCAGATTCCACGCCCGTGATTTTGACCGTGATTCTATCTGGACAGCTGTGACAACTGTCCCACGATCTCCATAACCGACTCTTGCTCTTGGTGGAGGCTATAAGTGGTCCTGCAGGCTGATTCTTGGGGGATCCTCTCCCACACTCTCTCATTCCACAACATTCCATTGGAGGCTACTCTTGGGGGGACAAAAAACACTCTCATTTGGAGAAGAAGAAGAAGAACACTAGTTTTAGAGTTTTCATAGTTTTTGAGAGATTTTTGAGTGAACTTGTAGAAGACATTTGCAGGGCTTTGTAAGGAACGATTTGAACCTTCTTTTGAAGGGTTGTAAGTCTTTCTTAACATACATTCAACTTGGTTTTCTTGTTCTACTTGTTTCATTACTCTTTCATTTCATTTTCTTGCTATGGAAGCCATGAATGTATGCTTGTTGAGTTTGATTATTAAAATGCATGTTGTTGGCTAAATAGTTGAGATTCTAGGGTAAATGAATGATGGTTATGGCTTGGACTATGATAGAATAGACTTAAATGTATCTTTGGATTAATTGCTTGCTCGAACTTAACTGATGTTGAAAATCACGGGTTGTTCTTCTCCTTCTACGGTCGTGGTTCTGATTATCAGCCCGTGGTTTTGTTCTGTTGTGCTTGTATTGATAATTTTGAATGTTAGGATGTTAGATTGTTGAAATCCTAGAGTTTATTAAGCTTAATCTAACCTAGGGTGACCTAATGCTAATAAACTAAGTGAGAGAAGAGACTTTCCCGGTGATTCTCTCTCTTAGGTACCGAAGATGAACTCTAGGTAGTAGTGAGCCTCACAAGCCACTATTGGACTGAGTGTGCTAGGATAGATGTTTAGGACTTGCCTTCCCGAGACTTACCTGGTAAGGAGAGGTTATATCCCTAGATAGCAATCCGGTTTGTGTAGAATTCCCAACCTTAGGCTCCTAGAGACTTACCCGGTGATAGGACCTTTGGTGCGGGATTAGTGGACCATGAGACCTACCCGGTGATTGATCCCACTTGAGAAACACCCTTTCCTAACATATTATAGCTAGTCCAAGGTTGATTAGAAGCTTGAGTCCAATGCCATAACCGGAATTCCTAACCCCTAGAATCCGCTTTTCTCTCTTTGATCACATATCTCGTGTTTGCGTTGCTTATCTGTGTTGTTAGCTTGATTTGTTAGTTTGTTTTATAATCTTGCATCATTTGTGATCTTTGTTTGATCACCACAAAACCAACTCAAAAACATTATGATTTTCATTTCTTTATTCCTTTATCTTCTCTTAGACTAGATTCACACTATCCTTAGTCACTTATACGATTCGATTTCACCTTAAACTTTGTGTTCGATCTCAGAATACTATCCTTGCTACAAAACGACCCATACACTGTGGGTTCGCTAAGAGTTAGGAAAAATATATCGAGTTACAAATTTAAGACTTTTGCGTGCTACAATACTAGTGTAACAAGTTTTTGGCGCCATTGCCGGGGACTAGGTCTAGATTGAATCATTGTTTGTGATTGTTTATAGTTTAGGTCTTTCTTGTTGCTTTTGATCTTGTTTCGTTTATGTCTTTGATTTTTTAGGACATCTCTCATTCCATAGGTGCATGCTAAGATCTCGTGGCAATGATTTAGCTCCACTCGATCCCGAACGAGAGAAAACCCTTAAAGCTAGATCTAAGAGCATTAAGAAGAAGAAGGAGATGGCCGCAAGAGATCTTCAAGCTGAGTTGGATGATGCTTTAGAGCAAATTAGGTTAGGAGATGAACTCTTGGAGAATGAGAGGAGACTTGCCAATGAAAGGGAAGAAGCAACTAGGAGGAAAATTGAAGAGATTAGGCAAGCTCTTGTGCAAAGAGAGCTTAATCGTCAACAACCTCCACCACCACCACCACCGCAGCCGGCGGTCAATGTTCGGTTTGAGCCGATCATGATTAGGAGCCACAAATGCTAGGGAAACGTATGGATCCAGCCCAAAGAGTGCACCGTCCGGGTGTAAACTTAGGAGATCCCGCAACCCATGATTATGAGCTCCACCCTCAAGTGCTACAAATGATCCGGCACAATTGTTAGCATGAAATATTGTGATATTTTAGGCACGTTTTCTAATCGTAATTGATTCATATTGATAGTCTTTGATTGAGCTTTATGCATATGTGAGCTAGTATTACCTATATTGTCAATGTGGATGTCTACACGAGTTCTATGTTGATTATAGGTGATTTGGAGCTATTTCCGAACGAAATCGAGCAAAGGAAAGTTGAGTTGATGTGTCCATAGATCGAGGACACTTTTTGGAAGCAAATTGGAGTATTAGATTGAGGAATGCACGAATGAAGGCAAGAACCACGCTCTCACCCTAAATTACGGCCGTGGATTTTGAGTCAGAATTCGATGTTCATTCCAGGGGATTCTACGGCCGTGGAACTAACCGTAGTAGTTTCCACGCCCTAAATTACGGTCGTGGAATCTTCCACGACCGTGATCTTGACGAATCTTTTCGCCATGTTTCGAAGCCATGATCTTTTAAAGATCGGGCCGGGCCGACACTTCGTCTCGCCCTATAAAAAGACGGCCGAAAAGAGGTTTCAGGAGGCTGGCTTACACCTTTACACAAGCTCCTTACAATCAACGCTTAACAACGCACAAACCCTCATCTTGGAGGTAATTTTGGAGATCTCATTGAAGATCAAGGTTCGTAATTGGAGAATTGCTGTTTGTGATCTTCGCGTTTGTTGAAGATCGAAGTTCTTGGAGGATTTTGCAAGAAGATTCCTCTTCTTGCTTAGGTTTGATTTAGGATCCGATTGACATCCCGTTTCTTTTCTTTCCTAAGATCGTGATTGCTTATTCCGTTTTAAATCTTTTGATAAACACTTGTTCTTGACTGTGATTCTAAGATTCGTTTGAAGATTATTGATAGTTCTTGAAAGTTCCCATCTTTTGTCTTTTAATTCTTGAATTAATATCAATATGACTGTTATTGGCTAAAAACCCTTAACAATTCTAAGGTGAAGGGTTGATAGTTGTGGCTTAGATGATGATAGATCGATCGCAAACAGATTAGACCCTGAGAGTTAGAGAATTATCGCCGACAACCCTAAATTACGGGCTGTTCTTGAGTTCCACGACCGTGGAATCTCAAGATCCAACCGTAATTTCCTTAAGTTTACGAGCTTGTTTTTACCTTAATCCAAAGTTAAAGATTTGCTTTAGCTTAGTTTAGACTTGTCTTTTCTAGGTGGTAGTGAAGCCTCAACAACCTCTACCTCGATTGTGAGTCTAAACAACCTCAATCGGATAAGTTAGTCTTGATCTTTAGATTATAGGTTTGGGTATTTGATGCTAATCCTTGCCTTTAGAGTCTTTCTATATTGAGCCTCAACAACCTGTATAGGGAGTGTCTTTTAGGTGAGTTACATAAGGTTTTTGGAACCTCAACCGTACGATTACCTTACATTAGTATACCTTTGCATATCTCTACTCTGTCTTTATATCATTAGTACATCTTGAATCTGTTGCCACAACTGAATACCCGGATCTTTAGGATTGTTGTTTTCCCAATATTTGCAAAACTCCCACATTTATTGCTTGATAACCTGAAATCGAATTTGTTCCCACCCAAATCCCTGTGATCGATACTCTGGAATTCTTGCTTAACTACGTCGATCCGTACACTGCGGGTTCGCTGCTTGATTCTAGTTTTATAAATTTAAAACTTATTTGCACACACCTTTAGGGGCGAACAAGTTTTTGGCGCCGTTGCCGGTGGAGGTGGGAATGGAGAGAAACTCGGATCATAAAACCGCCCAAACTGCTGGCGGTAGACGTCCCTCATCATGTGGTCAAGGTCGTCTAAGCGTCCGTCTCTAGCATCCGCCCGGATCTCTAGTGCTCTGACTCGCTCAGAAAGTCCGATAGCCCACTCCGGCATCCTCTCATACCATCCCGGGGCGTGATCATACCATGCGGGAGCATCTGCTGGTGCTGGCGCTGGTGGTGGTGGTGGTGCTGCTGGCTGCGTCGTGGACCAAGGAGGAGGTGTGTCGTACCAGGTGGGAGGTGTAGTCATCCACGTGGGCCTCTCACTCACGCTAGCGCGGCGAGATGACGAGCCTGAAGCTCTAGCTGGGCGTGGAGAGCGCCTAGGTACATCCGGGGCCGCCTCCGGCTGATCCGGAAACGTGCCGAACTCCTGCTCTGCTCCTCCACCACTCTCGTACTGCTCTCCCATGTCCTCCTCATCCTCAGCCGGTGGTGGAACGTAGGGGGGAGCTACAAGCCTGTTCGCATGCATCGCAGAGAACGTCTCCTTCCAATTGTGGCGTCCCGCCACAATGGAATACTCTGGCAGCCACTCAATACCCCTGCCTGTCCCAATATTTGCAAGTTATTACCCTTGTTCGCCAAAGTCAGTTTGGCGGTACAAGTACCGAATCTCCACACCAGCACTTGCAAAAAGGGTTTAGCTTCAACCCTCAAGTTATTACCCTTGTTCGCCAAAGTCAGTTTGGCGGTACAAGTACCGAATCTCCACACCAACACTTGCAAAAAGGGTTTAGCTTCAACCCTCAAGTTATTACCCTTGTTCGCCAAAGTCAGTTTGGCGGTACAAGTACCGAATCTCCACACCAGCACTTGCAAAAAGGGTTTAGCTTCAACCCTCAAGTTATTACCCTTGTTCGCCAAAGTCAGTTTGGCGGTACAAGTACCGAATCTCCACACCAGCACTTGCAAAACTTCGAGTGCATGATGGAAACAATGAGACCGAAGAGGGCCACTACCAACAGCTACAAGCTTAAACCATTCTTCTTTTCTTTGAAAGGGAAAGCACTGCTTGGTATCAAGCTCGTCCTAATGGGAAACTAGACACGTGGGAAGACCTTTCTGCGGAGTTTCTCACTAAATTCTTTTCGCCTTCTAAAACAGCGGAACTTAGAGGTAAGATTAATGCTTTTTCTATGAGACCTAACGAGAGTTTGTTTCAATCTTGGGAAAGGTTTCAGGATTTGCTCTTGGATTGCCCTCATCATGGCATATCCAAGCTTGCCTTGCTGGGGATCTACTACAAAGGGCTGGATGCGGGAACGCAATTCAACCTTCAATCCCTCTCATGTGGAACGTTCATGGACATGATAGAAGATGACGCTTGGGACTTCATTGAGAAGCAAGCAAGAGTCATAGAGAAGTATTCCCACCGAAAGGTGGAGGGAAATCGTGTGGAACAAGGAGCGAAGCTCACACATGAAGCTCAAACTCAGATTTTCTCCCTCAACAATGAAATCAAGGAGTTGAAGGAGACTATCAAGACCAACTTCCCAAAGCAACAAGGGAAGGATGTTGGTTATTTGGGCAACAACAACAATGGCGGTGATAACACCAACCGCAACAACAACAATAGCCGGAACAATAACCGGAATAACAATTGGAATGGAAACAACAACAATCGGAACAACAACAATTGGAACAACAATCGTGGTTCGAACAACAACAATTGGCGCTCCAATCACCAGAATTCCGGTAACTCCTATCCTTCCAATTCTAATTCGCTAACTCCACCTTCCTCTTCCTCTACTCCTTTGAAAAGTCAGGGGCAATCATCCAATGGAGGAAACACTTCGGGGAAGGAGAAGCCAGATCCCATGTTGGAAACTATCTTGGGAAAGCTTCAAGGGATGGAGGACCGCTTCACTAAGTTTGATGATCGAGTTTCTAAGATCGACAAAGCTCAAAAGGTTTTAGAAAACCAAATGTTCGATCATGCGGAAGAAGTTCCTAGAAATCCAGGGAAACTTCCAGGAAAGACGGAGGACAACCCTAAAGGAAGGGTAATGGCGATCACAACTAGGAGCGGAGTGACTACCACCGATCCGCAGCCTACGTTCGTTGAAGTCTCCGTGGAAAAGGACAAAGAAAAGGGGAAGGAGAAGGAAGACATCTATACCCCTCCTGCAGCTTACAAACCTCCCCTACCATTCCCTCAATCTAGAGCGCGAGCGCACCTAGACAAGCAATTCGGTAAGTTCATAGAACTCATGAGCAAGCTGCATATTAATATACCCTTCATCGATGCCATTGTAGGTATGCCAGCTTATGGCAAGTTCTTGAAGGAGCTCCTCTCTAACAAGAGGAAGCTAGAAGATTTTGGAGAGATCAAGATGAGTTCGGATTCTTCGGATCTCATCAAGACGATGAAGGAGAAAATGCCCCCAAAGCTGAAAGATCCGGGGTCATTTTGCATTCCCATTGGAGTGGGAGAAGTCACATATGACGCTTTATGTGACTTGGGAGCAAGTGTGAGCATCATACCACTTGCATTGTGCAGGAAGATCGGTTTAGGCGACCCTAAACCAGTAAAGATGACGTTATACATGGCGGATCGATCCATTACTCGTCCCGTCGGCATTGTAGAAGACGTCCCAGTCAAGCTAGGAAAGTTCTTTGTCCCCATTGATTTTGTCGTACTTGACATTCCTGCAGATAGTCCGGTCCCGATCATACTCGGAAGGCCATTTCTTGCAACTTCCGGCTGCATGGTCGATTGCAAGAATGGGAGACTCGCTTTTGATATTGGGGAAGAGAAAGTAGAGTTCGTTCTTTCCACTCTAGTGAAGGAGCCAATCTTTGATGAGGATATTTACAATGTCCAAGACGAAGAAGGATTATCTAGGGAGGAGGTAAGTGCGATTCTCTTTAACGATCCCTTACAAAAGGTTATTACTATGAGTCTAACCGATGTAAGAGAAGAGGAAGAGTGCAAAGAGGAAATTGAAGCCTTAGAAGCACAAGAAGAGATGCATGAAGTGGAGTTTGAGAAACTCCACGATGAGGCTGAGGATACTCGAATCCACGGTCATACTCTATATTCCACGACCGTGGATTCCACGACCAAAATCAACCTCCATTCCAGAGGATATTACGGCCGTGGAATACCAGAGGAAACCGTAATTTTGACCGTGGAAAAGGGCGATCGGCATACTTCTTCAACTTCTCCTAACTCTTCTCCAGACCACTCAACATCCTTAGAAACTTCTAAGGAAACATCGGAAGCTCCTCAAGGATCATTGGAAGCTCCGAAAGCAATGGAACTCAAACCACTTCCTACTCATCTAAGGTACGCTTTTCTTGGATCTAATTCCACCTTCCCGGTTATCGTTAGTTCCGAATTAAGCATAGATGAACATGAACAGCTCATGATTGTCCTTAGGAAACATAGAAAAGCCATAGGCTATACTATTGAGGACTTAGTAGGAATTAAACCCTCCCTATGCATGCACAAGATACTAATGGAGGAGGACTTTAGAACTTCAAGACAACCTCAAAGGCGGTTGAATCCGACCATGAAGGAGGTTGTCAAGAAGGAAATTCTTAAACTTCTTGATGCAGGTATCATCTATCCTATCTCCGATAGTAAGTGGGTGAGCCCAGTTCAATTAGTTCCAAAGAAGGGAGGAATGACAGTCATCACCAACAAGAACAACGAACTCATTCCTACCCGAACCGTGACTGGATGGCGAATGTGTATAGACTACCGCAAGCTCAACAACGCAACTCGGAAGGATCACTTTCCATTGCCATTCATCGATCAAATGCTTGAAAGGTTAGCACAACATTCATACTTTTGCTACCTTGACGGTTATAGTGGCTTCTTTCAGATTCCGATACATCCGGATGATCAAGAGAAGACCACATTCACGTGCCCTTGGGGTACGTTCGCTTATAGGAGAATGCCGTTCGGGCTTTGCAACGCCCCAGCCACCTTTCAACGGTGCATGATGGCAATCTTCTCCGTATACGTAGAGGAAATCATGGAAGTCTTCATGGACGACTTCTCCGTTTACGGTTCCTCTTTTAACGATTGTCTTTCTAACCTTTCTCTTGTTTTGCAAAGATGTGAAGACACTAACCTAGTTCTAAATTGGGAGAAGTGTCAATTCATGGTTAAGGAAGGAATCCTGTTAGGTCACTTAGTCTCTAGTAGAGGGATAGAGGTAGACAAAGCTAAAATAGAGACCATAGAGAAACTTCCTCCCCCAATTTCGGTGAAGGGAATAAGAAGTTTCCTAGGACATGCTGGATTTTATAGACGTTTCATTCAGGACTTTTCTAAGATATCAAAACCTCTCACTAATCTATTGATGAAGGATGCAGTTTTTGAGTTTTCACAGGAATGTCTAGATGCATTCAACACCATTCGGCAAGCTCTGATTTCAGCACCCATTATCCAACCCCCGGATTGGACTCTCCCTTTCGAGATTATGTGCGATGCTAGTGACGTAGCCATTGGATCTGTTCTTGGGCAACGAAAGGAAGGATGAACCCACGCCATATACTACGCTAGCAAGACGCTAGACGAAGCTCAGCTCAACTACGCCACTACAGAAAAGGAATTTTTAGCCATTGTCTACGCTATTGACAAGTTTCGCTCTTATCTTGTAGGTGCAAAGGTGATTGTTTACACGGATCATGCTGCGATCCGGTACCTCCTTGCGAAGAAAGATGCGAAACCAAGGCTGATTAGATGGATTCTTCTCCTACAAGAATTCGATCTAGAGATCCGCGACAAGAAAGGCTCGGAAAATTCTGTTGCGGATCATTTGAGTCGTCTAACACATCTAGAGGACGACCATTTGCCCATTGATGACTCCTTTCCGGACGAACACCTACATATCATAGAGGAGTGCATCAAGGTAGTCTCCAAAGGTAACGAACCATGGTTTGCTGATTTTGTTAACTATTTGGTTTGCCAGGAGATACCACCCGGACTGTCATACGCACAAAGGAAGAAGTTCTTCAAGGACGTCCGGGAGTACCATTGGAACGAACCTCTCCTCTTTAAGAGAGGTCCGGATGGCATCATCCGGCAATGTGTGCCGGAAGATGAGATGCAAAGTGTCATCCGTCATTGTCATTCACTACCTTGTGGAGGACACGCTAGTTCGAACAAAACTAGCGCAAAGGTATTGCAATCTGGATTCTATTGGCCTACTTTATTTAAAGATGTGCAATCCTTTGTTTCTTGCTGCGATGCATGCGAACAGGCTTGTAGCTCCCCCCTACGTTCCACCACCGGCTGAGGATGAGGAGGACATGGGAGAGCAGTACGAGAGTGGTGGAGGAGCAGAGCAGGAGTTCGGCACGTTTCCGGATCAGCCGGAGGCGGCCCCGGATGTACCTAGGCGCTCTCCACGCCCAGGTAGAGCTTCAGGCTCGTCATCTCGCCGCGCTAGCGTGAGTGAGAGGCCCACGTGGATGACTACACCTCCCACCTGGTACGACACACCTCCTCCTTGGTCCACGACGCAGCCAGCAGCACCACCACCACCACCAGCGCCAGCACCAGCAGATGCTCCCGCATGGTATGATCACGCCCCGGGATGGTATGAGAGGATGCCGGAGTGGGCTACCGAACTTTCTGAGCGAGTCGGAGCACTAGAGATCCGGGCGGATGCTAGAGACGGACGCTTAGACGACCTTGACCACATGATGAGGGACGTCTACCGCCAGCAGTTTGGGCGGTTTTATGATCCGAGTTTCTCTCCATTCCCACCTCCACCGGCGCCGCAGTGATTGATGACCGGACCGCTCGTTTTTAGACATTCCCACCACCATTTGTGAGTTTCTTTTTCTTTTCTTTCTTTTGTTTTTTCTTGTGAACATTAGGGACAATGTTCGTCCTAAGTATGGGGTGGGATGTACTAAATGTTTGTAATAACTCTACTCTATATGTTGCTTTCATTCCGAGACTATCATTGCATGTTCCTCATATGTTACACGTTTCATTCTTGCATTGCATGAAAAAGAACTTTAAAAACCCATAAAAATTGAAAATTTTGAAAATTTGATGCTTCTAACGAATCGATATGATTTCCATGATAATCACTACTTGCGAATTGAGTTGATAACAATTGCATGCTTGAAATGATGATAAATCGAAAAGAATTTGAATGAATGAATTCTACCTCTTTTGCAAGTTTTATAATGTGAAAATGTTACCTAAATCATGTAGGAAATTGAAGTTGAAATCACATTATAAGTTCCTATACTTCTTGTTGAAATGATTAAGGCAATTCGATACTTTCTTTCTTCTTTCTTTGATCATCTAGCTCCTCATTGAAATATTAGCCTCCCTTACCTATCCGGGAACTTGGAAAGTGAATGAGAAAAAGGCATGTTTGATGTGGGAGGGCCATGAGAGCAATTATTTGCAATCAATTGAATAGAAAGAAATTATAGGTTTGGGGAAGTCAATCATGACGATGAGTAACTCGGCACCATTCACATAGCCGGGTGTTTGTGTCTTGCCAAAGTCGGATTGAGCGATATTCCTAGCGGATTATGGTATGTGCGCTAAGGGTTTGAGGCATCTCTTGCAATTTTGAGAAACGCCAATCTCCTAGGCTTCGGTTTTTGTGCACCTCTATCCATAACTCCAAAAGTAAAGTCGAAAAATGAAAAGGAGAGAGCGAAGCTCTAAGTGAAGTGTTGCGGAACCCGCAAAAGAAGAAGAAGGTAGTTGTCCGCTTTCCCGGATTTATGCACCACTCTCCCTCAAAGTTTCCCCTCCCTTCCATACTCTAGACCTTTTCTTTGAAAGTCCTTAAGATCAAAAGAATGTTGTATGGCTTGGTGATCTAAATTGAAGTTCTTATGATTGATTTTGATAATATTTGAAGGTTATAATGCTTGTTTGGAAGTTAAATTGATCCATGAGTTTTCTTTACCTTTTACTCTCTAATTAAGTGTGTGAAAGTTTGAAAAACGATTGAAGCAAGATTTGAGAATGATCTATTCTTTAGAAATCACTTTCATCCAAAAGAAGGTACACATATTTCATCCTAACTCTTGTTTAAAAACTTTTTGAAAAACCTTGCTTAGGGACAAGCAAGTGCTAAGTATGGGGTTATTTGTTAGCATGAAATATTGTGATATTTTAGGCACGTTTTCTAATCGTAATTGATTCATATTGATAGTCTTTGATTGAGCTTTGTGCATATGTGAGCTAGTATTACCTATATTGTCAATGTGGATGTCTACACGAGTTCTATGTTGATTATAGGTGATTTGGAGCTATTTCCGAACGAAATCGAGCAAAGGAAAGTTGAGTTGATGTGTCCATAGATCGAGGACACTTTTTGGAAGCAAATTGGAGTATTAGATTGAGGAATGCACGAATGAAGGCAAGAACCACGCTCTCACCCTAAATTACGGCCGTGGATTTTGAGTCAGAATTCGATGTTCATTCCAGGGGATTCTACGGCCGTGGAACTAACCGTAGTAGTTTCCACGCCCTAAATTACGGTCGTGGAATCTTCCACGACCGTGATCTTGACGAATCTTTTCGCCATGTTTCGAAGCCATGATCTTTTAAAGATCGGGCCGGGCCGACACTTCGTCTCGCCCTATAAAAAGACGGCCGAAAAGAGGTTTCAGGAGGCTGGCTTACACCTTTACACAAGCTCCTTACAATCAACGCTTAACAACGCACAAACCCTCATCTTGGAGGTAATTTTGGAGATCTCATTGAAGATCAAGGTTCGTAATTGGAGAATTGCTGTTTGTGATCTTCGCGTTTGTTGAAGATCGAAGTTCTTGGAGGATTTTGCAAGAAGATTCCTCTTCTTGCTTAGGTTTGATTTAGGATCCGATTGACATCCCATTTCTTTTCTTTCCTAAGATCGTGATTGCTTATTCCGTTTTAAATCTTTTGATAAACACTTGTTCTTGACTGTGATTCTGAGATTCGTTTGAAGATTATTGATAGTTCTTGAAAGTTCCCATCTTTTGTCTTTTAATTCTTGAATTAATATCAATATGACTGTTATTGGCTAAAAACCCTTAACAATTCTAAGGTGAAGGGTTGATAGTTGTGGCTTAGATGATGATAGATCGATCGTAAACAGATTAGACCCTGAGAGTTAGAGAATTATCGCCGACAACTCTAAATTACGGGCTGTTCTTGAGTTCCACGACCGTGGAATCTCAAGATCCAACCGTAATTTCCTTAAGTTTACGAGCTTGTTTTTACCTTAATCCAAAGTTAAAGATTTGCTTTAGCTTAGTTTAGACTTGTCTTTTCTAGGTGGTAGTGAAGCCTCAACAGCCTCTACCTCGATTGTGAGTCTAAACAACCTCAATCGGATAAGTTAGTCTTGATCTTTAGATTATAGGTTTGGGTATTTGATGCTAATCCTTGCCTTTAGAGTCTTTCTATATTGAGCCTCAACAACCTGTATAGGGAGTGTCTTTTAGGTGAGTTACATAAGGTTTTTGGAACCTCAACCGTACGATTACCTTACATTAGTATACCTTTGCATATCTCTACTCTGTCTTTATATCATTAGTACATCTTAAATCTGTTGCCACAACTGAATACCCGGATCTTTAGGATTGTTGTTTTCCCAATATTTGCAAAAATCCCACATTTATTGCTTGATAACCTGAAATCGAATTTGTTCCCACCCAAATCCCTGTGATCGATACTCTGGAATTCTTGCTTAACTACGTCGATCCGTACACTGCGGGTTCGCTGCTTGATTCTAGTTTTATAAATTTAAAACTTATTTGCACACACCTTTAGGGGCGAACAACAATCAATTTGGAGGGATGAAAGGAGAGTCTCCTCATCAACACTTGATGAACTATGAGATCTTGATGTGGACTCTAAGGCCGCCTAGATTGGAAAACAATAACCATAAGCTTAGGGATTTTTCCTTCGCACTTAAAGATAAAGCCTTGGTTTGGTACCAATCCACACCACTAGGGCGTGTGAGTACTTGGGAGGAGATGACAACCGAGTTCTTGACAAAGTTCTTCCCGTCTTCCAAGACAACCGAGCTAAGAGGGAAGATCAATGCCTTCGTGAAGAAGGATAGAGAGAGCCTATTCAAGTCTTGGGAGAGGTTCAAGGACCTCCTCCTAGATTGTCCACACCATGGGATACCGAAGATAGAGCTATTGGAGATCTATTTCAAGGGGCTTGATGAGGATAGCCAATTCAAGCTCCAATCACTTTCCGGTGGAACATTCATGGAGAAGAATGTGGATGAGGCTTGGGAGTTTGTAGAGAAACAAGCCTTGGTGATAGAGAAGTACTCCCATAGAAAGAGTGATGGGAGAAAACTGGGAGTTTATGAAGTGAGTGAAGTCACCATGAGCAACTACAAGCTCGATGCAATCAACAATGAGCTAAAGTCTCTGAGGAAGTTGTGTGCTACAACCTTGAAGAGTCAAGCTAGTCCTCAAGTGCAAGTGCAAGCCAATTTGGCTTCCAAGGAGGAGGATGTCAACTACATGGGAAGGGGCAATTAATACAATTATCAAGGCCCAAGGAACTTCAACAACAACAGCCGGCAATTCAACAATTACCGGCCTAATCACAACCATCCCGGATTCTCCTATTCTAACCCGGATGGTTCCTTGAACCCTCCCGCTTCCACAAGTGCAGCTCCACCACCGAAGGCTTCACAAGAGCCTCCACCCGGTTTTGCTCAACCTCCAAAGGATAGAACCGAGATGGTGTTTGAACAATTGCTTGGAAGGTTGAGTGGACTTGAGAGCACGGTGACTTCCATTTCAAAAGCTCAAAAGGTGCTAGAGGCACAAGTGTTCCAAAAGGCGAGTGAAGGACAAAGGGATCCGGGAAAGCTTCCTGGAAGGACCGAGGATAACCCAAGAGGCCAAGTGTTGGCCATTCCAACAAGGAGTGGGCTGAGCATGAAGGATCCCTTACCAAAAGGAATGACAAGGGAAAGCAAGTAGTGGCGGAAGAAGAGCCATTGCAAGAAGAAGGAGGCAAGAGCAAAGATGATGAGCCAACATATGTGGCACCACCTCCATACAAGCCACCACTACCATTCCCACAATCACGAACAAGAGCTCGCTTGGACAAATATTTCGGTAAATTCCTTGAACTTATGTCTAAATTGCATATTAACATTCCGTTCATGGATGCTATTCTAGGTATGCCGGCCTATGGAAAGTTTTTGAAGGAGATACTCTCGAACAAGAGGAAGTTGGAGGAGTATAGGGAAGTAAGGATGACAAAGAGATCTTCCGAGTTGATCTAAACCATGAGGGAGGAGATGCTTCCCAGGCTAAGAGATCCGGGATTCTTTTTGTATGCCGATTGGGGTTGGAGATGTGCAATATGAAGCCCTATGTGATCTTGGAGCTAGTGTAAGCATTATCCCACTTGCACTTTGCAACAAGGTTGGGCTAGTAGAGGCAAAGCCGGTCAAGATGACCCTCTACATGGCTGACCGTTCAATCACTTACCCCGTAGGAATCTTAGAGGACATACCGGTTTAGCTCGGGAAGTTCTATGTGCCAATCGACTTTGTTGTTTTGGACATCCCGGAGGACTACCCGGTTCCTATCATTTTGGGAAGGCCATTCTTAGCCACCTCCGGATGTTTAGTGGATTGCAAAAATGGAATCCTCTCCTTCAACAAAGGAGAGGAGAATATCAAGTTCAAGCTGTCCACAATGATGAAGGGGCCAGCCCTTGGGGAAGATGTCTTCAACATTGTCGAAGGAGAGGAATGTAGAGAAGTTGTGAGCTCAATCTTGATCAAGGATCCCTTGGAGAAGGTTCTTAGCTTGAGTTTGATGGCAGAAGGATTTGAGGATGATTGCAATGAGGAAATCAAGGCTTTGGATGCATTGGAAAAGGAGACAAGTGTTGAATTTGAAGTGCACGAAGTTATGTTGAATTTGAAGTGCACGAAGTTATGTTGAACCACTAAAGGAGACAAGTGTTGAATTTTGCCCGTGGAACCTTCTGGAATGCTCAAATGTGCCAGCTTCTCAGATTCCACGACCGTGGTTGTGCCAGAGGCCGTAGTTTTGCCCGTGGTTTCTCCAGAAAGTGCCTTAATTGTTGATCAAGCTTCAAGGAGTCTTGGGGAGTCTTCCATGTCTTTGGAGTCATCTCAACCTACATTGTATGGAGCGTCTCCAACCGATAAAGGTCCTCCTAAACTTGAACTTAAGCCCCTCCCCTCTCATTTAAAGTATGCTTTTCTTGGTGAAAATTCTACTTATCCGGTTATTGTGAATGCATCTTTGAATGATGATAAACTTGATAGATTGTTGCATGAGTTGAGATTACATAGGAGAGCTATAGGCTACACTATTGATGATTTAGTTGACATTAAACCTTCCTTGTGCATGCATAAAATCTTGATGGAAGATAATCATAAACCTTCAATTGAACCTCAAAGAAGATTGAACCCTATCATGAAAGAGGTAGTCAAGAAAGAGATCCTTAAATTGCTAGATGCGGGAATCATTTTCCTGATTTCGGATAGTAAGTGGGTTAGTCCCATTCATGTTGTTCCTAAGAAAGGTGGTATGACCGTAGTAACTAATGAGAATAATGAACTAATCCCAACTAGGACGGTTACGGGGTGGAGAATGTGTATTGACTATAGGAAGCTTAATGTTGCCTCTAGGAAAGATCACTTCCCTCTTCCCTTTATTGACCAAATGCTAGAGAGATTAGCTCAACATTCACACTTTTGTTACTTAAATGGCTATAGTAGGTTTTTCCAAATCCCTATTCATCCGGATGACCAAGAGAAAACAACATTTACATGTCCTTGGGAACATTTTCATATAGGAGAATGCCATTTGGGTTGTGTAATACACCCGCCACCTTTCAAAGGTGTATGATGGCCATCTTGTCTGAATATATTGAAAACATTATGGAAGTGTTTATGGATGATCTCTCAGTTTATGGATCTTCATTTGATGATTTCTTAGCTAACTTGTCTTTTGTGTTGAAAAGATGTGAGGAAACTAACCTTGTATTGAATTGGGAAAATGCCATTTCATGGTAAGTGAAGGCATTGTGTTGGGACATTTGGTTTCCCAACGAGGCATTGAGGTCGATAGAGCAAAGATAGAAACGATAGAGAAGTTGCCACCACCTACCACGGTGAAAGGGGTAAGAAGTTTTCTAGGGCATGCCGGTTTTTACCGGAGGTTTATTAAAGATTTCTCTAAAATTTATAAGCCTCTCACTAACCTACTAATGAAAGATGTTGAGTTTGTTTTCTCCAAGGATTGCCTTGAAGCGTTTTGTAGGTTGAAGAATGCCTTGATCTCCGCCCCTATCATGCAACCTCCGGATTGGAGCCTTCCGTTTGAGATAATGTGTGATGCAAGTGATGTGGCCGTTGGGGCTGTTTTGGGACAAAGGAAAGATGGGCTTACACATGCCATCTATTATGCTAGCAAGACGCTAGATGACGCCCAACTCAACTATGCCACAACCGAGAAGGAGTTGCTTGCTATAGTGTATGCCTTTGAGAAGTTCCGGTCATATCTTGTGGGAGCCAAGGTCATTGTGTACAGGGATCATGCTGCGATCCGTTATCTCTTCAAAAAGAAGGATGCCAAGCCTCGCCTCATTCATTGGATCCTTCTCCTCCAAGAATTTGACTTGGAAATTCGGGACAAGAAGGGTTCCGAAAATTCAGTGGCGGACCATCTTAGTAGGCTACCACCATTGGAGATTGAAAGAGATGACATCCCGATTGATGACTCATTCCAGGATGAGCAATTGCAAATGATGGAGGAATGCTTGCTTCAAGTGTCTAGGGGGGATGAGCCATGGTATGCGGACATAGTAAACTACCTTGTTTGTGAGGAGGTGCCACCCGGTCTATCATATGCCCAAAAGAAAAAGTTATTCAAGGATTTGAGGCATTACTATTGGAGCGAGCCTCTCTTGTTCAAGAGAGGACCGGATGGAGTTTTTAGGAGGTGCATCCCGGAGGATGAGGTGGAGAGTGTGATCCGCCAGTGTCACTCCTTACCATGTGGAGGCCATGCTAGCTCACACAAGACGTGTGCAAAGTTACTACAATCCGGTTTTTATTGGCCTCACTTGTTTAGGGATATGCAGAATTTTGTAGTGGCATGTGATGCTTGCCAAAGGACGGACAACATCTCAAGGAGGAATGAGATTCCCTTGAATAACATACAAGAGGTTGAAGTGTTTGATGTGTGGGTTGTGGACTACATGGGGCCATTCCCCTTCTCATGTGGGAACCTCTACATTCTCTTGGCGGTGGACTATGTGTCGAGATTGGTGGAGGCAATTGCCTCTCCCACCAATGATGCAAAAATTGTGGTGTGGTTCTTCAACCGAGTCATCTTCCCTAGGTTTGGAACACCAAGAGTGATCATAAGTGATGGAGAGAAGCATTTAACCAATAGGAACTTTGGGACAATTTTGGCTAAGTATGGGGTGATTCATAAGGTGGCAACACCTTACCATCCCCAAACTAATGGCCAAGTGGAGATCTCCAACCGGGAGATAAAGGGGATACTTGAGAAGACAGTTTCTAGGATAAGAAAGGATTGGGGTATGAAGCTTGGTGATGCTTTGTGGGCTTATAGAACCGCCTTCAAGACACCGATTGACACCACTCCCTACAAGCTAGTTTATGGCAAGTCTTGCCACCTTCTGGTGGAAATGGAGCATAGGGCGTATTGGGCCATAAGGTGGCTGAATTTTGAACTCAAGGAAGCCGGTGAGAAGAGATTGCTAGACATCAATGCTCTTGAGGAGATCCGGTTGGATGCCTATGAAAACGCCCGGATTTACAAGGAGAGGACCAAGCGTTGGCATGAGAAGCGTTTCATCCCAAAGGAGTTGAGTGAAGGTGACCTTGTCCTTCTCTTCAACTCAAGGTTGCGGCTCTTCCCCGGAAAGCTAAAGTCAAGATGGACGGGTCCTTATGTGGTAAAGAAGATCTTTCCCCATGGAGCACTTGAGACATGAGGGGAGCAATGTGGAGATTTTAAAGTGAATGGGTGCCGTTTGAAGAAGTATATCCCGGGAGCTCCGGTGGATATGATCACCCCACTTCACCTTGAGTGAGGCGCCCCCGAATTTGGTCAAGCTAATGACCTTAAAGAAGCGCTTGATGGGAGGCAACCCATTGGTAGACATCTTTCCCTTTTGCTTTTGTCTTTGTTTTGGTGTGTTTGTGTGTGTTTGGTGTTCATGTGCTAGAGTCTAAGTAGCATGGAAGTCTTGCATAGCATGACGATGATGATGGTGATCCCGCATCAAATGTGGGTGGAGCGGACGTGAGACTTGGACGGCTAGCGGTGCCTTGCGTGGGTCCCGACGCCATAATGAACATCAAGAGCTCTCTACCACCTTTGATTGATCATCCACCATCACTCCACATGAGTGAACAAAAATACCAAAGCAACACCATTTTTACATCGTGAGGACTCTCTTTCACTCTTCTTTACTTGATTTGCGCATTGGGGACAATGTGTTTCTATGTATGGGGTGGGGTTTTCATGATCACTTGCATGATTAGAATCTAGGATAGTTTAATATTGTAACATGTTTCATTAGCTTTTGCATTGTACACACATATTTCGAAAAATTCCAAAAAATCAGAAAATTTAAAAAAAATTTTCTTCTAAGTTTAGATATGACCCTTATGATGAAATTGTTTTGTGAATTGCATATGGATGGGCTTATGTGTTGAATGGATGTATGCATATGTGGACTTGAATTACTTATCTTGAATCCTATGTATGGATTGCGATCATGAAGCTTGCCTTGATGGGATTGAGGATTGATGGTCGAAATTACATGCTAGTTCTAGCACATCATTTAGGAGTGATTAGGGCAATTCATCTGTCTTTACTTCTCATCTTGATCATGTTGTTTAAGCACCTCAATTGATATTAAAAAATTTGACCTCTTTTGACCCATCCGGGAATATGAGCATGCTAGTGTGTTGAGTGTGTGAAAAGCAAGTGTGGGGTGAAGTTGTTGATGAATGAATGTTGTGAATGAAGTGCTGAATTTGTTGTGAAAAGTGTAGAAAAAAAAAGGTTAGGGGACTTTGGTTTTGATGACGAGTAACTCGGCACCATTCACATAATCGGGTGTTTGTGCCTGGCCAAAGTCGGATAAACCGAATGTCCTAACGAGCCTTGGTACGTGTGCCCGGTGTGAGGCGCCTCGAAAAAATCCCGAGCCCCGCTAATCACCAAGGTTTCGGCTTTTGTACACCAATGCTATTGTCTCAAAAATTAGTGAAAGAAAAAGAAAGTGAAAAAGAAAAGAAAACAAAGAAAAGATGGAGGAAAAATTTACACTTGCGGGGAAGTTGATCAAAAACGAAATTATGGAGGTAGTTCCTTTCCCGGATTAGCATCACATGACCTAAAAATTCCCACCCTATCACAACGTTTCTTACCCTCTTCTTTTCTAAGTCCTTGTGACCTATTTGCATGTGTGTAAGACTTAGTGATCTAGATTGGATACACTCACGATCATTTTGACTTCTTTGTTTTCACCTTTCATGCATGCTTTCGAGTTAAGTATAATTGTCTTTCCATGCCTTCATTCATTTGATGCATGATCGTTTGTCCATTGCCATGAAACATGACGATGAAGGTGATCCAATGTTAGAAGCACAATTGCAAAAATATTTTGTTGTTTTTCTGCATGCATAAATCATGTCATCTCTTAGCCTATAGTTGGATCTTGCTCGGGGACGAGCAAATCTTAAGTATGGGGTATTTTGACCTCAAGGAAAGAGGAAATGATCTAGATAGCCACATTTGAAAGATGAAAGTCTTGCTGAGAAGAAACACTACCTTGCTGACAGAAAGGGGCCAAATGACCTAGTTCGCCACATGTGAAGCAAGATATTGGTGCCAAGGGACACTCAGAGCGCAAATGATCTAGATAGCCACAGCTGCGACATAAACGTCTCATCTCTGCAACTAGTACGGGGGACTTCTCTACACTACTCAGCTCCAAGGCTCTATCCTGATCTCTTCGGGTATCTATGGCACTTCGACCACGACCCCTATCTCTACTCGGTCTGGGAACAGATCCTTGAGTAGACTGACGGTCTGGAACTCTCGGTTGTCCCTGTGTCTGCTGCGGAAGTATCCTCTGACCTTCTCTCGCCATACTAGCAGAAGAGGACCCTTGTCGTGATGTAACTCGACCTTGCCTACAGAAGGCAGCTCTATGACCTTGTCTACCACAAGTAAAACAAGTCACTAGCGATCTTGGACATTGTGGTCGTATATTTCCGGACTTTCCACAATTGTAACAAGTTTTCATCTCACCAGAAGTCCCTGTAGAGCGGAAACTACTCAAACGTTCACAAGCCGGACTCTGTTTACCACCTGCAAGCCCTACTTCATATTTCACTGATTCAACCCTTTATTTTTTCTTTTATTTGGAGGCTTTAGTTGATCCCACAGATGTTGGTAGATCCGGTGTAGGTCTACCCACTATTACAGCCTCGTATAGTTGGTGCATATATTCCTGAAACTCGAATCTACTCATGGAGACATGATCAACCTCTTCAAACTCGTCCTCCGCCATAAGTGGAATAACAGCGGAAACTCGTCCCTGACTTAGCGCTACTGGAGGAAGAGGGGGTGTACCCCTACCTCGGCCCACTACATATACTGCTCTAGTTTGAGCCATCTGTAGAATATATACACCTAAACTTGTAAGGCTATATATAGGCCATATGTATATATATATATATATATAATACTTAATGGTACATGCATACACATCATCACATAAGAGATATTTATATATAGATTATATATATCTATATTGTCGAGATCCTCATATGGGTGACGGCTTCTATACATACTATCCCAAAACATCTGTACTCGCTTTAAAACCAAAACCTTTTGAAAAGTCAAAGCCCATGTGGGTTCTGTTTATTTATCCACTCTACCTTTATTGCAGATAGCAAGTGCCATTGTTGTCAACCTAAGGCTCTGATACCAACTCTGTAACACCCCAAATCCACGGGACTCGGAGTGCTACATTGGGCTAGGATCTCATAATGGATCCTGACCCTAGCCTGACAACAAGTTCACTGGATCTTACAACAAGGCACAGGTAGATTAAAACCAAATACATAAAAGCTATATAAGATACATCAAAAGTGTTTACAAACACAAAGCCGAGTACAAAACATCAAACATAAACATCCGATACAAAAGATCCCATATCCCACGCATCTTAATGTACAAAAATCCTTGATTGGTCACACCACCTGACTCACTCTGTAGTCTTCCTAACCTGCAGATCATCTACAACACGGTATACACTGTTAGCTACACTAATGAATAAGTATGAAAGTAATAGCACAAACACACATCAACATCTCATACATGCAATGCCACACACATTCATTTATTATCTTTCATTACATTATTCCATTACTAATTCAACTTCTTTTGTAACACGAGGAGCCTCAAGAACCCCGTCCCATCCAACGTAACACAAGAGTTTTGCATGGGGGTGATCGTCACTCGTCCCCTCCTGGTGAGACCATCTTCAGGCCACCTCCTCCTAACCAGTAGGCGGAGACCGGTGGTTACCGCCCGTTATAATATACTTGGGTCATTTAAATATAATAAATGTCATCCTAGTCCGTGTTAGGTTATAAATGCACAATCATACGAACACACACAACCATCGCAATCACACAAATCCATAATTGAACGCTAAGTAAGTCCTATGGACTTACCTCATACACTCGTATCCAATACAACATCACGGATTCCCCTTTGGGAAGAAACCAACGCCTGGAATAGCAAGGCACACACCATCATACACTACAAGGGTTAGGAGACTCGTCTCCATAACCATAACCAACCTACAACCTCAATCTAAACCTCAACATCACAAGAAGCTCACAGATGCCTATAACATAACCTCAACATCAACACAAGTGCCTAAGACACATCTCTATCATACAACTCCTCCAAAACAAGCTAGCCTAGTCAACAACTAAGCCAAGGCCAAAGGAAAGGAAGGAAGGAAGACGTACCAACCAGGTATGCACCAATAGAAGCGAGGAACTCCAAGCTGACCAAGTGAGGCGCAAGGGCGGTCCACAGCAGGCGCAAGGGCGGATGGGTTCAGGCGCAGGGGCGGCCAACTGTGCAAAAAAGTTGGTCCCGACTTCTCTTCGATTCCTTTCTCGACTCTCTTCACTTCTTCAACACACCACAACAACATATATGCATATATACACATATATGATCATCAAACATCTAGAAAAGGATCGAACAGAAGTCTAGCTTGTGCTCCTAAGCTAGAATAGAAGAAAGAAGTAAGAAAGAAGGAAGAAGAACGATGGGGGTGAAGAACTTACCACAATAGCCCTAAGCAGCAACTAGGAGCTACATCACATCTCACCACCTCAAAACATCAACAACAACACACAACATCAACCACAACCACAAGCTCAAGATCATCCAAGCTTCAACCCAACACAAACTCACAAGAACTCTCTCACAAGATCAAAGAGGAATCAAGAGGAGAAGATGAAGGAGAAGAAGAACGTAAGAGAGATGAAGGAGCTGGAATGAAGTGGAGAAACCCTTCATCTGAAGGTTGGGAAGCTTATATAGGAAGCTGCCCAAAACCAAGGTCAAGAGGTCAACAAAGGTGGCTGCAGCCGCACAAAACCGCAGGGGCGGATCAACTAAGGCGCAGGGGCGGCTCACCTGTGGCGCAGGGGTGGCTCACAGGGTGCGCTGGGGCGGCTCACAGTGTCCAAGGCAAGCTCAGCTAAGGCTCAGCAAGGCTCCTAGGTTCCAAAGACTAAGGCTCTTACAACAATGCTCTGTGTTGACCTGCTAACAAGTTGCACACTTCGCCACAAACTTGGCCACGTCGGGCTTCAGTCCGCCCCACCAAAATGAGCATCTCACATCTTGATACATCTTACTCCCACCTGGGTGCACTGAGTAAGGTGTAGTGTGAGCCTCCCGGAGAATCCTTTGCCTCAACTCCATGTCAAAAGATACACAAATGCGCTTACGACGTCTCATCACTCCATCAACACCAATGATGAACTATGGGGCCTCACCTCGATACATCTTGTCTCGAATCCGTCTCAACGTCGGGCAGGTCTCTTTCTTCTATTGAATCTATCCCAACAAATTACGTAGAACCTCTAAAGTAGACACACGACTATCTGTATCATGAAACTTAATGTCCAAATCCAGCCACGATAGATCTCATTACAACTGCGGCCGAGTTGTCAGTCTCGCTATCGCCTTCTCTCGAGGTGTCTTCCTAATAAGGGCATCGGCGACTACATTCTCCTTCCTCACATGATACAAAATTTCAAGGTCAAAGTCCTTGATCAACTCAAGCCATCTCCTTTGGCGATTATTCAATTCCCGTCGAGTGAAAATATACTTTAGACTCTTATGGCATATGAAGACGTGGCATGAAACTCCATACAGATAATGCCGCCACATCTTCAAGGCATGAACTATTGCAGCTAACTCGAGATCATGAGTCGGGTAATTCTCCTCATACGTCTTCAATTGTCGAGACACATAAGTGATTACCCTACCTCGTTGCATCAACGCACATCCCAAGCCTAGCTTAGATGTGTAACTATACACCACAAAATCATCAGTGCCCTTTGGTTGTGCTAAGATAGGAGCAAAAGACAATCTCCTTTTCAATTCCTCAAAACTTTAAGTACACGGCTCGAACCATACAAACCGGGTAGTCTTCCTCAACAGACTAGTAAGTTGTCGGGCAAACACAAAAAACACTTCCACAAACCTACAGTAATATCCGGCTAAGCAAAGGAAGTTGTGTACTTCATTGACATTCGTTGGTGTCGTCATACTTCACTTGCCCCAAGATCACATAGGGCATCATACTTCACTTCTCCCACTCCAATTGGTACACAAAAGGATCCCGGATCTCTTAGCTTAGGAGGCATCTCCTCCTTCATAATTTGAATCAACTCCGAGGACCTCTTTGTCATCCTCACTTCTCCATACTCCTCCAACTTCCTCTTGTTGGAGAGTATTTCCTTCAAGAATTTGCCATATACCGGCATACCTAGAATAGCATACATGAACGGAATGTTAATATGCAATTTAGACATAAGTTCAAGGAATTTACCAAAGTGTTTGTCCAAACAAGCTCTTGCTCGTGATTATAGGAATGGTAGTGGTGGCTTGTATGGAGGTGGTGCCACATATGATGGCTGATCATCCTTGCTCTTGCCTCCATCTTCTTGCAATGGCTCTTCCTCTACCACTACTTGCTTTCCCTTAGCATCCTCCTTGGGTAAGGGGTCCTTCATGCTCAGCCCACTCCTTGTTGTAATAGCCAACACTTGGCCTCTTGGGTTATTTCGGTTCTTCCGGGAAGCTTTCCCGGATCTCTATGAGCTTCACCCGCCTTTTGGAACACTTGTGCTTCCAACACCTTTTGAGCTTTAGAAATGGAAGTCACCGTGCTCTCAAGACCACTCAACCTTCCAAGCAATTGCTCAAACATCATCTCGGTTCTATCTTTTGAGGTTGAGTAAATCCGGGTGGAGGCTCTTGTGAAGCTTTAGGTGGTGGAGTTGCGCTTGTGGAAGCGGGAGGGTTCAAGGCTCCATCCAGGTTAGAATAGGAAAACCCGGGATGGTTATGGTTAGGCCGGTAATTGTTGAATTGCCGGTTGTTGTTGAAGTTCCTTGGGCCTTGATTTTTGTTGTAATTGCCCCTTCCCATGTAGTTCACATCTTTCTCCTTGGAAGACAAGTTTTCTTGCACTTGCACTTGAGGGCTTCCTTGACTCTTCAAAGTTGTAGCACACAACTCCCTCAAAGATTTCAGCTCATTGTTGATTGCATCAAGCTTGAAATTACTCATGGTGACTTCACTCACCTCATATGCTCCCGCTTTCCTCCCATCACTCTTCCTATGGGAGTACTTTTCAATCACCAAAGCTTGTTTCTCTACAAATTCCCAAGCTTCATCCATATTCTTTTCCATGAAAGTCCCACCGGAAAGAGATTGAAGCTTGAATTGGCTATCTTCATCAAGTCCCTTGAAATAGATTTCCAATAGCTCAATTTTCGGTATACCATGGTGTGGATAATCTAGGAGAAGGTGTTTGAACCTCTCCCAAGACTTGAATAGGCTTTCTCTATCCTTCATTACAAAGGCATTGATTTTCCCTCTTCGCTCGGTAGTCTTGGAAGGTGGGAAGAACTTAATCAAGAACTCGGTTGTCATCTCCTCCCAAGTACTCACTCGCCCTTGTGGAATAGATTGATACCAAGCCAAGGCTTTATCCTTAAGTGAGAAGGAGAAAGCCCTAAGCTTATGGTTGTTGCTCTCCAATCTAGGCGGTCTAAGAGTCTCCATCAAGATCTCATAGTTCATCAAGTGTTGATGGGGAGACTATCCTTCCATCCCTTCAAATTGATTATGCCGGATCATTTGTAGAACTTGAGGGCGGAGCTCATAATCATGGGTTGCGGGATCTCCTAAGTTCACACCCGGACGGTGTTCTCTTTGTGCCGGATCCATACGTTGCCCTAACGTTTGTGGCTCTTCAATAGCAATGGACACAACCCAAATATTAACCGCCGGCTGCGGTTGTGGTGGAGGTGGAGGTTGTTGACGATTAAGCTCTCTTTGCACAAGAGCTTGCCTAATCTCTTCAATCTCCCTCCTAGTTGCTTCTTGCCTCTCATTGCCAAGTCTCCTTTCATTCTCCAAGAGCTCATCTCTTAATCTAATTTGCTCTAAAGCCTCATCCAACTCAGCTTGGAAATCTCTTCCGGCCATCTCTTTTTTCTTTCTAATGCTCTTGGATCTAGATCTAAGGGTTTTCTCCGGTACGGGATCGAATGGAGCTAAATCCTTGCCACGAGATCTCCGCAGACACCTAAAGAGTGAGTGATGTCCTGAAAAGCAAAGACACAAACCAAACGAGATCAAAAGCAACAAGAAAGATCTACACTATAAACAATCACAAAAATGACTCAATCTAGACCTAGTCCCCGGCAACGGCGCCAAAAACTTGTTACGCTAAGATGTGACACGCAAAAGTCTTACAAATTTATAAACTCGATATAATTTCCTAACTCCTAGCGAACCCACAGTGTATGGGTCGTTTTGTAGCAAGGATAGTATTCTGAGGTCGAACACGAAGACTAAGGTGAAATCAAATCAAACAAGTGATCATGGATAGTGTGAATCTAGTCTAAGAAAAGAGAAAGAAATAAAGAAATGAAAATCATGATATTTTTGGTTGAGTTTTTGTGGTGATCAAGCAAAGATCACAAATCAAGCAAGATAATAAATCAAACTAACAATTCAAGCTAGCAAAATAAACAAGCAACACAAACACAAGATATGTGATCAAAGAGAGAGAAGTGGATTCTAGAGGTCAAGATTCCCGGTTATGGCATTGGACTCAAGCTTCTAGAGATTCTAAGGACAAAGTTGTGGTGTTGGGAAAGGGTGTTTCTCTAATGGAAGCAATTACCGGGTAAATCTCTTGCTTCACTAATCCCGCATCAAACTCCTATTACCGGGTAGGTCTCAAGGGGTTAAAGTTGGGAATTCTACACAAACCGGACTCTACTCAAGGGGCAAAACTCTCCTTACCGGGTAAGTCTCGGAAAAGGCAAGTCTCAAGCAACAATCCTAGCACACTCAATCCAATAGCGGCTTATGAGGCTCACTACTACCTAGAGTTCATCATCTTAGGTATCTAAGATCGGAAATCACCGGGTAGGTCTCTCCCCTCACTTAGGTTGCTAGCTTTAGGTCACCCTAAGCTATATTATGTTTAATAAACACTAGGGTTTCAACAACCTAACATCCTAACATACAGATTCATCAATTATAGAGCAACAGAGAGAAAAATCGGGTGGATCATAGCAAAAATCGGACGATCTGCCTGAAGAACAGGTCGATTTTTCTTCTTGAGTTAGGTTTTGTGCATACGAATCATCCTAAACTAACATACAAGTCCATTCTATCATCACCCAAGCCATAACCATCAATCCATCACTCCAAAACCACAATAAACTAGCCAATAACATGCATTTCAAGATCCAAAATCATCACACAAGCATACATGGTTGTCGTAAGTAGATGATGAAAGATAAGCAAGTAAAACAAGAAATCTCAACTGAATATAAGTTTAAGCAAGACCTACAATCCTTCAAAAGAAGTTCCAAAACGTTCCTAACAATCCTTCCAAGAGTTCTTCAACCAAAAACTCTAAAGATCATTCAAAAACTCACTATCACTCTAAGTTTTGGTGGTCTTCTCTTCTCCCAAAATGAGAAAGTTTTTCTTCTTCTCCAAGTCTATCCTCCAATGGAATGAGGTGTGTGTGAGAGAATGTGGGAGAGATCCCTTAGCCACAGCCTGCAGGACCACTTATATTCTCCATCAAGAACAAGGGCCGGACAAAGAGATCGTGGGACACGTGGCGAAAGCTGTCAAAGGCCAGAAAATCGACCCAGACAGAAAAATCGTCCGATTTTCCTGAGTGTTGGTTTGATTTTCTTCAACAAAGGCTTGTTATGATCGTCTAGCCATAAGTTGCTCCATTTCTTGCACCAATAAGGGTCCTTGTGTCCTTCATTGCTCCAATTATGTTCCTTCAAAGCCTTGGATGTGTACCACCATGAGGCTTGACCCTCGAATGCATCGATTAATGTCCAAAAGATCCCCGAAATACCTACAAAACCGACAAAAGCTCGTGTAGACGTCTTTTCTAGAAATATGCATGAATTAAGCGTAAACGTCATGAACTAATGCCAAACCGTGCATGAATAACGGGAAAAACTATCTATATGAATTCCTAAACTAACGTCATATATCACGTTATCAGAGGCTTTACTCCGGCTGTTTACACAACCTTTATGGCATTAAAGGTGGCTGTTTTGGGATGGTCATTTACGCCTATTTAGTGCCATTTGTAGTATAAATAGACCTAGGGTTGATTGCTAGAAGAATCGAATTGAGAATCCACTTTTTCCATCAAAATTATCTTGCTACCTTTGTAATGAGTTGCTAACTCCCTTGCTACATTGGGTTGGTTTGAAGCTGCATTGTTACTTTGGTTGTAAGTTCTTTCTAATATAAGTTTTCATTCAGTAATACTTTGTGTTTCCTTGATCTTCATTGTCTAATTGCATATTTTACTATCACTTAAGATTGATCACCTTAGTTTCTAAAGTGCATGCAAAGAACTAGGATTAATAGATTCCGGGTTCGGGTCTTTAATCTAGTAGTAAACTTTAAGTAATAACGGGTTGTAATTGCTTAAAGGAAAGGAACACAAATATAAAGATAAGTTTAACAGTTTTAATCTTTTCTTTATATCCCTTAGTCTTTGTTTGAAAGCTAACTTGTTAATTGTTCTTGTAGGTTTACGAAACACTAACCTGTTAAGTTGTGTTGATGCCGGTTGGCTCAACACATATATATGATCGAGACGGGAGATTAATTGAAAACTTGTCAAAAGGAACTCATCAAAGTAGCAATCGCATGCTAAGAATCAACCTAGTGTAGATTCACTCATTATTGTCTTACTCGTTGTCTTACGTTTTTTCATAAACTTTTGTGTGCATAAATTCACTCAATCCCCCCCCCCCTTTGTCACTTGAATCTATAATCAATAATTGCATTTAATAGGAACAACAAAACTCTCTTGGGTTCTGATGACATGAATAATATACCATTATAATCATGCATATTGTAGAGGTTTACCTCGATTTACCTTCCATTTAGAGAGAACTTGTGTACCTTTTGTGTTTCATTCATATATATTTCGGAAATAGAGGTCTACACGAGTTTCGGTTGAATTGTAGGTAAATTAAGTGGATTTGGAAGCAAAAGTGGAGCAAGGAGCATATAAGGCCATTAGGGAAGCTAAAGGAGTCTTAGAGGAATCACAAAGAGCAAAGAAGTTGCATAAAAGGAGCATAAAAGGGAAGAAGGAAACAAGCCAAAAGACGAGCATTCTCTGTTGAAGAAAATTGTGCCATTTACAACATAAATCGGACGATTTTTATCATTAAAAATCGAACGGTTTTGCTTGAAAATCGGCTAGCACGATTTTCTTTGTTTTTTTGGCACAATGGTAAAGACGACTCAAAGCCCATCACTTTTAGGCTAGAGAAGTGTTTTGCCAAGCGGCCCATTAGCAAGAAACTATAGGTTGGAACCCTAGGAACGAAAACGGGACGGCCGCAGCGTGAAATCTTTAGACGTTGAGAGAGATTGAGGATTCTTGGGGAAGGATTGAAGCGATATTGCCGAGAAGTCAATCTTGATCATATTTGTGAGATTCTTTGTTTCCATTGTGATCTTTGTGGTTTTTTGAACACAATACTGAGTTGATTGCGAGATACTTTGATTAGTCTTGAGATTGGTTTACAGAAATGAAAGTTATTGAGTTTTTATTCAAGATTTGGGTTTATTTGATTTATTCACTCAATCCTAGTTTTGATTTGAATTTGAAAATGGTTGGCTAAAACCATTGTGATTCTGGGGAGAATAGTTGATGATTGAGGCTTAGATGATGATAGACTGAACTCATTCAAACATTTGGACCCTAAGAGTTTAGATTTTAACTTTGTGACAACAGGAAAATCGGACTGTTCTCCAGGAAAATCGGACGATTTTCTCATGAACAACACGATTTATTCCTCTGACGATCTTTAATTGATTTAATCTTTAACCAAAGTTAATCCTTGCCTAAATCCCAACCTTGCTTAACCTTTTTAACCTCTATTTAGGTGTATGAAGAGACTTCAACCTTGATTCTACATTTAATAGATTAAGATTACAAGATTTGGGTAATAGAGAGACTCAATATCCTTTATTAAGGTTTTAAGTGTGCTTTCTATGTTTACCTTGGAGAGTCACATCCTGGGGTTTTGGATAGTTAGTTTGAGTGTAACTCTTGTCTTTAGATCTTTCTATATTGCAGCCTCAACAATCCTTAAAGAGAGAACCTTTGGATTAGATAAATAGGTTTCGGAACTTCACCGTACGATATCTACCTTTGAAACACATAGCCTTGGCAATATAAACTTTGTCCTTTGATCTTTAGAAGTGTCTTGAATCGAAAGCCGCAGTCGGATACTTGAATCCTTGGAATCATTTCCCCCTTTTATTAATCACAAAAGTATTTGCAATTTGTTAGATAATCGAATTCGATTTTATTCTCACCAAATCCCTGAGTTCGACTCTGGAATTTCTTAACTTGCTACAGCTGATTCGTACACTGCGGGTTCGCTTTGCTTTGAGTTCTAGATATAAATTTAAGACTTTGATGCACACACTTTTGAGCGAACAAGTTTTTGGCGCCGTTGCTGGGGATTTGGTCTAGACCAAATTCGGTTGTCTAGCTTGAGAGCTCTTGCTCTTGTGATTTGATTTGTCTACTTGAGTGATATTTGCAGGTTCTTTAGGTATATGCGAAAGACTAGATCTACCAAAGATCTAGTTCCTTTTGATACCGAATTGGAGAAAACTTTAAGAAGAATGTTGAAGGAAAAGAAAATGGCTGAAAATAACGAGAGGAACATCCAGGCTGAGTTGGATGAAGCTCAACGTCAACTTAAGTTGAGTGTGAAAGCTCGTGTAGATGCTAAAACGAGTCATCAATTCCAAATTGATGAACTCAGGGCTATGATGTTGGACATGAAGTTGGAGTTGAATGATGCTAGGAAGAAGAAGAAAGTCAAGAAGCCAACTAAGTCCACTAGAGATGATTCATCCGATGATGAAGAACTCGATCCAGATATGCCGGAACTTGAGGAAATCAATCCAGTGACTCATCCTGTTCGTAACGACCCAAGACCACCGGTTGTTCCTCGCATTCCAGCTGGGGATGTGAGAGTTTCAAATGAAGGAGATGAGCCCCAAACTTTGGGGCAAAGGATGGATCCAATTCAACAACCACGCCGTCTAGGTGTGAATTTCGGAGCTGAGGACATCTTGGAATTCAGCTTTACACCGCAAGTTATCACCATATTTCGCAAATGTCAATTTGGTGGAGCAAGTGCTGAATCTCCACACCAACACTTGCAGAATTTCGAGATTCTCACGGAGACCATGAAGCCGAAGAAAGCTACTATAAGTAATTACAAGATCAAACCGTTCTTCTTCTCTTTGAAGGTCAAAGCTCTAACTTGGTACCAAACACTTCCAGCTGAAAAGCTGGCCACATGGGAGGATATATATTCGGAATTCCTCACCAAGTTCTTCCCGCCATCCAAAACGGAGGACTTGAGAGGTAAGATAAATGCTTTTTCTATGAAACCTAATGAAAGTTTGTTTAATCTTGGGAAATATTTCAGGATCTCTTATTGGATTTCCCACACCACAACATTTCAAAGCTGAAATTGTTGGCGATCTACTACAAGGGGTTGGATGTGGAAACACAAATCAATCTCCAATCTCTCTCTTGTGGCACATTCATGGACATGAGAGAAGATGATGCTTGGGACTTCATTGAGAAGCAAGCCCAAGTGATTGAGAAGTATTCCCACCGAAGGGTGGATCCAAATAGCCGGAATCAAGGCGATTCGGGAGCTAAATTGAACCACGCTGCTCAAACACAAATATTTTCCCTCAACAACGAAATCAAAGAGTTGAAGGAATTCATCAAAACTAGCCTTCAAAAGGCTAAGGAGCAAGAAGCCAACTATATGGGAAGGGATAACAATCAAAGGAATGACTACCGGAACAACAACCGGAACAACAACTGGAATAACAAAAATAGGAACTCCAACAACAACAATTGGAGATCCAATCAACAAAATCCAGGTAATCCCTATTCTCACGCTGAAAAAGCTTTAACATCTCCATCTTCTTCCACTCCTTTGAAAAGCCAGGAACAATCATCAAATGGATCGAACAAGCCCGATCCCATGTTGGAGACGATCCTAGGGAAGTTACAAGGATTGGAGAGCTATATAACTTCGGTTGATAAAGCCCACAAGGCTTTAGAAAACCAAGTATTCAGCAAAGCTAGAGAAGTCCCAAGAGATGAAGGGAAGCTTCCCGGGAAGACGGAAGATAACCCAAAGGGAAGGGTTATAGCAATCACTACAAGGAGTGGTGTAACAACCACCGATCCTCAACCTAAAGTAGTTGAAACCACCACGGGAGAAGGGAAAGGAAAGGAGAAGGAAGAAGTCTATGTTCCTCCTCCCGCCTACAAACCACCTCTACCTTTTCCTCAATCTAGAGTGCGGGCACGGCTAGATAAACACTTCGGTAAGTTTATTGAACTTATGAGTAAGTTGCATATTAATATACCTTTATGGATGCAATTTTAGGTATGCCAGCTTATGGAAAATTCCTAAAGGAAATCGTCTCTAACAAGAGGAAATTAGAAGACATTGGAGAAGTTAAGATGAGCACGGAGTCATCCGAACTCATCAAGACTATGACAGAGAATATGCCACCTAAGCTGCGTGATCCGGGATCATTTTGCATACCCATCCCCTTTGGAGAGGTCACTTATGATGCACTTTGCGACCTTGGAGCAACTGTGAGCATCATACCACTTGCTTTATTGGTCTAGGAGAGCCTAGACCGGTGAAGATGACGCTTTACATGGCCGACCGTTCCATCACCAGGCCAGCTGGGATAATAGAAGACATTCCGGTAAAACTCGGTAAGTTTTACATTCCTATAGATTTTGTCATTCTTGACATCCCTGCAGATTATCCAGTTCCCATCATTCTTGGGAGACCATTCCTTCCAACCTCCGGATGCATGGTAGATTGCAAGAATGGACAGCTATCCTTCAACATAGGTGAAGAGAAAGTGGAGTTCGTACTCTCCTCTTTAATCAAAGAGCCAGCCTTGGCAGAAGATGTTTTTAACATCTTTGATGAAGAAGAGTCTAGAGAGGTGGTCAGTTCGATCCTAATGAAAGATCCACTTCAAAAGGTTCTTAGTATGAGCATCATGGAGGAAGGAGTAGAGCATGATTGTGATGATGAGGTAAAAGCATTAGAAGATGTGAAGGAAGAACCAGGAGCAGGATTTGAAGAGTTAAGATTAACCCCGAAAATTGTGAAAAAAATCGACCTACACGAAATAGATCACTCGATTTCTGAAAAGGCAAGTCGATTTTTGACAATAGGAAGAAAAATCAACCAAAAAATCGGACGATTTTCTTCACAGGGGGTCGATTTAGCGAGGATTTCTCCGGTTTCTACGAACTTGACTGCAGTTGTTCTCAACTCTAATAGTGCACCTTCCCAACCTTCAGAATCTTCCCCCGTGACATTAGAAGGTCATGAATCATCAATCAAAGCACCTCCTTCATTGGAATTGAAGCCCCTTCCTACACACTTAAGGTATGCATTTCTTGGGCCTATGAATGTTCTAAGGCAACATAGGAGAGCTTTAGAGAAGCTTATGAATGTTCTAAGGCAACATAGGAGAGCTTTAGGCTATACTATTGATGATTTGATAGGCATTAAACCTTCTCTATGTATGCATAAAATCATAATGGAAGAGGATTACAAGCCTTCACGTCAACCTCGAAGACGGCTAAATCCGATCATGGAAGAGGTCGTGAAGAAAGAAATCCTTAAGCTACTTGATGCAGGTATCATCTTCCCTATTTCCGATAGCAAGTGGGTGAGTCCAGTGCAGGTAGTACCAAAGAAAGGAGGCATTACCGTTGTTGCCAACAAAAACAACGAGCTTATTCCTACAAGGACAGTTACGGGATGGAGAATGTGCATCGACTACCGTAAGCTGAATGTGGCCACCAGGAAGGATCACTTTCCCGTTCCTTTTATTGATCAGATGTTGGAAAGGTTTTCTCAACACTCTTACTTTTGTTATCTAGATGGATATAGCGGTTTCTTTCAGATTCCCATTCACCCGGATGATCAAGAGAAGACAACCTTCACGTGCCCTTGGTGTACGTTCGCTTATAGAAGAATGCCGTTCGGCTTATGCAACGCTCCAGCCACCTTCCAAAGGTGCATGATGGCAATCTTTTTAGAATATGTAGAGAACATCATGGAAGTATTCATGGACGACTTTTCAGTATATGGTTCTTCCTTTGATAACTGTCTCTCTAATCTTTCATTAGTTCTTAAGAGATGTGAAGATACTAACTTAGTTTTAAACTGGGAGAAGTGTCATTTCATGGTTACCGAAGGAATTGTGTTAGATCATCTAATATCAAATAGAGGAATAGAGGTTGATAAAGCTAAGATAGAAACTATTGAGAAGCTACCTCCTCCATCCTCTATGAAAGGGATTAGAAGCTTTTTAGGACATGCAGGCTTCTATAGGAGATTCATAAAGGATTTTTCTAAGATTTAAAAACCCTTAACTAATCTTTTAATGAAAGACGCAACTTTTGAATTCTTGAAAGATTGTCTAGAAGCTTTTTGTAGAATCAAAGAGGCTTTGATTTCAGCACCAATCATCCAACCACCCGATTGGACTCTTCCTTTCGAAGTCATGTGCGACGCAAGCGACGTTGCTATAGGAGCCGTACTTGGACAGAAGAAAGATGGTCGTACGCACGCCATCTACTATGCTAGCAAGACGCTAGACGAGGCTCAATCCAATTATGCCAGTACGGAAAAGGAACTTCTAGCCGTAGTTTATGCTTTTGAAAAATTTCGCTCCTATCTTGTAGGTGCGAATGTGATAGTCTATACGGATCATTCAGCAATCCGCTACTTGTTCACGAAGAAGGATGCGAAGCCAAGGCTTCTAAGATGGATCTTACTCTTACAATAATTCGATTTGGAGATCCGTGACAAGAAGGGCTCAGAAAACTCAATTGCTGACCATCTTAGTCGCCTTCCATACCTCACTAGCGAGATGGATGAGCTCCCTATAGATGACTCATTCCCTGACAAACAACTACATGAGATTCAAGAGTGTCTTCAACACATCTCAAAAGGTAATGATCCATGGTTTGCTGACATTGTAAATTACCTTGTTTGTTAGGAGATTCCCCCCGGACTTTCATATGCTCAAAGAAAGAAGTTCTTTAAGGACGTCCGGCACTTCTATTTGGACGAACCTCTTCTCTTCAAAAGAAGTCCCGATGGCATATACAGAAGATGCATTCCAGAAGACGATGTGGAAAGTGTCATCCAGCATTGCCACTCTTTACCATGTGGAGGACATGCTAGTTCCCACAAAACATGTGCTAAGGTACTTCGTTCCGGTTTCTTTGGCCTACCTTATTCAAAGATGTGCAAAAATATGTTGTTGCTTGTGATGCTTGTGAAAAGACAGGTAATATTTCTAGGAGGAATGAAATGCCCCTCAACAACATACAAGAAGTGGAGATCTTTGATGTATGGGAAGTGGACTTTATGGGACCATTCCCATCCTCTTGTGGAAACAATACATACTCCTCGCCGTAGACTATGTCTCAAGATGGGTAGAAGCAATCGCTTCTCCTACTAATGATGCAATGGTAGTGGTGAAGTTCTTCAATAGAACGATCTTCCCAAGGTTCGGAACTCCCCGAACCATCATTAGTGATGGAGGAACGCACTTCACAACCCGTCGATTTGAGACTCTATTGGCTAAGTATGGGGTGACCCATAAGATAGCGACACCATACCATCTGCAAACTAACGGACAAGTCGAGATATGCAATCGAGAGATTAAGGGAATTTTAGAGAAAACTGTATCTAAAACAATAAAGGACTGATCAATGAAGCTTGACGATGCACTATGGGCGTACAGGACTGCCTTTAAGACACCAATAGGTACGACTCCATATAATCTTTTTTATGGTAAATCTCGTCATCTTCCTGTAGAGCTAGAGCATAAAGCATATTGGGTTGTCAAGTGGCTCAACTTTGACATGAAAGAAGCAGGAGAAAAGCGGCTTTTGGATATAAACGAGCTGGACGAGATCCGGCTGAATGCGTGTGAGAACGCAAAGATCTATAAGGAAAGGACAAAGCGCTGGCATGATAAGCACATCATTCCAAAGGAATTTAAAGATGGAGATCAAGTCCTTCTATTCAACTCAAGACTTCGACTATTCCTAGGTAAGCTTAAACCCCGTTGGACAGGACCTTACGTAATTAAACGAATTTTCCCCCATGGTGCAGTTGAAGTATGGGGTGAACAAAGTGTAAATTTCAAAGTGAATGGCCAACGGTTGAAGAAATACACACCGGAAGTTCTGGTAGAGGAGATAGCCCCTATCCTCCTCCATTGAACACAAAACCAAGCACCGTCCAGCTAAAGACGATAAATCAAGCGCTTCTTGGGAGGCAACCCATGATAGTATAACTCTTTCCTTCTTTTATCATTTAGTTTAGCTTAGTTTTAGTTGCTTTTCTTCTTTTGTTTTTGCTTTTGTTTGTTCCTCGATGCACTCTTGGTTTGTTTTTTTTCAATCACCGCAGGAAATTAGGTCCAATTTCAGAAACCAATGAAGATAGGAGGCATAAATTAGTTCAAATTGCAATCTTCAAGAAAAACAAGAGAAGAGATCGAGCTACACAAAGCAAATCGTTCGATTCAGGAACAAAGCAAGTCGATTTTTGGTAACAGGAAGATAAATCGACCCCCCTGAATTAAATCGTCCGATTTTCTTCTTTGAGCTTAGAAAATGAAGTAAAATTGCCCCGATAAATAAATCGCCCAATTAAATCGTCCGATTTTCTTCATTAAATCTCCGGCCTATATAAAGCCTTCACCACTCGATTCTCTCATTCCACAAACTCTTCATTCCCGATTTCCCTTCTCTCAAAGAACCGAAAATCGCCCACCCTCTAATCTTCTCATTCCTTAATCGTTTTGAACGATTCTTGGCCCTAAATTGAAGCATTTTCGACAAGGAACAAGGATCTAGCAACAACAAGCTTGGCAATCGACTCATCCATCCAGAATTCAGGTTTTTCAATTCGAAACCTAAGTTTTTCGCTCAATTTCGATTCTTGTTTAGAGATTGTTTGTTTGCTGAGATTGATTGAGGGGTTTGCTTAGAAACAACAATAGGAGACTGTGTGTGGTGATAGTTTTGTCAGAACTTTACAGAATTGTGAGAATTGTTGAAATCGACAGAAAAATCGACCCAACCTAGATAAATCGACCGATTTACTGTAGAACAGCCCGATTTTTTTTTTGCAGAAATGTAGACTTTGAAGAGAATCACTTGAAATGTGGGGAAGAAGAATGGATCTTCTTCCAAAGCCCCTCCCCCACCTCCACCACCCTCTCAAGCCATACCAAAACTCCCCCCTCCACTATCCAAACATAAGAAGAGATATGAACGTCTCTTAGATCGTCCCTTCACCCCTCCTCAATACATTGTGCTAGATGACTTAGACTCTTTGTTTGTTCGAGAGGATGTGGATATGATGTTAGATAGAGTTGGGCTGAGTCAGTTTGCTATGATTAGGGAGGATGCTTACACCAAGATCACCCTAGAATTTCTTAGCACATTTGAGCATGATCCTAGAGAGAGGACGGTCTCTTTCCGCCTCATGAACCACAACCATGCTATGACTATTGATGAATTTGGGGAGTTGTTTAGTTTTCCCTACTCTGATGCAGGCACATTTGCGGGAGGAGTTAGTGCTAGTGCCTTTTGGGAGACCATCTCAGTGGGAGAGTATGGTCGTGATAAGTGGAGACCCGGAAATTCGAAAGAGGCTAGCATGTACAACCTTTCCTTTAAGGTAGTGCATATGATCCTTAGTGAGAGCTTGTTTGCACGAACGGAGACTCCACGGAAGCTCAAGGCTGACAAGCTCTTTATCTCGTATTGCATGACATGTAGCACCATTCCCGACATCACCTCTATGCTTGCTGACTATCTAGGAAAGATAGCCAACAAGGCAAAGGGTTACATTTGTGCTGGAGGCCTTGTCACTCATGTGGCAAAGGCATTGGAATTAGATTTCTCGGATTGCACCTTAGCTGAGAGTGCCCAGCCCTTAGGATCACAGAGATTGATTGTGAGACAGGGCTTGATTTCTCGAGGGAAAGGACCTCTTCATGTGCCCATGCCGTGGGCAAAGGATCCAAAAAAGAAGCCATCCGAGATTGTTTGGAAGTCCAAATACACCATTCGGAACAAGAGGAATTGGAATGAGACATTTGTACTGATGCTTGAGGAGATAGCTCCTCTTTTTTATTATGATGATGATGCAGGTGACATTGAGGATGAGAAGGATCATGAGGATGGAGTACATCAGGGGACCATGCTCGAGTTCGAGAGTGACACTTATAGTGGTCACGCCACGGATGCCATGGACACCGACACTCATGGTGCAGGACCTAGCCGGACTAGTCGAGGCACCGAGGAGACAGAGGATGACATGCAGCCACCTCGCCACTCCTTTGCACATGCTCCTAGCCACGGTAGAGGCCATGGACGAGGACATAGACTTCCCCGCCATTTTAGAGACTTAGTCTCTAGCTTCCAGAGTCTACGCACCAACTACCAGGGTCTATGCTCCGACTATCAGTCCCTCCACACCGACTACAGCACCTTGAACACTCATTTCAAGGAGTACCGGCAGGAGACGGACGCTAGACACTCCTCCTATGACGGCTAGATGAGAGACATGTACTACCATCAATTCGACCACTTCTATGATCCCAACGCGCTGATGTATCCATATCCTCCACCTCCACCACCACCGACCGAGGATTGAGATTCCACTTTTTTTACATTGTAAGTATTTTTCTCCATCTTATGCTTGATCTTTCACATTGGAAACAATGTGGAGGTTAAGTATGGGGTGGGAAACTTACAATCTCTTTTACTTCATTTTAGCACTCTATGCACTTTGTACTACTTTTGATGATTTGGCTGGTAATAACTCTTGCACTACTTGCTTTCCACTATGACATTTGCATTTGCATGCTTTGTTTCAAATATCATGAGTTTCAAAAAAAATTTGTGCTTTTTATGATGGAAATGACCTCTATGATGAAAATTGTGATGTGGAAAGGCAAAAAGATGACAATGGTTATGTTGAGATTTTGATTATGGCATGAATGAGCTTAGTTTTGTTACTTGAACACATGAATGGTTTATATGATTTTGATGTTTTGATAAGAGAAAGAAATAATGGTCGAAGTTATATTATAAGTTCTTTTGCATCATATAGGGATGACCAAGGCAATTCACTTCTTCTCTTATTCATATCTTGTTCATGCTAGCTCCTCAATGAAATATGTAACCTCCTTTTACCATCCGGGAATTAGGATAGGTGAATGAAAAAGGCATGTTTGATGTGGGAGGGCCAATAAAAATGTGTTAAATGAAAGTGTAGCAATTCATAAGTTTGGGGACGTCGAACATGAGGATGAGTAACTCGGCACCATTCACATTGCCGGGTGTTTGTGTCTTGCCAAAGTCCGATTGAACGACAAGTCCTAACGGGATACGATATGTGCATCAAGGGTTTGAGGCATCTTGAAATTGAAAAACGCTGATCTCCTAGGCTTCGGTTATTGTGTACCTCTGTCCATACTCTCAAAAAGTAAAGTATAAAGAAAGCAAAGCTTTTACATGCAAAGCATGTGTGGTGAAGTAAAGTTTTTGAAGGTATTTATGTTGTTCCTCTTTCCCGGATTAGCACCACAATTGCCTAAAAGAATTCCCTCCTTTAACACATTTCTTAGACCTTTTCTTTGATTAGAAGACCTTGAAACTTTTATGCATGTATTTAAGACTTAATGGCTTAGACTTGTTTGATTTTAATTGCCTCTACATCTTTATCATGTTCTTTATTTATGTTTTTAAGGAAGAAAAGAGAGTTAGTCCATGTTATTATTATCATTGATACATGCCTTGTTTTCCCATGCCTTGAAGCATCACTTTGAGGGTGATCCAATAAGAAGAAGCACTACCAAATAAAAAGTTTTTGAGTTTTCATACATATATAATCCATGGCATCTTGTATTCTAAGCTTGAGTCTTGCTTGGGGACAAGCAAGGGGCAAGTATGGGGTATTTTGATGACATGAATTATATACCATTATAATCATGCATATAGTAGAGGTTTACCTCGATTTACCTTCCATTTAGAGAGAACTTGTGTACCTTTTGTGTTTTATTCATATATATTTCGGAAATAGAGGTCTACACGAGTTTCGGTTGAATTGTAGGTAAATTAAGTGGACTTGGAAACAAAAGTGGAGCAAGGAGCATCTGATGCCATCAGGGAAGCTAAAGGAGTCTCAAAGCAATCACAAAGAGCAAAGGAGTTGCGTAAAAGGAGCATAAAAGGGAAGAAGGAAACAAGCCAAAAGACGAGCATTCTCTTTTGAAGAAAATCGTGCCATTTACAACATAAATTGGACGATTTTTATCATTAAAAATTGAACGGTTTTGCTTGAAAATCGGCTAGCACGATTTTCTTTGTTTTTCGGCCCAATGGTAAAGACGACTCAAATCCCATCACTTTTAGGCTAGAGAAGTGTTTTTCCAAGCGGCCCATTAGCAAGAAACTATAGGTTGGAATCCTAGGAACGAAAACGGGACGGCCGCAGCGGGAAATCTTTAGACGTTGAGAGAGATTGAGGATTCTTGGGGAAGGATTGAAGCGATATTGTCGGGAAGTCAATCTTGATCATATTTGTGATATTCCTTGTTTCCATTGCGATCTTTGTGGTTTTTTGAACACAATACTAAGTTGATTGAAAGATACTTTGATTAGTCTTGAGATTGGTTTACAGAATTGAAAGTTATTGAGTTTTTATTCAAGATTCGGGTTTATTTGATTTACTCACTCAATCTTAATTTTGATTTGATTTTGAAAATGGTTGGCTAAAACCATTGTGATTCTGGGGAGAATAGTTGATGATTGAGGCTTAGATGATGATATACTGAACTCATTCAAACATTTCAACCTTGAGAGTTTAGATTTTAACTTTGCGACAACAGGAAAATCGGACTGTTCTTCGAGAAAATCGGATGATTTTCTCATGAACAGCACGATTTATTCCCCTGACGATCTTTAATTGATTGAATCTTTAACCAAAGTTAATCCTTGCCTAAATCCCATCCTTGCTTAACCTTTTTAACCTATATTTAGGTGTATGAAGAGACTTCAACCTTGATTCTATATTTAATAGATTAAGATTACAAGATTTGGGTAATAGAGAGACTCAACATCCTTTATTAAGGTTTTAAGTGTGCTTTCTATCTTTACCATGGAGAGTCACATCCTGGGGTTTTGGATAGTTAGCTTGAGTGTAATTCTTGTCTATAGATCTTTCTATATTGCAGCCTCAACAACCCTTATAGAGAGAACCTTTGGATTAGATAAATAGGTTTCGGAACTTTACCGTACGATATCTACCTTTGAAACACACAGCCTTGGCAATATAAACTCTGTCCTTTGATCTTTAGAAGTGTCTTGAATCGAAAGCCGCAGTCGGATACTTGAATCCTTGGAATCATTTCCCCCTTTTATTAATCACAAAAGTATTTGCACTTTGTTAGATAATCGAATTCGATTTTATTCTCACCAAATCCCCGAGTTCGACTCTAGAATTTCTTAACTTGCTACAACTGATCCGTACACTGCAGGTTCGTTGTGCATTGAGTTCTAGATATAAATTTAAGACTTTGACACACACACTTTTGAGCGAACAGGTTTGACCCTTACTGAACCACTATACTCGTTTTAGTGCTAAGTCGGGATTATATTTTGATAAGATAAAAACGACCATAGGAAAAGGTCTTGTCACTACCTGATCTACAGGGGGCCTAGGACGCTATCGGGTTGGCCAACCGAAAGAAAAAAAGAAAGAAAGAAAGAAATGAAATGCGAAAGCAAATGAGAAAACATATCGTACGATCAGTTGAGGCTAGTTAGTTAATTATCACCTATGCATCGATGCAATCGAGTCTAGCATGTTATACGTTATGTTATGATTATTTATATGTGATAGTATGATATGATTATATGAGGTGGTATGTTTATATGTGGTATGATAACGTGCTTGAATGCGTATATGTTATGTGTTTTGTATGTAATGTGAATGTGGAGATGTATGTGTGCTTTGGAATGTGAGAACGGGTATTGTGTCCTTTGGGGGACGGGATATTAGATACTTATATATATTGGGAGAGTGCGATTTGTATACCCTTACTAAGCTTGTAGCTCATTGTTGTTATATCCATATTTTTCAGGTACTCAGACTCAACGTGATCAAGGCAAGGACGTTGGACCCAACACCTGGATTTGAGATCATATCAGGTGGGTTGTTATGGGATGCTACCGCCTAGGATATTTTGTGTAGTCTTAAATAGTTGTGTTTGTTAAACAAAGTTTTATGACGTATGTTAAAATGTATATATGTTGTGAATATGGTTGTAAGATAAAGTTTTAAAATTTTACGTTTTCCGCTTTTCCTCTTTTTGCTTTAAACAAGGTTAATTAACTAGTAATCAACTAGAAATGAAATAGGTGTCACACTAGCCGCCTCTACGGCCACCTGCATCAGCTTGAGTTTGCACTTGGTTCTGCAAGTGTGTCTTGCTTCTAGGCTTGCATATGGATGGTAATGCCTCTTCCTTTCCTAGTATGGGAGTGTAGTACCATGCTAGGGTTAGATGAGAGTGTTTGGATGATGTATGATCATGTTATGACTTAAACGGCGTTTGAGGATTATTAAGTTTTGAGGTTAGGTTAAGGATGATCCTATGGATCCTTGGGTCTAGGTGTGACCCCTTTGATTGATAGGAGATTTATATATCTCTATGCCTTGTTATTGGGCAGTGTACCTCTCAGGATTGAAGGTTGATCGTGGTTGAGTGTTATACGAGGTTGAGGTAAGTCCGTAGGACTTACTTAGCTATCATCCTTATATTGGGTGTTTGCATGAGTGGTGTGTGTTATATGTTTCCTATGATATCATGAGATGTTGTTTATTACCGACCTATGTTTTATTGATTGCCCCGTATGCATGGCTGTGACAACCTTTCCCTTTCATCCCGCCGAGGATTTTGGGAGGTTCTTTGCCGTCAGGCCACCTGGTATACACGAAGGGCGCAATCCACTCCCACAGGGTACACGGGTTGTGTGACCGTTTCAGATGTCTAGCAGGCCCAAAGGAGAGGATGATATGTTCCTCGTGTCACATAGTTTCATCTATCTATATATTTACAATTTGAGTGAAGGACTATTATATAAAGATAATAAATGGGTAAATGTGTGATAGTATGTTGATGTGTTTACCTTTCATGATTGTGCTTGTGCTTATGCATTACCTTATATATGTATGGTTAGCTATTGGTTTTATACCATCTTGTAGATGCCGTGTAGGATAGCCGTGCTGCTGAGTGATCTAGCAGGGTGGCAGGCCGAGGACCTCTCGTACATAGAATGGTTATGGCTTTTGGGGTTGTTTATGTTTCCCTCCTGTGTGAGGATGATGTTTTGTTTACCTCATTTGTGAGGATGTTTTTTTATACTCGGCTATGATATTGTTCCCCTTGTAGTTGCACAGTTTTATACAAATTTATGTATTTGTTTTATATTTGTCAGTGTCATGTTGTAAGGTCCACTGAACTTGTTGTCAGGCTAGGGTCAAGATCCACTGTGAGATCCTAGCCCAATGTGACATCCCGATTCGCGCGGATTTGGGGTGTTACAGATAAGTGTCTTAAGAGAAAAACTTCTCAAACAAGAGAAACGAGTGAGTGATCGGTCTAAGGAAGTTGAAAATCTCCACACTGAAAAGTTAGACCTTGATGACAATATCAAGGCCTTGGAATCAAAAAATGCGATTCACAATGAAAATTTCTCTTCTCTACATCAAGATTATATTAATCTAGAGAAAAAGAAGGTTGATCTAATTGTGACGTGTAGAGACCAGAAGGCTGCACTTATTCAATTCACTCGTTAAAAAGTCAATCTCGAGTGGATGATGGGTGAACAACAATCTTCTCTTAACAAAAGTGGTATTGGTTATCAGATGAATTTTCCTAGAAAAACAACTACTACTTTTATAAAAGCCGAAGGAAGTATACACATTCCACATGTTTCTACTATTGTAAAAAGGGTCACGTAAAATGAACATGTGCATATAAAATAAATGATCCCAACATCATTAGAAACACTTTTAATATGTGTAAGGAAACAAGTTAAGCAAATATGGGTTCCAAAAGGTACTAGACCACCAAACATGATTGAACCTGAATATGGACCAAAATATGTCATTTGGTCTACGTGGAAAGGTTGAAGTTTGCTGGTTTGCAATATATCACCAAGGTTAAGGAGCATAAATGGATATTAGATAGTGGTTGCTCAAGACATATGAGTGGACAAAGCTCATTGTTTTTAGATTTAAAGAAGCGATCATCTAGAACCATTACGCTTGGTGATAAAGGAAAGTGTAACATCATTGGCATTGGTAAAACCTGTTATATTCATCTAACTTTATTGATGATGTCTATCTTGTTGATGATTTAAGTCAAACTTGCTTAGTATCTCTCAAATATGTGATAAAGGCAACAAGGTGTTTTTTGATTAAGATAAATGTCATGTTCAAGATAAGTTATTAGGTGATGTTGTGCTTACTGCTGTTAGATTAACAATGTTTATTAAATAAGCACTTACCACGTTTCAGGAACAAAGCTAACGTGTCTCAAGGCCTTGGCTGACGATCCAAGGCTTTGGCATAGACAACTTGGTCACGTAAGTATGCATACGATGAAGAAACTTCTTTCAAAGGATTTGGTACGTGGTTTACCAAACCTAAACTTCAAGGTAGATTAACTATGTAAGGCTTCTACACAAGGTAAACAAACAAGAGGTTCATTTAAACCAAAGAAGGTTGTAAGTTCTTCTCGACCTGTTGAACTTTTACATATGGATTTATGTGGTCCTATGCGTGTCAAATCTCCCAACGGAAAACAATACATCCTTGTCATTGTGGATGATTTTTCTCGTTTTCACATGGATCTCATTCTTACTGGGAAAATCTGAAGCTTTGTTTGAGTTTTTAAAACTTTGTCACGAGTTGCAAACTTTGAAAAACTTACCTATTGTCTCTATTAGAAGCGATCATGGTAGATGATAACTCCACCTTACCTTTGATTAAGAGTTGTCTATATTGATGATGGAAGACTTAAACATTTATTTAGAAGTTTTATAAACTAACAAATATTGATCATATTTCTAGATTGTTTGTTTTGCGTTTATTAAATTTGTGCATACTTTGGAAAGCATTTCAAGGGGCCTTGAAATAAATTACAAGAGACAAGCAGTTTTGAATCAGGTTTCAAGGGACGGAATTGAAGCCTTGAAATGGGTTTCACGGGGTAGACGCTGAAGATTTGAAAAGCGATACAAGGGAGCGTGCGGCTGAAGATGTTTCAAAGTACAAAGCCTTTTCAAATAACAAGATTCAAATCTCAACAAACCTTCGAAGAATCTCTACCAAGGATAACAAGAAGATCTTCCAAGATTCAACAAGAAGATATGAGCCGCAACAACAAGATCATTTGAAGGAAAAATTGCGGTCAACAACAAGAAGATCTCACAAGGTTTGTACACAAGGATCTCGGCCAAACAAAGAATGGTTATCAACGATGTAAGATCTTGGCCCAACAAGAAGATCCTCAACAGCGCAAGATCCTAGCTAACAAATAGACTATCCACGAAGCAAAGAGAAAATCCAGGAGTTACAAGATGTGAGAAGATCTCCGGAAAAGAAGAAGATCTACAACAAGAAGATTTCGGGTTTTAAGAGAAGATCTTCAACGGCAAAATTGTTAGCATGAAATATTGTGATACTTTAGGCACGTTTTCTAAGTATATTTGATTCATATTGATGGTCTTTGATTGAGCATTGTTGCATTTGTGAGCTAGTTTGCCTATATTGTCGATATGGATGTCTACACTAGCTTTATGTTGATTATAGGTGATTGAGAGCCATTTCCGAACGGAATCGAGAAAAGATGATTTGATTGAGTATGTCCATGGATTGAGGGCATTCTTAGGAGCAAAATGGATGTCAACTTCAGGAATGCACGAGGCTAGGGAAGAATCACGTTCTTGCCCTAAACCACGCTCTAAAATACGGCCGTACTATGAACCACGTTCAGTTCCATGGCCGTGGAACCCTGCAGGAGAAGCGTGGTTCATTCCAGGAGCTTTTACGGTCGTGGAATCCATGGTCCAAACCGTGTTGATTTCCACGCCCTAAATTACGGTCGTGGAACCTTCGACGACCGTGATCTTGGCGATCTTTTTCGCCACATTTTGAAGCCACGATCTTTTGAAGATTGGGCCGGGCCGATATTTTATCTTGCCCTATAAAAAGACGGACGAAGGGAGATTCCGTCATCCTCCCTTAGCCCCGCTTACATCCACGCTTAGAGAGATTTTTCCGACCTTCGCTTAGAGAGCATTTTTGCATCTTCGCTTACGGTCGGATTTGCCCTAATCTCGCACTTTGGTGGAGATTGTGATTGAGATTCCCGGATTTACGGAAGATTCGGAAAATTGTTGCAAGAAGACTTCTCTTCTTGTTTAGGTTTGATTTAGAAGACGGATTGACATCCCGTTCTTCCTTCTTACGTAAGATTGAGTTAATTGTTCTATTCTGGGATTAGTGACATTATTTGTTCTTGATTGTGACTTTGAGATTGGTTTAGGGTTTATTGGAAGTTTTCGGAAGTTTTCATCTTTCAATCTTATAATTCTTGAATTTGATATCAACATGACGGTTATTGGCTAAAAACCCTTAACAATTCTAAGGTGAAGGGTTGATAGTTGTGGCTTAGATAATGATAGATCGATTGTAAACGGATTAGACCCTGAGAGTTAGAGAAAATCGTCGACGAACCCTAAATCACGGTTTGTTCTTGAGTTCCACGACCGTGGAATCTCAAGATCCACCCGTAATTTCCCTTAAGTTTACGAACCTGCTTTTACTTTAATCCAAAGTTAAAGATTAGCTTTAACTTAGTCTTGGGTTGCCTTTTCTAGGTGGTAGTGAAGCCTCAACAACCTCTACCTCGATTGTGAGTGTCACAACCTCAATCGGTTAAGTTAGTTTTGATCCTTGGATTACAAGTTTGGGTATTTGACATTAATTCTTATCTTTAGAACCTTTCTATATTGAAGCCTCAGCAACCTGTATAGGGAGTGTCTTGTAGGTGAGTCATATAAGGTTTTTGGAACTTCACCGTACGATTACCTTACATTAGCATACCTTTGCATATCTCAACTCTGTCTTTATATCAATAGTAAATCTTGAATCGATTGCCACAGTTGGATACTTGGATCTTTAGGATTGTTGTTTTCCCAATATTTGCAAAAACTCTCATATTTACTCGCTTGATAATCTGCAATTGAATTTGTTCCCACCCAAATCCCTGTGTTCGATACTCTGGAATTCTTTCTTAACTATATCGATCCGTACACTGCGGGTTCGCTTGCTTGATTCTGGTTTTATAAATTTAAAGCTTATTTGCACGCACGTTTAGGGGCGAACAAGTTTTTGGCGCCGTTGCCGGGGATTTGGTTTCGGCCGAATTCGGTTGCCGGTTGTCAAGCTTGGGAGCTTGCTCTCGTTATTTGATATTGTTCTAAGTGCATGCGCAGGTCTAGGAACACCGAAGACCTCTTACCTCTTAATCAAGAGCTTGAGAGGACTCTAAGACAAAAGCGCAAGGAAAAGAAGATGGCTGAAGAACACGAACGCGATCTTCAAGCGGAGTTAGCGGAGAAAGAAGCTCAACTCCAATGGAATGAGAACATCCGCCGGGATGAAATGGATCGTCATCAATCTGAAGTTAACGATCTAAAGGATATGATGTTCCAAATGAGGATAGAGCTAAGCGACCTTAAGAATAAGGGAAGCAAGAAATCCTCAAGAAGGGCATCAAGATCCAGAAGAAGAAGTCATTCATCCGCTGATGATAGTGACTCTTCCATGCCACCGCTAGAAGAAATTGATCCCACGATCAATGTGAATCCTTTCCATCCACGGGGAGCTGCTAATCGCCGTGTTCCACCTAGGAACGCAAGGATCGAGCGTGTGGATGATGAGCCAAGAACTCTTGGTCAGCGGATGGATCCAACACAACAACCACGCCGTTTGGGCGTGAATTTTGATGTTGAAGATGTACAAGGGTTCATCTTCAACCCTCAAGTTATCACTCTTGTTCGCCAAAGCCAATTCGGCGGAACAAGCGTTGAATCTCCACACCAACACTTGCAAAACTTCGAGTGTATGATGGAGACAATGAGACCGAAGAATGCTACTACCAACAACTATAAGCTCAAGCCTTTCTTCTTCTCCTTGAAAGGGAAAGCGTTGTCTTGGTACCAAGCTCTTCCTAGTGGGAAATTAGACACGTGGGAAGACCTTTCCGCGGAGTTCCTCACCAAATTCTTTCCGCCATCCAAAACGGCGGAACTTAGAGGTAAGATTAATGCTTTTTCCATGACACCTAACGAAAGTTTGTTTCAATCTTGGGAAAGGTTTCAGGATTTGCTCTTGGATTGCCCTCATCATGGCATATCCAAACTTGGCTTGTTGGAGATTTACTATAAGGGGCTGGATGCGGGAACGCAATTCAACCTCCAATCCCTCTCATGTGGAACATTCATGGATATGAGAGAAGATGACGCTTGGGACTTCATTGAGAAGCAAGCAAGAGTCATAGAGAAGTATTCCCACCGGAAAGTGGAGGGAAATCGTGTGGAGCAAGGAGCAAAGCTCACATGAAGCTCAAAATTAGATTTTCTCCCTCAACAATGAGATCAAAGAGTTGAAGGAGGCTATCAAGACCAACTTTCCGAAGCAACAAGGGAAAGATGTTGGTTATTTGGGCAACAACAATGGCGGTGATAACACAAACCGCAACAACAACAACAACAACAACAACAACAACAATAACCGGAGCAATAACCGGAGCAATAATTGGAATGGAAACAACAACAATAACAAAGGCCAGAACAACAATTGGAACAACACTAGGGGTTCAAGTAACAACAATTGGCGCTCCAATCAACAAAATTCCGGTAACTCTTATCCTTTCAATTCTAATTCACTAACTCCACCCTCCTCTTCCTCTACTCCTTTGAGAAGCCAGGGGCAAACATCAAATGGAGGAAATACTTCGAGAAAGGAGAAGCCCGATCCCATGTTGGAAACGATTTTGGGAAAGCTTCAAGGGTTGGAGAACCGCATCATTAAGGTTGATGATCAAATTTCCAAGGTTGATAAAGCTCAAAAGGTTTTAGAAAACCAAATGTTCAACCAAGCAGAGGAAGTTCCTAGGAATCAAGGGAAACTTCCAGGAAAGACGGAGGACAACCCTAAAGGAAGGGTTATGGCAATCACAACTAGGAGCGGAGTGACTACCACCGATCCGCAACCTAAATTTGTTGAAGTCTCCGTAGAGAAAGAGAAGGAGAAGAGGAAGGACAAGGAAGATGTCTACGTTCCTCCTCCAGCTTACAAACCTCCCCTACCATTTCCTCAATCTAGAGCGAGAGCGCGCCTAGATAAACAATTCGGTAAGTTCATAGAACTCATGAGTAAGCTGCATATTAATATACCCTTCATTGATGCTATTGTAGGTATGCCAGCTTATGGCAAGTTCTTGAAGGAGCTCCTCTCCAACAAGAGGAAGCTAGAAGACTTCAGTGAGGTCAAGATTAGTTCGGATTCTTCGGATCTCATCAAGACCATGAAGGAGAAAATGCCCCTAAAGTTGAAGGATCTGGGGTCATTTTGCATTCCGATAGGAGTGGGAGATGTCACATATGACACTTTATGTGACTTAGGAGCAAGTGTGAGCATCATACCACTTGCATTGTGCAGGAAGATCAGTTTAGGCGATCCTAAACCGGTGAAGATGACGTTATATATGGCGGATCGATCCATCACTCGCCCCGTCGGTATTGTAGAAGACGTCCCGGTCAAGCTAGGTAAATTCTTTGTTCCCATTTATTTTGTCGTGCTTGACATTCCTGCAGATAGTCCGGTCCCGATCATACTCGGAAGACCGTTTCTTGCAACTTCCGGCTGCATAGTCGATTGAAAGAATGGTAGACTCGCTTTTGATATAGGGGAAGAGAAAGTAGAGTTCGTTCTTTCCACTCTAGTGAAGGAGCCAATCTTTGATGAGGATATTTTCGATATCCAAGATGAAGAAGGTTTGTCTAGGGAGGAGGTAAGTGAGATTCTTTTTAAAGATCCTTTACAAAAAGTTATCACTATGAGTCTAACCAATGTAGGGGAAGAGGAAGAGTGCAATGAGGCAATTAAAGCCTTAGAAGCACAAGAAGAGATGCATTAAGAGGAGTTTGAGAAACTCCACGATGAGGCTGAAAATGTGAGAATCCACGGTTATACATTATATTCCACGGCCGTGGATTTCACAACCAAAACCGTGTCCCATTCCAGGGAGTTATACGGTCGTGGAAAAGATGTGACAACCGTATTTTCCTTCCACGCCCTAAACCACGGCCGTTGAGGACATGAGGAACCCGTAATTTTGGCCGTGGAAAGTGGTGATCGAGACATTTCTTCAACTTCTTCTAATTCTTCTCCCACACACTCAACACCCTTAGAAACTTCTAAGGAGACATCGGATGCTCCTCAAGGATCGTTGGAAGCTCCGAAAGCGATGGAACTAAAACCACTTCCTACTCATCTAAGGTACGCTTTTCTAGGACCTAATTCTACCTTTCCGGTTATCGTTAGTTCCGAACTAAGCATAGATGAACATAATCAGCTCATGATTGTCCTTAGGAAACATAGGAAAGCCTTAGGCTACACTATAGAGGACTTAGTAGGAATTAAACCCTCCCTATGCATGCATAAGATACTAATGGAGGAAGATTTTAGAACTTCAAGACAACTTCAAAGGCGGTTAAATCCGACCATGAAGGAGGTTGTCAAGAAGGAAATTTTTAAGCTTCTTGATGCAGGTATCATCTACCCTATCTCCGATAGTAAGTGGGTGAGTCCGGTTCAAGTGGTTCCGAAGAAGGGAGGAATGACGGTCATCACCAACAAGAACAACGAACTCATTCCTACCCGAACCGTGACGGGATAGCGGATGTGCATAGACTAGCGCAAGCTCAACAATGCAACGCGGAAGGATCACTTCCCATTGCCATTCATTGATCAAATGCTTGAAAGGTTAGCACAACATTCACATTTTTGCTATCTTGACGGTTATAGTGGCTTCTTTCAGATTCCGATACACCCGGATGATCAAGAGAAGACTTCATTCACGTGCCCGTGGGGTACGTTCGCTTATAGGAGAATGCCGTTTGGGCTTTGCAACGCCCCGGCCACCTTTCAACGGTGCATGATGGTCATCTTCTCCGAATACATAGAGGAAATCATGGAGGTCTTCATGGACGATTTCTCCGTATACGGTTCCTCTTTTAACGATTGTCTTTCTAACCTTTCCCTTGTTTTGCAAAGGTGTGAAGACACTAACCTAGTTCTTAATTGGGAGAAGTGTCAATTCATGGTTAAGGAAGGAATCGTATTAGGACACTTAATCTCTAGTAGAGGGATAGAAGTAGATAAAGCTAAGATAGAGACCATAGAGAAACTTCCTCCCCCAACTTCAGTGAAAGGGATAAGAAGTTTCCTAGGACATGCTGGATTTTACAGACGCTTTATTAAGGACTTTTCTAAGATATCAAAACCGCTCACTAATCAATTGATGAAGGATGCAGTTTTTGAGTTTTCGCAGGAATGTTTGGATGCGTTTAACACAATTCGGCAAGCTCTAATTTCAACACCTATTATCCAACCTCCGGATTGGACTCTTCCCTTTGAGGTTATGTGCGATGCTAGTGACGTAGCTATTGGAGCTGTTCTTGGACAACGAAAGGAAGGGCGAACCCATGCCATATACTATGCTAGCAAGACGCTAGATGAAGCGCAACTCAACTACGCCACTACCGAGAAAGAGTTTTTAGCCATTGTCTATGCTATTGACAAGTTTCGCTCTTATCTTGTAGGTGCAAAGGTGATTGTCTACACGGATCATGCTGCGATCCGGTATCTCCTTGTGAAGAAAGATGCGAAGCCAAGGCTAATTAGATGGATTCTTCTCCTACAAGAATTCGATCTAGAGATCTGCGACAAGAAAGGTTCAGAAAATTCTGTTGCGGATCATTTGAGTCGCCTAACACATCTAGAGGATGACCATTTACCCATCGATGACTCCTTCCCGGACGAACACCTACACCTTATTGAAGAGTGCATCGATGTGATCTCCAAAGGTAACGAACCATGGTTTGCTGATTTTGTTAACTATTTGGTTTTCCAGGAGATAGCACCCGGACTATCCTACGCACAAAGGAAGAAGTTCTTTAAGGACGTCCGGGAATACTATTGGAACGAGCCTCTCCTCTTTAAGAGAGGTCCGGATGGCATCATACGGCGATGTGTGCCGGAAGATGAGATGCAAAGTGTCATTCGTCATTGTCATTTACTACCTTGTGGAGGACACGCTAGTTCAAACAAGATTGGTGCAAAGGTATTGCAATCTGGATTCTTTTGGCCTACTTTATTTAGAGATGTGCAATCCTTTGTTTCTTGTTGCGATGCTTGTCAAAGAACAGGCAATATCTCTAGAAGGAATGAGATGCCCCTCAATAACATCCAAGAGGTGGAGATTTTCGACGTTTGGGGAGTTGATTTCATGGGATCATTCCCATCCTCTTGTAGAAACCAATACATACTATTGGCGGTGGATTACGTTTCTAGATGGGTGGAAGCAATTGCCTCTCCCACAAATGATGCCATGGTGGTGGTCAAGTTCTTTAACAAGACCATCTTCCCGCGATTTGGGACGCCAAGGACTATCATTAGTGATGGAGGTTCTCACTTCATAGCCCGTCGCTTTGAAACTCTTCTAGCTAAGTATGGGGTTACTCACAAGGTCGCTACCCCTTATCATCCACAAACAAGTGGAGAAGTTGAGATCTCAAATAGGGAGATCAAAGGAATTCTAGAGAAGACGGTTTCAAGGACTAGAAAGGATTGATCCTTGAAGCTTGACGATGCATTGTGGGCGTACCGGACTGCGTACAAGACTCCCATGGGAACCACACCATACAACCTTGTGTATGGGAAGTCTTGTCACTTGACGGTGGAGTTGGAGCACAAGGCGTTTTGGGCTATCAAGTGGCTGAACTTCAGCATGAAGGAAGCGGGAGAGAAGCGTCTCCTAGACCTTAACGAGCTGGACGAACTCCGCTTGAACGCTTATGAAAACGCTAAGATCTATAAGGAGAGAGCGAAGCGTTGGCATGATAAGCATATCATTCCAAAGGACTTCAAAGAAGGAGATCAAGTTCTCCTCTTCAATTCAAGGCTCCGTCTCTTTCCAGGTAAGCTTAAATCTCGTTGGACCGGACCTTTTCTAATTAAGCGTATTTTCCCCCATGGTGCAGTTGAAGTATGGGGTGAAACGGGCGGAAGCTTTAAGGTGAACGGCCAACGACTCAAGAAGTATACGCCGGAACTCCAAGCTGAAGAGTTCGCGCCTACCGCACTCGAATAAGTGCGAGTTTGGTCTAGCTACGGACCTTAAACAAAGCGCTTCTTGGGAGGCAACCCAAGGTATTGCATTTTTGTTTTGGTTTTCGATTTATAGTTTAGCTTAGTTTAGACGTTTTTCGCTTTATTTTGCCTCGATTTCTTCCGGTATGTTCGTGTTTTTGGATGTAGGAACGATGGAAAAGGAAAAGGGAAGGATAATGTTGAAGAAAAGTGACGAAATTTGGACTTTGGAGCTTTACAGAGAGTTCCACGGCCTAAACCACGGTCGTGACAGCTACAGTGCCCGTAATTTCCAAAAGCCTTTGAAAAATCACCAAAACCAAGGTTCCGTACAAAACCACGGCCGTGGAACACCCCGACAGACCGTGGTTTTCAAAATTTTTCCTGTGACTATATAAACCACGTTCTTCACAAAAATCACCCACAAAAACCCCTCTTTCACGACCTAAAAGCCGAATCCACGCCTCCTCCTCCAATTCCTCGTTTCTTAATCGTTTTTAACGATTCTTCTTTCTAAACTGAAGCAAATTCGACCCCCAACAAGATCCAAGCGACGAATCAAGCGGAAATTCACCACGGAACGCGCAATTCGGATTTTTCAATCCGAAAAATAGGTTTTTCCTCTCTTCTTGATTTTTCTCGATTTGGTTCGTTTTTGTTAGAGATTTTAGGAAGAACTGATTGAGATTGGAAGAAATTAGATTAGGACTGCCTGTTTGTGGAGATTGAGTGTTGATTTACTGAGATTTGCGAATTTCTGAGACGAATCACGGTTCCTGGAAGAACCACGGCCGTGGAATTGCAAGAACAGGCCGTAATTTCTGATAGAATGGACTTTGTGAGGAGAGTTTCGGGGAGGATTAAAGAGAATAAGAATAACCAAAACAAGAAGAGGAAGGGTAATCCCTCTTCTTCCTCATCCTCTAGAGCACCACCACCCTCTTCCCCTTCACCTCCATCTTCACCTTCATCACCCTCACCTCCTAGCCCTAGAGTCCCGACCATACATGAGGATCACCTCGATGCACTCGAGAGGATGAAGGAGAGGGCTGTGATTGGTCTTAGATACTTGTTGTTGGAGGATCTAGTTCCTCTCAACATTATAGATGACCTTACTTGGCTCTTGGATAGAGCCGGACTAGTTGTCTTCTCGGCTATCCGAGAAGACGCTTATGAGGAGATTACACGGGAGGTTGTGACGTCTTTCGAGCACAGCCATGTAGACATGACCGTCTCTTTCCGTCTTATGGAAAGAGACTATCATTTTAGCATCCGTGAGTTCGGGACCTTTTTCGGGTTCCAGGAGACCTTTAACGGTCGATTTCCTAGTGGCGTTTACACCAAGGACTTTTGGGAGGAGGTAGCGATGATTTACGCCGACGAGGACCGTTGGCAACCTGCTGATACCAAGGCTAGGTTGATGTACCACCTAGCCTTGAAGATAGCTTACCGTGTTCTTTCGGAGTGTCTATTTCCTAGGACGGAGACGCCCAAAAGATCAAGACGGATGAGCTCTTTTTGTTGTACTCCATGTTGTACGGGCGCGGAGCTGACTGCGCCACCCTCTTGGCCGCTACTATGAGCAAGCTCAAGAACAAGAAGAAGGGCAACATCGGATATGGTGGGATAGTTACCCACATTACTAGGAGCTTGGGTGTTGATTTCTCTACATGCACCCGCATACCGGTCGTTCCCTTAGGACTTCATGCCTTCATGACTAGAGGGCTTATCTTCCCCACTCATAGAGGTCCGCCTTATGCGGCCATGCCTTGGGAGAGTAGGACGGGTAGGGGTATAGAGTGGCTACCGGAGTACTCCATTATGGCGGGACACCATAATAGGAAGGAGACGTTCGCTGCTATGCATGCGAACAGGATCGTAGCTCCCCCATATGTCCCACCACCAGTTGTTGAGGAGGAGGATATGAGAGATCAGTTTGAGGGTGGAGGAGGAGCCGAGCAAGAGTTTGGCATGATTCCGGATCAGCCGGAGGCGGCCCCCGATGCACCTAGATGTTCTCCACGTCTAGCTAGAGCTTCAGGCTCGTCTTCTCGCCGCGCTAGCGTGAGTGAGAGACCTACGTGGATGACCACACCTCCTGCATGGTATGGCGTTCCCCCTCCGTGGTCCACAGAGCAGTCAGCAGCACCAGCACCAGCACCAGCACCATCCGACGCCCCAGCATGGTATAGTCAGGCTCCGGGATGGTATGAGCAGATGCCGGATTGGGCTACCGGACTTTCAGAGAGAGTAGGAGCATTGGAGATCCGAGCCGATGCTAGAGATGGACGCTTAGACGACCTCGACCACATGATGAGAGACGTCTACCGCCAGGAGTTTGGGCGGTTTTATGATCCTAGCTTCTCTCCATTCCTGCCTCCACCAGCGCCACAGTGATGAGGATTTGATGATTGACCGTTCGCTTTAGACATTCCATCACCACTTTGTGAGTTTCTTTTTCTTTTCTTTCTTTTCTTTCTTTCTTTTGAACATTAGGGACAATGTTCATCCTAAGTATGGGGTGGGATGTACTAAAAGTTTGTAATAACTCTTACTCACTATGTTGGTTCTATTCGAGACTATCATTGCATGTTCATTATATTGTTGCACGTTTCACTATTGCATTGCATGAAAAAGAAATTGAAAAACCCATAAAAATTGAAAAATTTTGTGCTTCTAATGAATTGAGATGATTTCCATGATAATCACCACTTGTGAATTGAGTTTGATGACAATTGCATGCTTACAAGAATAGTGAATTGAAAAGAATTTGAATGAATGGATTGTACCTCTTTTGCAAGTTTCATAATGTGATGAATATTACCTAAATCATGTTGAGAAATTGAAGTTGAAATCACACTATAAGTTCTTATACTTCTTGTTGAGATGATTAAGGCAATTCGATTTTTCTTTCTTCCTTCTTTGACCATTTAGCTCCTCATTGAAATATTGACCTCCTTTACCTATCCGGAAATTTCGAGAAGTGAATGAAAAAGGCATGTTTGATGTGGGAGGGCCATGAGAGCAATTATTTGCAATCAAAAGAATAGAAAGAAGTTATAGGTTTGGGGAAGTCAATCATGACGATGAGTAACTCGGCACCATTCACATAGCCGGGTGTTTGTGTCTTGCCAAAGTCGGATTGAGCGATATTCCTAGCGGATTATGGTATGTGCGCTAAGGGTTTGAGGCATCTCATGAAAATTGAGAAACGCCAATCTCATAGGCTTCGGTTTTTGTGCACCTCTATCCATAACTCCAAAAGTAAAGTCGAAAAATGAAAAGAAGAGAGCAAAGCTCTAAGTAGAAAGTATGCGGAAACCGCAAGAAAGGAAGAAGTGAGTAGTTGTCTAATTTCCCGGATTCATGCACCACATTCCCTAAAAGCTTCCTTTCCTTCCACATTCTAGACCTTTTCTTTGAAAGTCCTTAAGATCAAAAGAATGTTATATGACTTTGTGGTCTAAATTGAAGTTTCTTATGATTGATTTTGATAATGTTTGAAGGTTATGATGCTTGTTTAGAAGTTTAATTGATTCATGAGTTTTCTTTGCTTTTTACTCTTTGATTAAGTGTATGAAAGTCTTATAAACAATTGAAGCAAGATTTGAGAATGACCTATTCTTTAGAAGACACATTCATCCAAAAGAAGTATTGCTTTGAGAAGGTACACATATTTCATCTTAACTCTTGTTTTTAAAGTTTTTGAAAGACCTTGCTTAGGGACAAGCAAGTTGCAAGTATGGGGTTATTTGTTAGCATGAAATATTGTGATACTTTAGTCACGTTTTCTAAGTATATTTGATTCATATTGATGGTCTTTGATTGAGCATTGTTGCATTTGTGAGCTAGTTTGCCTATATTGTCGATATGGATGTCTACACTAGCTTTATGTTGATTATAGGTGATTGAGAGCCATTTCCGAACGGAATCGAGCAAAGATGAGTTGATTGAGTATGTCCATGGATTGAGGGCATTCTTAGGAGCAAAATGGATGTCAACTTCAGGAATGCACAAGGCTAGGGAAGAATCACGTTCTTGCCCTAAACCACGCTCTAAAATACGGCCGTACTATGAACCACGTTCAGTTCCACGGCCGTGGAACCCTGCAGGAGAAGCGTGGTTCATTCCAGGAGCTTTTACGGTCGTGGAATCCATGGTCCAAACCGTGTTGATTTCCACGCCCTAAATTACGGTCGTGGAACCTTCCACGACCGTGATCTTGGCGATCTTTTTCGCCACATTTTGAAGCCACGATCTTTTGAAGATTGGGCCGGGCCGATATTTTATCTTGCCCTATAAAAAGACGGACGAAGGTAGATTCCGTCATCCTCGCTTAGCCCCGCTTACATCCACGCTTAGAGAGATTTTTCCGACCTTCGCTTAGAGAGCATTTTTGCATCTTTGCTTACGCTCGGATTTGCCCTAATCTCGCACTTTGGTGGAGATTGTGATTGAGATTCCCGGATTTACGGAAGATTTGGAAGATTGTTGCAAAAAGACTTCTCTTCTTGTTTAGGTTTGATTTAGAAGACGGATTGACATCCCGTTCTTCCTTCTTACCTAAGATTGAGTTAATTGTTCTATTCTGGGATTAGTGACATTATTTGTTCTTGATTGTGACTTTGAGATTGGTTTAGGGTTTATTGGAAGTTTTCGGATGTTTTCATTTTTCAATCTTGTAATTCTTGAATTTGATATCAACATGACGGTTATTGGCTAAAAACCCTTAACAATTCTAAGGTGAAGGGTTGATAGTTGTGGCTTAGATAATGATAGATCGATTGTAAACGGATTAGACCTTGAGAGTTAGAGAAAATCGTTGACGAACCCTAAATCACAGTTTGTTCTTGAGTTCCACGACCGTGGAATCTCAAGATCCACCCGTAATTTCCCTTAAGTTTACGAACCTGCTTTTACTTTAATCCAAAGTTAAAGATTAGCTTTAACTTAGTCTTGGCTTGCCTTTTCTAGGTGGTAGTGAAGCCTCAACAACCTCTACCTCGATTGTGAGTGTCACAACCTCAATCGGTTAAGTTAGTTTTGATCCTTGGATTACAAGTTTGGGTATTTGACATTAATTCTTATCTTTAGAACCTTTCTATATTGAAGCCTCAACAACCTGTATAGGGAGTGTCTTGTAGGTGAGTCATATAAGGTTTTTGGAACTTCACCGTACGATTACCTTACATTAGCATACCTTTGCAAATCTCAACTATGTCTTTATATCAATAGTAAATCTTGAATCGATTGCCACAACTGGATACTTGGATCTTTAGGATTGTTGTTTTCCCAATATTTGCAAAAACTCTCATATTTACTCGCTTGATAATCTGCAATTGAATTTATTCCCACCCAAATCCATGTGTTCGATACTCTGAAATTCTTGCTTAACTATATCGATCCGTACACTGCGGGTTCGCTTGCTTGATTCTGGTTTTATAAATTTAAAGCTTATTTGCACGCACGTTTAGGGGCGAACAAAAATCCAAGGGAGAAGATCTAGGATTTCAACAAACAAGATCTTCAACCAACAAGATCCTCAACAAATAAGATCCTCAAGAAACAAGATCTTCAAAAACAAGATCTCATAAAGATCTTAACAACCAAAGATAACAAGAAGATATCAACACAAGATCTCCAATGGATCTACAACAAGATCTCATAAAGAACTTAACAACCAAAGATAACAAGAAGATCACGGCACAAGATCTCCAACGGATCTACGTACAACAAGAAGATCTCGGATTTTAAGATCTAGAATCTTCAACAAACAAAGATATTGAGCTGCTCATTTCCAAAGAGAAGATTACGGTGATCTTCAACGAACGTCAAAGAGAACAAGCAGAAGAGAGAGGATAGAAAATCTACAACGGCTATCTAATCTCAAACATGAAGCGTTTTCCATGGAGAAGAAGAAACATCAACAACGGTCATCTTCTCAACAGCTAGAATACTTCTCCATCAAAGACTATGAATGAAGATGTCGATTGAAGAAGAAAGATAACAAGCTTACATGGAAATATCAAAAGTCTTCAAGCGATCCAAAGCATCTTCATTCGACCCAACAAGTTTGTCTTTCTCTTTCTCTACAAAATCTTTATTTCTTAGAAAGAGATAATCTCTTGAGCTCCATTGGTATATCTAACGAGTGTTATACTCGAGTATGTGTTACTCTGCGAAGTACCTAGGCTATTATAGCTAGGTTAAGAGTTGGAACTAGATCGTAGTGTTGGCTACAGTGAGAGAAGAAGGGGATTTCTTCTAGGTTGTATCTAGGACTCTTTGAAGCTGATAATAGATTGTTAGATCCTACGGGTAAACTCTAGGACGGAGAGTATGTTGTTTAGAGACGAATTTCTTAAACATATCATCGTGTCGATCTTTTCAATTCCGCATTATATCCTACCTTATTGTGACTAACTTTGTTTTACAGGTTTACAAAGAAAATTCCCTTGAAATCACTTTCAAAGCCCTTGAAATCAAGTTGTGTTATAAAGAGCTCAAATTGACATCAAGGCCTTTGAAATCAGTTTCAAAGCATTGAGATAGGCTTTTGCGAACCGTTCCCATACTGTACTCAACCCCTCTTCTAGAGTATTTATATCCTTTATATTCACCTTACGGTTCTTCAATTGGTATCAGAGCTAGACACTCGTATATTGATTTAATCATCAGTGAGACCAATCATGAACTCTGTAGGTGATGGAGAATTTGCTCAAGGAAGATCCTCATCTTGACCACCACTCTTCTGTGGCAAAAACTTTGCCCACTGGAGAGCACTAATGTGAATGTTCATTATTGATCAGGACATGGAACTATGGAGCATTATTCAAAATGGCCCTAAAATCTCAACCACCACATTTGAGGGAGTCCAAGTCTCAAAGAAGGAAGCTAACTTCACACAAGCCGACTTGGATAGTGTTTCAAAGAACTACAAGGCCATGAATTTGCTCTATTGTGGATTGGACGCAAATGAATTCAACCGTGTCTCATCATGCAAGAGTGCTGACCGAAGGTATTTCTACGGTCATCTATACCCAATCAAAAGTAAATCCCGACTTAGCACTAAGAACAAGTATAGTGATTAAGTAAGGGTCGAACTCAAGAGAGTTGAGGTGTTTTAGATGCAATTATCGATTATAATGACAAGTGACACAAAGGGGGGGTTTGGTTGAATTGATGCACAAAAACTTATGAAAATGATTAATGCGACAAATAAGACAATAATGGATGAATCTACACTAAGTTGATTCTAAGCATGCAATTGCTACTTTGGTGCATTCCTTTTACAAGTTTTTAAGTAATATCCCGTCTCGATCATACATATGTGTTGAGCCAACCGGCATCAACACAACTTAACCTATTAAAGTTCCGTAAAACTACAAGAACAAATAATAAGTTAGCATTCAAACAAAGACAAAGGGATATAAAGAGAAGATTAAAACCGTTAAACTTATCTTTATATTTGTGTTCAATTCTTTAATTAATTACAACCCGTTATTACTTAAAGTTGCTACTAGATTAAAGACCCAAACCCGGAACCTATTAATCATAGTTGTTTACATGCACTTTAGAACCTAAGGTGATCAATCTCAAGTAATAGTTAACATGCAATATAAACAATGGAGATCAAGGAAAAACAAAGCATTACTGAATAAAAACTTATATTAAAAGAACTTACAACCAAAGTAACAAAGCAGCTTCAAACCAACCCAATGTAGCAAGGGAGTTACCAACTCATTACAATGGAAAAACTCAAGTCTAAAATGAATTTTGTGAGGAAAAGCATGGATAATTCTAGCAATCAGCCATGGATTATTTATACGACAAAAGACACTTAATTACGAGTAAAGTGCCGGACTAAAACAGCCACCTTTAATGCCATAAAGGTGGTGTAAACAGCCGGAGTAAAGCTTCTGGCGTTACACCGCAGGGGCGGCCTTCAGGACCCGCAGGTGCGGTTTAGGCAGAATTGATTGATCTTCTTCATAACCGCTGGGGCGGCAACACAACTCCGTTGGGGCGGATCTTTAATGTTCTTCAACGTCTGACCTTTCGCCTTCTTGACGTTTCTGATGTCAAGGAGCAGGGGCGCCTTAAGGCCAACGCAGGGGCGGTAACACAGACTCTTCGCCTTCCAGCTCCCAAGGCGAGGCGCAGGCAGGGCGCAGTGGGAGGCGCAGGGGAGCTGGTCTTCGTCTTGTCCGGGCAAGTCACCGCAAGGGCGCCGATGTGTGGCGCAGGGGCGGTGATCTGCATCTTGGCCAGCACTGGTGAAGGTGCTGGGAGCGCTTCAGTGGGAAGTGTCACCCGCTGGGGCGGGTGAAAGGGCCCGCGGGGGTGGTGGAGCAACAGAGACTTTGCTTCTTGATCGATCTTTACTCCTAAGTGCTTATAACTCCTTCCTTAGCTTCTTTTGATCTTCTTCTTCTGGACCAAGGAGTTAGTAGCATAAACCGACACTAATGCAATAAAAAGACTCTAAAAACTGCCCTAAATGATAGTGATTCCATCACCTATCAAACTCCCCCATACTTGGACCTTTTACTCGTCCCGAGTAAAACAAATGAAAGCCATTAGACTCAAGGTCTCAGGAAGCAAGGGAAAGACTGAGAAATAATGGAAAACAAGAGAAAAACCAAGAAAGAAAGAAAGGAAAAGAGAGGAAATGTGAGAAAAAGAAGATATTACCATCCTTATCGCTCCAAGAGTGGCCTACCCGGACAACCTCCTTATGACTCCCCTTCTTATGTTTCCAAAACGCCGGAAGGGAAACCTACACTCGGTGTTGCTCATCTTGCCAAGGCGACCTTTCGGGTTTTCACCTTGCCACTCTTCTTCTTTTCTCTCTTGAACTCACATCCCTCAAGCCCAATTTTGCACCAACCTAAGGTTCGTCGGACTACCTTCTTTTTACCTAAACCGCCCTTTCGTGTTTTCGGTTTATCCTACGATTTTCATGCCTTTTTTCACTTCTTTGGCTTTTTTTTTCCTTTATTTTTTTCAAACTGATTTCAATAATGCAAAACAAAATGCCAGAAACAACTAACAAACTGTACAAGCAATGATATATATACCTCCTCCATACTTGAAGTGCACTTTGTCCTCAAAGTGAAAATGAGTCAAAGATAAATGTGGGAGAAGGGAAAGAAATGTACCCCTCACTAGGGTGGTCCGGATGGACTACCAGGACCCTCATCCAGCGGGTAAGGGAAGTGGCGGAAGAAGTGCTCCTGCCGCCGGTGAAAGGTGTCAATCCGGTCCTCATGAGCCTCCATCCTCTCTCGAAATGAAGTCTCATAGCTAGCCTGCCAAGCTAGCTGCTGAGTCTCAAACAACTGCCGATGAGCCGCCTGCCAATCATCCTGACGGCGGTCAAACTTGGTGGTCATGGAGGAGGCGAAGCTGGACTGCCACGCCTGCTGTTGCTCAAGCATGGGCCGCTGATACTCTGTCTGCCATGCCTGGTGCTATGTAGTCAAAGCAGCCGTCTGAGCTTGAAGACTCTCCATGGTCTGACTATCGTGTCCCGCCGTCGGCATCTCCTCATCTATGGTGTGGGCCCTGCTAGAGCCGGCTGCGTACCTCCCAACAATATCAACCTGAGGTCGTCTCGGAGGGATAGGGCCAGCCGGTTCATATAGGTCGGAGAGCTCGTCTTCCAAGGGGAGTTGTCGTGGAAGATATGTGATGTGACTCCCATCTGGAAGGGAGATCCAGAACCGATGCTCCCCGTCTCTCCTGAGGAGCCTGCACCTCCTCAATAACCCCTCATTGTATAAGGGTACCTCCAAACCTTCTTCTAATGGAGAAAGGTCCATAACCTGCGCAGCTAGTAATGAAATGATACCTCCTCCCACTATGTCACGAGGCTCATTCTTCCTAATCCGCTTAAGAGCGGTAAGGAAGAGATATGCCAATCCGGCACCCAATCATTCGTGGAAAGGCACGCATATAACAATAGAAGGTCCTTGAGAGCAACCTTATTCTCCTCCTTATGTCCATAGAAGACACTGATGAAGACCTTTGATATGAGCCTTTAGCAAGGGTGAGTGAATTTGTTGGAGTACTCGCCACTTGCATGGAACTCTGACCTAGTGGCGGCCTACCAAAACTCAAGCAAATCCGGTATCGGAATGGGTTCCCACCAGTCATCGGAAGCTGCTATTGTCACCCCTAAAGCCTCTGATATCTGGGTGTAATCCAATGTGTACTTCCTCTTGTTGTATTTAAATAAAAGCCCAACACACATTTGGTCTACCTTCTCCATTTTGAATGTTGCTATAAATTATCTGCTGAGGTCGGGGTGTGTTGGAGCGGTCATTGTCAGAAAACAGTTTGCAAACAGTTTGAGTTACCATCAGAAGAGGAAGATAGTGATGATGAAGATGAAGAAGATCCATTTGCCTTGATCTCAAAGGGTCTCGCGAAGATTCTTCAAATGAAGAAACAATTTGCAAACAATAAAGAATATCCGCGAACATCAAGACCTCGAGGTAAGTTTTCTAACTCTAACAAGAAAACTAAAGTTCTGACTTGTTTTGAATATGGTGAAATAAATGATCTCGTAAAGGATTGTCCACAAAAGAATAGGAACAACTTTAGAAAGAATGATCGAAAGAATAAAGTTATGGTAGCTTCAATGAGTGATTCAAATGGCACGAATCAATCAGAAGACGAATAAGAACAAGCAAACCTTTGTCGTATGGCTGATCATGAAGAAGATCAAGATCACTACGTTGATAATGTGGTAAATACCATTATGTCTCAACTTGAATCTAATCTCACACAATTCCTTATTGACATAAGCATATGTGATAAAGAACATTGGGTTAGGATAAGTTCCTTAAGAGAAAAGCTTCTAAAACAAGAAAAAATGACTAACTAATATGTCTCTAGAAATTGAAAATCTTAATGTTGAAAAGTTAGACCTTGATATCAATATCACGGCATTGGAATCAGAAAATGCGATTCTCAAGGGCAATTTCTCTTCTCTCCATCGAGAATACATCGATCTAGAGAAAGAAAAGGTTGATCTAACTGTGATGTGTCAAGACTAGAAGGCTGTTCTTATTCAATTCACTCGTTCAAAAGCTAACCTTGAAAGGATGATGGGTTAACAACAATCTTCCCTTAACAAAAACGGTATAGGCTATCATGTCAGTTTTTCCAGAAAAACAACTTCCACTTTTGTCAAAACTAAAGGAAGTATTCACATGCCCACATGTTTCTATTGTTGTAAAAAGGATCATGTAAAATCAACATGTTCATACAGAAGAAATGATCCTTACATCATTAGAAACACTTATCCTCTATGTTTAAGGAAACTAGTTAAGCAAATTTGGGTTCCTAAAGGTACTACACCACCAAACATGATTGAGCCTGAATATGGAGCAAAATATGTCATTTAGTCAACCCGGAAAGGTTGATGTTTGTTGTTTTGCAGGATATCACCAAGGTAAAGGAGCATAAACGGATTTTAGTGGTTGCTCTCAACATATGAGTGGAAAAAGCTCATTGTTCTCGGATCCAAAGAAGCAATCATTTGGAACCATTACGCTTGGTGATAAAGGAAAGTGTGACATTATTGGTATTCGTAAAATTCTTTATAATTCATCTAACTTCATTGATGACGTGTATCTTGTTGATGGTTTGAAGTATAACTTGCTTAGCATCTCTCAAACATGTAATAAAGGCAACAAGGTAACTTTTGATTCAGAAAAATGTGAAGTTTGAGAGAAGACATCGGGTAATATTGTGCTTACAGCTCCTAGGTGTAATAATGTTTATTCTATGAGCACTAACAAAGTTTCAAGAACTAAACTAAAATGTCTCAAGGCCTTGACTGACGATCCGAGGCTTTGGCATAGAAGACCTGGTCACGTAAGCATGCATACAATGCAGAAGTTACTTTCAAAGGATTTTGTACGTGGCTTACCAAACCTAAACTTCAAAGGTAGATGAACTATGTAAGGCTTGTACCCAAGGTAAACAAACAAGAGGTTCATTCAAACCAAAGAAGATCTTAATCTGAATCAACGTGAAGATCACAATTCTGATGGAGAAGAAGATCTTAAATCTCAAGAAAAGAATATGCAAGAAAATATTCAAGATACCGGAGAATGATCTCAAGACCTTGAAATGCATCTTGAAGACCTTGAAACAGAAAACTACGATGTCAAAACTCAGTTTGAAGGCCTTGAAACTCAACTTCAAGGCCTTGATATAAAATTCAAGGACAACACTCTAGCGGTACCTAAATCTAGTCAAGAAAACGAGCCTCAATCTTCAGGATCTTTTCCATCTTACAAAAGGAGGAAGTTTCAACATTTTTCATACGATCCACCAGAGAATGTGATCTCATATCCAAATGCAGGAGTTCAAACTCGATCCAGTGTTAACAACCTATGTGCATTCTTAGCGTTCGTGTCTCTTATTGAGCCCAATAATTATGTTCAAGCTCTTCAAGAACCCGACTAAATTATTGTCATGCAAAATGAACTAAATGAGTTTGAGAGAAACAATGTTTGGAACCTCACGTCTTGACCAAAGCACCAATCCGTCATTGGCACAAAATGGGTTTTTCGAAACAAGTTGGATGAAAATGGCAAAGTCATTCGAAATCAAGCACGACTTGTAGCTCAAGGCTATAACCGAGAAGAAGGTATTGAGTATGAGGAGACTTTTGCTCCGGTTGCCAGTTTAGAAGCCATATGTATTCTACTTGCTTTTGCATCTTTCATGAGCATAAAGTTATTGCAAATGTATGTGAAATGTGCTTTTCTAAACAACTTCTTAAAAGAAGAAGTCTACTTTGCTCAACCACCTTGTTTTGAAAATGATGAATTTCCGGATCATGTTTTTTAATTGGACAAAGCTCTTTATGGTCTTAAGCAAACTCCTCGAGCTTGGTATGAAAGATTGTCCAAGTATCTCCTTGAAAATAGTTTCAAAAGAGGTTCGATTGACAAAACTTTATTTATCAAAAGTAGAGGGAACGATATATTAGTAGTACAAATTTATGTTGATGATATATTATTCGGTGCTACAAACAATTCTCTATGCAATGAATTTTCAGATATCATGTGTGGGAAATTCAAAATGAGCTTTATGGGAGAGTTAAATTTCTTTCTTGGTCTTCAAGTTACACAAGCAAAGAAAGGAATATTTCTCAATCAAAGCAAGTATACCAAAGATTTTCTTAAGAAGTATAAAATGGATCAATTCAAGGTAGCAAAAACTCCTAAGAGTTCCACACTTTCTCTTGATCACGACAAAGATGGTAAAAGTGTTGTACAAAAGGAGTGTTGAGGTATGAATGGTTCTTTGTTATATCTAACCGCTAGTTGACTTGACATTATGTTTAGTGTGTGCATTTGTGCAAGATTTCAAAAATGTAGATTGCGTATTTGCAACTTAAAAAAAAAATAAAATTCGTATATGTAGATTGCGTTGTTCAGTCGGGCTTAGGATATTTCTAAGTTTAAAAGTTCCAAAAAAGTTAAAAACGAGTAAAAATTTCGTATTTCTATTTTTTTTTAATATCGAAAAAATTTAGAAAAAATAAAAATTGGAGATGTCTAACGTAAAAAATTCAAATAAAGTTAGAAGTTTTTTTAACATCGTTTAATTGTTCATTTAAATAATAAAAAAAATCATATATTTGTAAATTTAAACAAAATAGTCGCATCTTTGTAACTTTAAAAATAAAATTGCATATTTTTAACTTTAAAAATAATCGCAGATTTGTAACTTTATAATTTTCAAATAAAATTAGGGGGGCAAATAACATCATTTAATTTTTCATATAAATAATAAAAATCATATATTTGTTGTAACACTCCAAATTCGCGGGACTCGGGGCGTCACATGGGCTAGGATCTCACAATGGATCTTGAACTTAGGTTGACAACAAGTTCACTGGATCTTACAACAAGCACATATAGATTAAAACCAAATACATAAAACTGTATAATAAATATATCAAAGGGTTAACAAAATCATAGCCGAGTACAAAACGGCATCCATAAACGTCCACGTACAAAACATCTCATATCCCACGAACAACCTAGTGTAAAGAAGCCCTCGGCTGATCACCCATCTGGCTCACTCTGCAGTCTTCCTAACCTGCTAATCATATACAACACGGTATACACCGTTAGCTATAGAAATGAATAAGAATGAAGTAATAGCACAAACACACTCCAACATATTACAATATGCAATGCCACACACACATCCGGTTATTATCTTTACTTTAGTTATTCTATTAATAATTCAACTTATTTTGTGTCACAAGAAGCCTAAAGAACCCCATCTCTTCCCCCCTTTAACTCAGGTTTTGCATTGGATCTACCTCCCCCTGAGCTCCTGGCTTCCGAGCACCTCCTCCACTCTCACCGAGTTTTGGCATGTGGTCACCGCCCGGTTATAATACACTTGGGCCAATTAAGGTAATGAAGTGGTCAATCCTAGTCAGATTTAGGTTATAAATGCAACAATCATATGCACACACACAACCATTACAACCACTCAAATCCACAACTGTACGCTAAGTAAGTCTTATGGACTTACCTGAAACACTCGTAAACATGTACCACGTCACGGTTTCCCGTTCAAGAAACGATTAACGCCAGCATAAGCAAGGCACACACAATCAAACGCTGCAAAAGGTTAGGAAACGTATCTGCTACACCTCATAACCACAACCAACCGACAACACGCATCTAAACCTCAACAACACATCATACCTCGCAAATGCCTAAGGCATTACCTCATATATACACAAGTGCTAAAGGCACATACTCATCATACAACTCATCCTAACCATACTAGCCTAGCTACATCTAAAGCCAAGGCCAAAGGAAAGGAAGGAAGGAAACATACCAACTTTGTAGGCCCTGGACGCACCAGCGGAACAAGAGGCGCAAAGCAATGCAACAATGAGGCGCAGGGGCAAATGATTCAAGACGTAGGGACGGCTCAGTCCAAGGTACAGGGGCGACTCAGCTCAGGCTCAGGGACGGCAGGTGTTAAGTGAGCTAATCCCGACTTCTCTTCAATCCTTCTCTCGACTCTCTTCACTTCTACCCTACACAACAAGTATACACATACATATATACACATGTATGAATATCAAAACGTCCAGGAAAGATTCACACAAGCTTATGCTTGTGAATCCTAAGCTAAAGAGGAAGATAAGAAGAAAGGAAGAAAGGATGAAGGAAGAGATGAAGAACTTACCAACACAAACCTAAGCAGAAGGGAAGATCAACAACAACCTCACCTCAGCTGGCTATCTACAGCACAATATCAATATCAACCATCATCATCATCCAAAGCCAAGCTCAAAACTCTCACTAGCTCACACAAGATAAAAGAAGATCAAGAAGGAGATCGAAAGGAAGAGAGGAGGAAAAGAAGATGAACGTGAGGGGTAGAAGGCTGGAGAAGATGAAGCAAACCCTCATCAAGAAGCAAGGGAAGCTTATATAAGAAGTCATCCAAAAGCACGGGTCAAGAGTCAAGAAAGACAGCTGCAGTCATACAAATCCGTAGGGGTGGATCTAGTGAGGCGCAGGGGCGGCCTACCAAAGGCGCAGGGGCGGATCACAAAGCCCATAGGGGCGGCTCAGCCTATACTCAACACCACTCAACATCTAAAAGACTAAGGCTCTTACATCACACTCCCCTAAAAATAAGTTTTGTCCCGAAACTTGCATGATCTCAAATCCTCTCGGACCCATATGCCAAGGTATAACTCTCTCTCTCTCGGAGACATCACAACTCCGCTCAAAAGATCACAAGCTATAACATTCTATAACTTCAAAGCACATCATGAAGGAATCATCACTCCACCAACACCATCACACACTCTAAACAAGGCATAGAGGAAAATCATCTGTAGCCAACTATTAACCACCTCCAGCTAATCCTAAACATATCACAATAGCACGACTACGTGGAGGAAAACCGTCTCCACTCACACTATGTCCATCAACAATAGCATGGAGGAATAACCATCTCCAACTAATCCTAAACATATCACAATAGCATGGAGGAAAGAACCATCTCCAGCGATACTTAACTCGCGCTAGCAAACAAGATTTAAAAGATCATATGTACACATCACAGCTAGCACGAAAACACAACATATCACATAAACACATGGCATAGCATACATTCACCAAGATAGCACTAAGATCTACTCATGGATCCTACAAGTGCATCTATCTCGGCATAAAACTCTGGATAATTCCTTTGGATACTATCCTCGGTCTCCCATGTAGCCTCCTTAGGTCCTCGTCTCGACCACTGTATCCTCAGCATAGGAATATCCTTCGAGCGCAAGCGTCTCACACCTCGTTCTAGGACTGCAATCGGGTGCTCAATAAAAGTGTAATCCGGCTTAACCACCAAATAATCATAACTGACAACGTGTCTCGGATCTGGTATGTACTCCCTTAGTCGAGACACAGGAAATACAGGATCAACACCCTCTAATCTCGGTGGCAAAGCCAATCTCTATGTTTCTCTCCTAACTCTATCTAGTATCTCAAAAGGACCAAAATATCGGGGACTCAACTTCCCCTTTTATGCCAAAACGTCTAATGCCTCGTGTCGGCGATACTCTCAGCCAGACATGAGCTCCAACCCTGAACTCTAGAGGTCGACGCCTCCTGTCTGCATATGACTTATGGCGACTTTGTGTAGCCAGCATCCTCTCTCTGATCAGCGCTACTCGAGCCATATAATCCTGAATCTGCTTTGGCGCTATACCATTGACACTACTAGGTGCATCCCAGCATAACGGTGTACGACATCTATGCCCGTACAATGCCTCATATGGGGTCATCCCAATCGATGCATGCCAGCTGTTATTATATGAGAATTCAACCAATGGGAGGTAATACGACCATCCCTGTCCCCCAATCCAACACACAAGTTTGTAGCATGTCCTCTAGCGTCTAAATGGCCCTCTCTGACTAACCATCTGTTTGAGGATGAAATGCAGTTGTGAAGTGCAAACTCGTCCCAAAGCAGTCTGAATCTGCTGCCTGAACCTCGAGGTGAATCGTCCATCTCGATTTGAGACGATCGTGCTCGGTACACCATAAAGTCTCACTATCTGCCTAGTGTACTCCTCAGCCAATCTTCTCACTGTCCACGTTTCTCTCATAGGAAGGAAACATACAGTCTTCGTCAATTTGTCAACCACAACCCAAATAGCATCAAAGCTCCTACTCGGTCTCAATTCGGTCACAAAGTCCATGGAGACGTCCTCCCATTTCCATTGGGATATAGGCACTGGATGGAGCTCTCCTTCAAGTCTGCAATGTTCTATGTTGACAGGTCGCACACCGGGCCACATATCTGGCTACATCGGGCTTCAGCCTTTCCCACCAATATGAGTGTCTCACATCCTGGTACATCTTACTCGTACGTGGATGTAATGAGTAAGATATACAATGAGCCTCTCGTAGAATCCTCTATCTCAGCTCCGCATTAGCGGGTATACAGACGCGGTCGTGACGTCTCATCACTTCATCTACTCATATGGAGAACTATGGTGCCTCACCATAAGACATCCTCTCTCGTATCCTCATCAGCGTCAAGCAGGTCCCCTACTTCAGTTGGATCTTACCTAACAAATCAGGTAGAACTTCTAAGGTAAATAACTGTGCATCCTCATCAGGACAATGAATGTCCATGTCTAAACAACCTAGATCTCTCAAGAGGTGAGGTTGAACTATCAATCTCGCAATCGCCTTCTCTCGAGGCGTCATTCTGCTCAGGGCATCAGCGACAACGTTCACCTTCCCTAGATGGTACAAAATCTCAAGGTTAAAGTCCTTGACCAACTCAAACCATCTACACAGGAGGCTATTCAATTCCCACTTCGTGAATATATACTTCAAACTCTTATGGTTTGTGAAGATCTAACATGTAGCACCATAAAAGTAATGTCTCTAGATCTTCAATGGATGAACTACTGCTGCCAACTCCATATCATGAGTCGGATAGTTCTCCTCATGCGTCTTCAAATGTCTAGACGCATATGTAATCACTCTGTCACACTGTATCAACACACATCCCAAGCCTAGCTTCGATGCATCGTTGTAGACTAGAAAGTCCTTTGTGCCCTCCGGCTATGCTAAAATAGGAGCGGAAGTCAGACCTCTCTTCAACTCCTCAAAACTCTGAGCACACGGCTCGGACCATATAAATCTGGTAGTCTTCCTCAACAGGCTGGTAAGTGGACGGGCAATCATAGAGAATCCCTCCACAAAGTGTCGGTAATAACCGGCTAAGTCAAGAAAGCTACGCACTTCCTTGACGTTCGTCGGTGTCGTCCAAGTTGCAATTGTCTCTATCCTCACCGGATCAACCCTGATCCCACCGGCGGAGATAAAATGACCCAGAAATGCTACCTCTGGCATCCAGAACTCACACTTAGAGAACTTGACATACAGTTCTCTATCCCGCAATACCTGCATCAATGTCCGTAGATGTCTTGCATGTTCCTCTTTGCTAGAAGAGTACATGACAAGACCTTTTCCTATGGTCGTTTTTATCTTATCAAAATATAATTCCGACTTAGCACTAAAACAAGTATAGTGGTTGAGTAAGGGTCGAACCCAAGAGAGTTTTGTTATTCTTATTAAATTCAATTATTGATTATAGATTCAAGTAACAAAAGGGGGGGATTTTGGGTGAATTTATGCACACAAAACTTATGAAAGCAAGTAACACAGCGGGTAAGACAATGATGAGTGAATCTACACTAGGTTGATTCTTACAATGCGATTACTACTTTGGTGAGTTCCTTTTTACAAGTTTTCAAGTAATCTCCCGTCTCGATCGTATATATGTGTTGAGCCAACCGGCATCAACACAACTTAACAGGTTAGTGTTCCGTAAACCTACAAGAACAAATACCTAGTTAGCTTTTAAATAATGACTAAGGGATATAAAGAAAAGATTAAAACCGTTGAACTTATCTTTATATTTGTGTTCCATTCCTTTAAGCAATTACACCCCGTTATTACTTAAAGTTTACTACTAGATTAAAGACCCGAACCCGGAATCTATTAATCCTAGTTCTTTGCATGCACTTTAGAACCTAAGGTGATCAATCTTAAGTGATAGTAAAACATGCAATTAGACAATGAATATCAAAGAAACACAAAGTAACAATGCAGCTTCAAACCAACCTAATGTAGCAAGGGAGTTAGCAACTCATTACAAAGGTAGCAAGAGAATTATGATGGAAAAAGTGGATTCTAATTTGATCATACTAGCAATCAACCCTAGGTCTATTTATACTACAAATGGCACTAAATAGGAGTAAATGCCCGGCCCAAAACAGCCACCTTTAATGCCATAAAGGTGGTGTAAACAGCCGGAGTAAAGTCTCTGTCACTGAACCGCAGGGGCGGCTTTCAGATCCGCAGGGGCGGTTCAGGCGAAAACGTTTGATCTTCTTCGTGGCAGCAGGGGCGTCTCAGTGTCAACGCGGGGTGGTGACATTGACTCTTCATCTTCACAGCTCCCAGATTGACACGCAGGCAAAGGTGCAAGGGTGCTGGCTTCGCTTATTCAGGGCAACTCACCGCAGGGGCGCCAAGGGTTGGCATAGGTGCGGTGACAGTCTTCGTTCCTGGCGCTGGCGAAGGCGCAGGCTGCGCTCCGGAGTATGGTGTCACCGCAGGGGCGGTGACAATGCTCCGCGGGGGCGGTGAGGCAACAAAAGCTTTGCTTCGTGAATGGTCTTCACTCCTAAGTGCTTTTAACTCCTTCTTTATCTTCTTTTAGTCTTTTTCTTCTAGACCAAGGAGTTAGTAGCATAAACCGACACTAATGTAGCAAAAAGACTCTAAAAACTAACCTAAATGATAGTAATTCCATCACCTATCAAACTAACCCATACTTAGACCTTTTACTCGTCCCGAGTAAAACAAATGGCAGCAGTTTTTAAACTCAAAGGCCTCAGGAAGCATGGGCAAGCAGAAAAGACAATGAAAACAAAAGAAACCCCAAGAAAGAAAGAAGGAAAAGAGAGAAAATGTGAGAAAAAGGTGAGAACACTACCATCCTTATTGCTCCAAGAGTGACCTACCCGGACAACCTCCTTATGACTCCCCTTCTTATGTCGCCAAATGCCGGAAAGGGAACCTACACTCGGTGCCGCTGATTTTGCCAAGGTGCCTTTGGGGTTTTCACCTTGCAACTCTTCTTCTTTTCTTTGATGATCTCACTTGGAACTCACATCCCTCAAGTCCAATTTTTCACCAACCTAAGGTTGGTTGGACTACCTTCTTTTTGCCTAAACCGCCCTTTCAGGTTTTCAGTTTATCCAAGGATTTTCATGCCTTTTTTCATTTTCTTTGGCTTTTTCTTCTTTTTTTTCTGAATTTCAAACTGAATTAAAACTCAAAAGGCTCAATGCAAACATACTCAAAACAACTCAAATAAATTATACATATAATGATATGTCCCTCCCCCATACTTGAAGCACACTTTGCCCTCAAAAGTGGAAAATGAAAGTAAAGATAAATGTGGGAAAGGGAAAAGGAATGATACCACTAGTGGGATGGTCCTGCTGGACCATCCGGACCCTCCTCCGGTGGTTACGGGAAGTGGCTAAAGAAGTGCTCCTGTTGGCAGTAGATGTACTCGATGCGGGTCTGCTGACCCTCCATCCGACGGCCAAAAGAGGTCTCAAAGCTGGCTTGCCAAGCCAACTGCTGAGCCTCCAGCTGCTGCTGTTGGGCTGCCTGCCAAGCATCCTACCTCTGGTCGAAGTGTGAGGTCATGGAGGTGGCAAAGCTCGTCTGCCAGATCTGGTGTTGCTCAAGCATGGTTCGTTGGTACTCGGTCTGCCATGCTTGATGCTGGGTGGTCATGGCCACCATTTGAGCCTGCAGGCTCGCAAGAGCCGGATCCTCATCCTCGTCGTCGGGGATGGGCATGTGCTCCTCTTGATTAGCCCGGCTGGAGCTCGCAGCATGCCTCTCCACAATGGCCAATTGAGGCCGCCTCGGCATGAAAGGATCTGCCATAATGTAAAGCTCGGAGAGCTCGTCTCCAAGTGGCAGTGGCCGTGGGAGGTAGGTTATGTGGCTCCCGTCCGCAAAAGAGAACCAGAGGAGGTTGTCGCTGTCCCTCTTGAGGAGCTTGCACCTCCTCAACATTCCCTTTGTGTAGAGAGGTGCCTCCAACCCATCCTCTAGGCCGGAAAGATCCATAACTTGTGATGCGATCAAGGAGATCACCCCACCGCCAACAATGTCCCTCGGCTCGTTCTTCCTAATCCGCTTCAAAGCGGTAAGGAAGAGGGACGGCCAATCCATCACCTTCTCGCTCATCGGAAGGCAAGAGTATAGTAGTGGGAGGTCCTTGAGGGCGACCTTGTACTCCTCTTTGTGTCCACAAAAGACACTCATGAGGATCTTGGAGAGGAGCCTCAAGAAAGGGTGAGTGAGTTTGTTGGAGTACTCACCCCCTGCATGAAACTCTGATCCGGTAGCTGCCTTCCAAAACTCACACAGGTCCGGAGTCGGGATTGGCTCCCACCAGTTCTCGGAGGGGTTGAGAGTCACCCCGAAGGCCCCCTGTAGCTGGTAGAAATCAAGTGTGTATTTTGTCTTGTTGAACTTGAAGGTGAGTCCAATACACACATGATCCTCCTTGTCCATGGTGAAGGTGGCTATGAACTGTCGACTGAGCTCGGGATATATTGGAGCACTCTTCTGTAAAAAGTCTCCGAGCCCAGCATTGGCTAGAAAGGAATGCATGCTCTCCAGCATGCCTATCTTCTCTAAGGTAGGAACGTGCAAAAACCGAGTTGCATATACAACCCGATCTTACACAATCCTATAGCGTGTCTTCTCGCCCTCCGACATCTTGTGATGCCTTTGTGGTTGCATTCTTGTAGATGATTAAGCAAAAGAATTAGCAACTTTCAAAAACAGGGGCGGCAGAATTTCCGCAAGGGCAGTGAGGCGCAGGTGCAGCAGCTTGCAGGCGCAGGGGCTGGAGAAGTGCAGAGATTGATTTTGGGCAGCTACGAAGGTGGTGGTGCTGGGGGCGTTCCGATGGCTTCTTGTTGGTGGAGACATCGCCGGAGATGCTCAAAGTGGAGGGTAGAGAGTGTTTGAGAGGTAGGAAAGGTTGTGGGGTTAAGGTTGGAGAGGGGGGGGAAAGGTGTTAGAGGGCGTAGTGCGACGCAGGGGCGTCGGAGCTGGTGGTAGTGGAGTTGTAGAGGTGGCGCAGGAGCGTCGGAGCAGTGGTGTGTGAGGGGAGCGCAAGGGCGTGGGCGTGAGGGAGTAAGGTTCGAATGGGAGGTGTGTTTGGTGAAAGAAGAGAGTAGGTGGATGTGGTAGGTGTAGGAAATTTTTGGGATCCTTATTTTTTTCTTTTTTGGGTAAACCCGCAGGGGCGGGGGCGGGGGCGGTGACAAGGAAGAGGGGGCACGCAGGCTCAATGCCGAGGGCGGGGCTGAGGATGTGTGTCCAGGATGGCCGCCGCAGGGGCGTAAGGGAGTCACTACGGGGGCGGTGACTAGTATGTTGCAGATGTTAGCCCAGCGTCGGGGGCGGCGCTGGCCATGGGTGTTACCGCGGGGTAAGGGACAGTTGAGCCGCACGGGCGGTTTTCTTGACAGAGGCTCCTCTTCTTATTCCTTTGGGTTGCCTCCCGAGCACCTCCTTTGTTTTACGTTGTTGGCTCGACGTAAGGGCTCTACTTCTCTGATTGTGCTTCCTCCAGCACCATCTCATCCATTGGATCGTCCTTTACTCCTCCAAGGTAGGGCTTTAGCCTTTGTCCGTTTACCTTGAACACCTTGTGCGTTTGGGGATCATAAACATCCACAGCTCCGTGAGGGTATACTTCGGCAACCACGAACGGCCCCGTCCATCTTGAACACAACTTACTTGCGAAGAGTTTCAAACGTGATTGAAAGAGAAGTACCTTATTACCTACCTTGAAGTTTTTCCGGAGAATGTTTCGGTCATGCCATGCTTTAGTCTTTTCTTTGTATGCAGTGGCATGGTCATATGCATCTAGTCTCAATTCCTCTAACTCTTGCAATTGAAGTTTCCGGAATTCTCCCACTTCCTCTACGTTCATGTTGCACTTCTTTACCGCCCACCAAGCTTTGTGCTCTAGCTCCACCGGAAGGTGGCAAGCTTTCCCAAACACGAGCCTGAAAGGAGACAACCCTATAGGAGTTTCGTAGGTTGTCCGATATGCCCATAGAGCGTCGTTCAGCCTTGCACTCCAATCCTTCCTTCGAGGAGAGACCGTCTTTTCAAGGATGGTCTTTATTTCCCGGTTAGATACCTCAGCTTGGCCATTTGGTTGTGGATGATAAGCTGTTGACACTCGTTGGTGGACGTGATACTTCTTAAGGAGAGGCGTGATTGTCTTGTTGCAGAAATGGGTACCCCTATCACTGATTAAGGCTTTAGGAATTCCAAATCATGCAAAAATGTTTTCCTTAAGTAAAGTTGCAACCACTTTTGAATCATCAGTTTTTGTGGTCTTTGCTTCCACCCATTTGGAAACATAGTCCACCGCAAGTAAAATATATGTGTGCCCGAATGAAGTAGGAAAAGGGCCCATGAAATCAATTCCCCAATCATCAAATATTTTGCGAAATATAAGAGAGGATTAGGGCATTTCATGCCTCCTTGAAATGTTTCCTACCCTTTGGCACCTATCACACACTTTGCAAAACGCAAAAGCGTCTCTAAAAATGTATGGCCAAAAGAAATCGGCATCCAAAACTTATCTTGCAGTTTTGTTTGCCCCAAAGTGTCCCCCACATGCTTCGGAATGACCGAAGGTTAGGACAGATTGTACCTCATTATCCGGAATACAACAGCGGATTACTTGGTCACTACAGTGCTTCCAAAGGTAGGGGTCGTCCCAAACGTAGTGTCGGGCTTCAGCCTTCACCTTCTCCTGTTGTGCGTTGGTGAAGTCTGGAGGATACTCTTTCCTGACCATGAAATTCACAATGTCAGCAAACCAAGGTTTAAAGGATTGGAGCTTGAGACAAACCTCTGTCGACAATTTCTGTAGGGGCGCCTAGAGTGAGCCACAGGGGCTGCTGGCCATAGGGGCGGGAGGTGTGAGGCGCGGGGACGGTTACACAACAGAGAGTTGTGTAAAATGTATCGTCTGGAAAACTTCCAGCTATTTCTTTTCCTTTTCTTGGATCCTCCTCTTCCTTTACTAGCCTACTCAAATGATCGGCCAGCAGGTTCTCAACACCCTTCTTGTCCCGTATCTCTAGGTTAAACTCACTTAGAAGGAGCACCCATCGAATTAATCGTGGCTTTGCTTCCTTCTTCGCCATGAAGTACCTAAGAGCGGCATGGTCAGTGAAGATAATTACCTTTACCCCAAGTAGGTACTGTCTGAATTTCTCAAGGGCAAAAACCACCGCTAGCATCTCCTTCTCGGTGGTAGAGTAATTCCTTTGTGCTCCATTGATTGTTATAGACGCATAATGGATCACATGTGAAGCCCGTCCGTCTTTCTGTCCTAAGAAAGCTCCAACGGCGTAATCACTGGCGTCACACATGATTTCGAAAGGTTTCTCCCAATCTGGAGAACGGATGATTGGTGCGCTGGTGAGACATGCCTTCAAAGTGTCGAAAGCTTTCTTGCAACTCTCATCCACTATGAAGGTGACGTCTTTCTTGAGAATTCACATAAGGGTGCCGAGATCTTCGAAAAGTCTTTGATGAAATGTCGGTAGAAACCTGCATGACCAAGAAAAGATCGGATTTTCCGAACATTAGTAGGATAAGGTAAACTTTGAATTACATCAACCTTTTCCTTATCTACCTCTATCCCTTTGGAGGATATTACATGTCCTAGCACAATTCCTTGTTCCACCATGAAATGGCATTTTTCCAAATTAAGAACTAGACTGGTTTCAACACATTTTTCAAAAACAAGTTTTAAATGTCCTAAACATGCATCAAAACTGTCTCCATAGACGGTAAAATCATCCATGAAGACTTCAATGAAATTTTCTATGTATTTAGAGAAAATACTTATCCTGCACCGTTGGAAGGTGCCAGGTGCGTTGCAAAGTCCAAATGGCATTCTGCGGTACGCAAAAGTGCCAAATGGGTAAGTGAACGTCCTCTTTTCTTGATCTTCCGGTGCAATGGCTATTTAGAAGTAGCCCGAATATCCATCAAGGAAGCAGTAGTACGGATGACCTGCAAGACGTTCCAATATTTGGTCAATAAAAGGTAATGGGAAATGGTCTATATGTGTTACCTTGTTGAGCTTGCGGTAGTCAATGCAAACTCTCCATCCAGTTCGCGTTGTGCTTGGGACCATCTCTCCATGTTGATTTTCCACCATTGTGATGCCTCCATTCTTTGGAACCACTTGGGTTGGACTAACCCAAGTGCTATCCGAAATAGGGAAGATCATATCCCCTTGGAGGAGCTTCAACACCTCCTTCTTGACCACATCCATCATTGGCGGATTCAACCTCCGTTGAGGTTGCCTAGAGGGTTTGGCTTCATCCTCAAGTAAGATCCTATGCATGCAAGTTGATGGACTTATCCCTTTGATGTCCGCAATGGTCCATCCAAGGGCCGTCTTGTCTTCTTTCAACACTTTCACCAACTTGTCTTCTTGACCGGTAGTCAACTTGTTGGAGATGATCCCTGGCAAGGTATTGTTATCTCCAAGGAAAACGTACTTGAGGTGGGATGGAAGGTCCTTCAATTCTATTTCCGGGGCCTGCACTATAGACGAAACAAGCTTCTCGCTTGGGGTTAGTAAAGTGGGCCCAATGGCCAAATTGGAGATAGGTAACCTTTTATGCCCATCTAATTGGGCTAGGACCTCTTTCATGCTGGATGTTAATACATATTCTGATTTGAAACATCAATGTCATGCTCAATTACATTTTTCAACTCATCAATACCAGAATTATCAAACACATCTTGCACAAAAGATTCAACAATGTCAATAGCACATAAAGAATGATCATCACTAGGAAATTTCATTGCGTCGTAGATGTCAAATTCCACTACTTCACCATCAAACTCCATGGTTAGTTTGCCACTAACATAATCAATTTTAGTCCTAGTAGTTTTCAAAATTGGTCTACCTAACAATATCGGTGCAACATGCGAATCATTTTCCATATCCATTACGAAGAAATCTGCAGGAAATATTAGGTTGTCTCCCATTACTAATACATCTTCAATTATCCCTTTCGGGTACAAATTAGATCTATCAGCAAGTTGTACTACAATCTTAGTTTCCGTTAATGGCCCAAGGCCAAGTGATTTGTAAATAGAATATGGAAAAACATTTATAAAAGCACCAAGATCAAGCATGGCTTTGTCAAAACGGGTTTCCCCTATAACACAAGGAATGCTTACCATGCCCGGATCGTTGCACTTCTTGGGCATTCTCCGTTGGAAAACGGCCGACACATGCTCACTTACTTGCACTTTTTGTTTCCCTTTCAGCTTCTGATTCCTCATGATAGTGCATAGTTCCTTCAAGAAACGAGCATATTTAGGAATACTCTTCACTAACTTAAGGAGGGGAATGTTTACCTCGCATTTGGAGAAGGTCTCAAAGAGATCTTTGTCCTCAATGATTATTCTCTCCTTTAGAGCCTAAGGAAAAGGAGTTGGTGGTTTCTCAGAGTACAGTGGCGGGAACTTAGGCCGGATGTAAGAATCCTTCTCACCACAACTTTATGTCGAGTTTTCCGCAGGGGCGTTAGTATGCAGGCGCAGGGGCGGAGACATCCTGCCGCAGGGGCAGCGTCTGCTCAATGTTGGGCTCAGTAGCAGCCGCCGGGGCGGCTGTGGGTGCGATAAACTCGTCAAAGGGTTTGCTTTGTGAATCTTTTGCTGGTTTTTATTGGATTTGCTTCCTAATCCTTAATGTTAGGGCATTAACATTCTCCTTGGGGTTTATAACCGTTTGGGAAGGAAATCCTTTGGAAAATCTAGCTTCGGTCCTTGTTATGGCTTCCGCCATTTGCCCAACCTTTTTTTCAAGGTTCTTGATGCTGGATTCTGTTGTTTGGACATGAGTAGCAAAATGTTAAGTCAAAACCTGCAACATATCCTCAGTTGATTGATACTTACCTTGTCGGGGCTGTTGTTGTTGGTTTTGTTGATCCCTCCAACGATAATTCCGTTGGTCACGCCAGTTTGGCATGAAGTTTTATGCTCAAGGATCGTTCCTAGGCCTTTGTTGTTGTGGCTGTCCATAACCCATTGAATTCACCTCAGCATCGTCATCCTAGACTTGGGGACAAATGTCCGTTGGATGGTATAGGTCAGCACACACTCCACATGCCTTTAGCTGCTGTGGGGTTCTGTTCGCTCCAAACGGTGTGTGCAAGCTTTAAATTTATATCCCAAGAAATATGCTTAAACAAGGATGCGAACCCGCAGTGTACAGATCAAGTATAGTAAAAGCAAAAATTCCGGGGTGTCGATCTCACGGACTTAGGTGAAACCTAAGCAAGTATAGGTAGTCAATGTAACTAATAACCACAAAAGCGATTAAAGCAATCAAAGAGATGATAATAAGCTCAATTAAAGGAAATATGCAAATTCTAGGGATTAAAGCATCTAGTTGTGGTTCCAACTCAAGATCTCAAGATAAGCGGGCAAAGTTGAGATTTTTGCAAGGGAAGGTGTTTCTAAAGTGGAATAGATCACCGGGTAAGTCTCACTACTAACTAACTCCAAACCAAAAGCTCCTATTACCGGGTAAGTCTCAAGGTACTAAGGAAAGGAATTATAATCTCATACCAACACACAAACTAAGGGAATAGAATCAACCTTTACCGCGTAAGTCTCAGGCTAACTCACAAAGATGGGATGAAAGCACACTCAAACCCCAATAAAGGTTAATCCTTTATTACCTACACTTATGATCTTGGGTAAACAAACAAAGGAATTACCGGGTAAGTCTCATCCTAGGCTTGCGTTGAACCAGGAAAGGTGTAATAAGAATAGGATTTGGCAAACTCTAACACTTAGCTCTCAGTTTCGGATCGGAAGGGTCACCTCGGTCAGTCAAGTTCCACCCCGGCTGAGATGTTTATCGACTGAACGAGATGTTCTAGGGTTAAGGATAAAGACTCGAGCTTTCAGGGTCCTACTGGGATTAAGATTATTCTATCATTGTTTTTCCCACAACCTTCAGCCAATCACCCTAGAATCGCACAAAGAAATTAGCCACTCATCATCATGAAAGCAATAATCAAATATATGGGAAGAGAATGAATATTTGAACACAAAAACCTTAAGAACAAGGCTTCAATAACTGAATCAAATATCAAACAAATCAGCGTTCCTTGGATCAAAAATCCAACAAGACAATAAAACAAAAGGGAATCTAAGAAAGTCTTACAAATCCCCTCACAAAAGCTATCACAAGCTATGAACTTCCTTCCTTCAATCTTCCTTCAAACTTCCAAAAATCCTTCCTTGCTGGTTATTCTCAACCTTCGACGATAGCGGGTTGCTGAATTTGTGGGAAATCCAACCCTTTATATAGGAGAATTATCTTCCAAAGATAATAATATCTTCAAAAGATAATATCCTAATAAAATATATCTCTATCTCTAAAATAGATCTTCTAAATATATGATCTTCCTTCCAGAAATCCAGCCCAAAAATATAAGATCTCTCCTTCCAAAAATAAAAGATCTCAGCCAAATAAAATATATCTCGCCGCGTCAGGGTATTCACCTCGGTCGGGGCGCTCCTCTAGATCACCTCGGTCGAGGTGACACTGTAGCTGACCGAGGTGAATCTAAGCTGAAGGTGAAATCTCTCAAATCTGGTCCAAAGTAAATCTTCTTTGTTAATTCCTTGCTCCTTGAGTTCTATTTTAAGCTCCTAAATGTAGCTCCAATGATTCCTTTGCTCCTTAGCTCCATTTCGATGCAAAACGTGCCATTTTACCTACGATTACAACGAAACTTGGTGTAGACCTCGATTCCCGTAAAAGTAGATGAAATGACAATATAATCATATAATATACATTCAAACATGCAGATTATTGAAGATAAAATGTCTAAACAAGTCCCAAAATATAGACTATAATACATGCTATCAAGATACCCCATACTTGTCCCTTGCTTGTCCCCAAGCAAGTTCCAAATCTTAAGTACAAGATAGAATGGATTATAAGTCATAAAAATCAATGAAAAGTATTTCAAAACATTTTAATGGTGTGCTCCACTCATAGATCACTCTAAGAGAATGCTTCATGGTGTTTAAAATCAAAATATGATCAAAACATTTTATAAATAAGAAAATTGTTCATCTTTGCATAAAATCATAGAATGCATAATAAATCATAATTATCGAAATTAATCATGTATAATTCAGTTTAAGCCACCAAGTCAATCAACAAGCTCGAGGTCTCAAGGGCTTTTCAACAGAAGGTCAAGAAAGGTGTGAGGGTGGGATGTATATAGGGAAAGTGGTGCTAGAATCGGGGAAAAGGATCTTCACTTCACTTGCTTTGAACTTCAACATCTTCCACCAATAAGCATCGCTTATTTACTTTACTTTTTGGGATGCATGGACAGAGGTGCACAATAACCAAAGCCTAGAAGATCAGCAATCATCAATTTCTCGAGATGCCTCAAACCCTTGATGCACATACCATGACCCGTTAGGAATATCGCTCAATCCGACTTTGGCAAGACACAAACACTCGGATATGTGAATGGTTCCGAGTTACTCATCATCATGATTGACTTCCCCAAACCTATTTTGTTTCTTTCTAAAACTTCCAGCCAACATCTCAACTTTTCTTTCACTTGCTTTTCACTTGCTTGCTTCCAAATTCCCGGATAGGTAAAGAGAGGCAAATATGTATATGAGGGGTTAATCATGATCAAGAAGAAGAAGAGAATAGAATGAATTGCCTTAATCATCCCAGGAAGAAAGTGATAGAACTCATCATGTGGTGTCAACCTTCAAATTCAACATAATTTGGATAAAAACAAAGTATTAAACATGCCAAAATTTCAAACAAAGCATTTTGCAACTTAAACATATCATAAAACCTTTCGAGCATATAAAGATTTCACAGCCAATCTGCAAACAAATATCATCACTGAGGTCATATCTAGAGAAGAAGCACAAAAATCGTTTCGAAAACTGTTTCAGTTAAACCACTTAGGTCGAGGTGTTCTAAGTCAACCGAGGTACTTGACCTCGTCTGGCAAGAATTACTTCGGTCGTGGTCATAAAATTTTTTTTCTTTAACTAGTTTCTGACATTTATCAAATATCCTGTATGCATGCATGTAATCTCAGATAAGCATATAGAGCCAAGCAAAATATAATAAGATCATAAATATCCAAGAGTCATACACATCAGGGCAAATAAAGTACATCAATACCCCATACTTGGGACACATTGTCCCAATGGGTCAAAATAAGTCTAGTGATAGAGTACTCACCGGACATAAGTTGAGCTGCATATTAAATAAATAAAAGAAATCCCTGCAAGCTCTAGTCCTGATCTACTGGTGATGGTGGTGGATACGGCACGTACATCATGTGCTGGAACTGAATCTCCATCATCCGGTGCTGGTAGTGCTGGCTCTCCAGCATCTGATGTGTCCGACTCTCCATCTCTCGGCGCTGGTCATCTAAACGCTCACTGATATCGACTGTTAGGGCGGCGTAGGAGTCGATCATCTGATCGGTGAGGTCATCAATCCTTTGATGCGCTGCTGGATATCTAAATCTGCGGACTCTACGCCTGGCAGGACGTGCTGGTGTTGTAGTTGCCTCCTCCTCTATAGCCTCGTCGTCTAGGTCGACAACTGGCTCACTAGGACCGGCTGTATCCGTCTATGTCTCCATGGCAGCACCGCCATCGTCCTCCTCATCCTCCTCTTGTGCCTAGGCTGTTGTTGCGTCACTAGCATCCTCAATGTAGGGAATCCACGAAGTGGACCAATACTATGAATCATAGACGGAGAACTAGGATGACCACCTAATACCCTGAGGGGCAGTCTGCTCCCAAGGCATCGCTACATATGGCGTAGTGAGTCCACGAGGAACTAGAATCCTCCTGGTGATCATCTCCCGCAGACCTAACGGCTTGGCAGCCGCCACTAGTGTACATGCACTCAGATCAAGGTCCATCACAGCCGCTATGTGAGTCACTAAGCCGCCACAGCAAATATCTCCCTTCCCCTTAGCCTTGATCTTGTGCAGATCCTCAGCTAGCATCGCCCCAAAATTGGGCACTCCCCTAGTCACCATACAAAATAAGCTCAGAAGCTCCCCTTGTCTAACCTTCTAGGGCGTCTCAGTACTCGCCAGAAGTGTCTCCCCGAATATACGGTGGGCGAGTCTGAAAGCAATGTGGAATATAATCCTCTCCCTAGAGTCTCCAGGTCTCCATCTGTGAGCATACTCAACAACATGAGCTATCTGACCCCAGAACTGTCGAGCTATGGCTCGAGAAGGGAAGTCGGGAACTGTGGGGATCGGGAAGCCGAAGATGTCTCTCCACTGATCCATCGGAACTAAGTAATTCCGGTTCAGCAACCGGTACTAGATGGCCCTATCCTAGGCAGGTGAGTCACAAAACTCACAAACTCCAATGTAGGCTCGAGGTAGGTTGGAGCTCTAATCTCCATGAACTGCTCCATCCCTACCATCGAGACCATCCGCCTCAGATCCTCAGCAACATAAAGACAATCAAAAGCAGCAATATCTAAAAACCGCGGCGCAATCACAGGGCACATACAGATGCGCTCATAATCAGCCTGGTGACGCTCATGTATCACTGGTATGAAAGGTCGAGAAGAAGAAGAAGGGGAGGATCTATCTCTCAAGACTATCTGGCGATCAGACTTGGAACTCATTTTTTTTCTTTCCTGACAGATCACCTCGATTGCTCTAACGGACCTCAAGAACACCTCGGCCGAGGCACAGGTCGACTGGACCGAGGTGAGAAACTGTTCGATTCCAACTCTCTGAATTTTAGTTCTTTTCCCCCAATTTCACAACAGATTGTTCCTATGGGGTACTTAAGCCTTTTTCAACAGAGATCTATGGAAAACAAATCCACGAAATTCCGAAATCTGCGAGAATAGAGAAGTTAGGGTTTTCGAACGTTTACCCCAGATTCAGTCGATTTGAGGCATTCTTGTTGCAGATTCTTGCTTGCAATTGATTCCTCTAGCCTTTCCTCGTAGAATGGACGCAAGAATCATAGAAAACGATCGAGAAACAAAGAAAACGAGGTTGGGATGTGCCGCGGTCGAGGGGTGTTGGGAGGGAAAGAGGGAAAAATTGTTCCCCATTTATACCTCTCGCCGATTCTGCTGCCACCTCGGTCGAGGTGGTCCCTACCGGACCGAGGTGTCTGGACCGAGGTGGATTGTTGTCAGCCCTAGTCGCCTCGGTTGTTCAAGAATCATCTCGGTCGAGGTGTTGTGACTGCAATCGAGATGTGTCTCAGTCAAACTCCGTTTTCTGCATTTCTCGAGCTTCTATCCTTCCAGTGTTGCTCCTGGGTTGTAATCCTTCCTTAGAAAGTACCTGGTTTCTGTCTAGGACGCCAAAAACAAAGCAAACCAAAGTAAAATAAAACTATCCAAAGCTAGACTAGAAAAGGGAAAAGAAAGCAATACCTTGGGTTGTCTCCCAAGAAGCGCTTGATTTAAGGTCGTTAGATGGACCGTATGGTATCCCTAAACAAGATATAGTGGTGTAATCTCCTCAACCTGGACTTCCGGTTGGTATTTCTTAAGTCTATGACCATTGACCTTGAAGCTTCCACTTGTTTCTCCCCAAATCTCAATTGCACCATAAGGGAAGACATGTTTCACAACGTAAGGTCCTGTCCATCTAGATTTCAACTTACTTGGAAAGAGGCAAAGGCCGGAGTTGAAGAGTAGAAATAAATCTCCTTCTTTGAACTCCTTAGGAATGATACGCTTGTCATGCCATTTCTTTTTCCTTTCCTTGTAGATCTTAGCATTTTCATAAGCGTTCAAATGCAGCTCTTCCAGCTAATTGATGTCCAATAGCCGCTTCTCACCGGCTTCCTTGATGTCGAAGTTCAACCTTTTGATTGCCCAATACGCCTTGTGTTCTAGCTCAACGGGCAAATGACAAGACTTCCCATATACCAAATTATAAGGGGTGGTACCAATGGGAGTCTTGAATGCGGTCCTATAAGCCCAAAGAGCATCGTCTAACTTCATGGACCAATACTTCCTCGTCCTAGAGACGGTCTTCTCCAAGATTGCTTTGATTTCTCTATTCAAGATCTCGACTTGTCCACTAGTTTGAGGGTGATAAGGGGTTGCTACCTTGTGGGTTACCCCATACTTCGATAGAAGTACTTTAAACTTCCGGTTGATGAAATGTGTCCCTCCATCGCTAATGATGATGCGTGGAGTCCAAAAACGTGGAAAGATAGTCCTATTAAAGAACTTTACAACCACCATGGCGTCATTAGTGGGAGAGGCAATGGCTTCCACCCATCTAGAGACGTAGTCGGCAGCTAGGAGGATGTAGAGGTTTCCTCCGGATGATGGGAAAGGTCCCATGAAGTCAACTCCCCATATATCAAAAATCTCAACTTCCTGGATGTTGTTGAGTGGCATCTCGTTTCTCCTAGATAAGTTCCCTGTTCTTTTGCATGCATCACAAGAAACAACAAACGTTTTCACATCCTTAAATAATGTAGGCCAAAAGAAACCGGAACGTAATACCTGAGCGCATGTTTTGTGAGCGCTAGCATGTCCTCCACAAGGAAGTGAGTGGCAATGCCGTATGACACTAGTAACTTCATCTTCCGGAATACATCTTCAAAGCATCCCGTCCGGACCTCTCTTAAACAGTAGAGGTTCATCCCAAAAGTAGTGGCATACATCTTTAAAGAATTTTTTGCTTTGAGCATACGTCAACCCGGGCGATATTTCCTGGAAAACAAGATAATTAACAATGTAAGCATACCAAGGTTCTTTATTATCAGAAGCTTGGTGGAGAAAGTGCTCCACCAACTGTAAATGAGTTTAAGAAAAGGGAGTAGAAAGTTTGCTATTCTCAGTTGTCGGTATCTCGCTTTCGACCTCGGTCGAGGTCCAGAGTGGGTGATCGAGATGTTCTTCAGTCAAGAACACCTCGCTTGGTCCAGAAAGTGCCTTGGTCGAGGTACTGCAATTGGGACCAAAACTGGAGATTCTCTTCTCCTGGATTAGTTTTTCAATCTTAGCTCCTAGATCTTCTTCCAGTGCCTTTAAGCTCCATATATCTGCATCACAAGAAGCATCTATACCTTCCTTCATTAAGCTAAAACTAATAACTCTTTTAAGTGGATCATTAAGAAGGATAGAGCTCACCAATTCTCTAGATTCTTCTTCATCATAGATGTTGAAAACATCATCTTCCAGCGGCTCTCCTTTCATTGCAGCAAGCAATGCAAACTCCACTTGATCTCCGCCAATGTTAAATTGCAACTTGGCGTTTTTACAATCCACATTGCAACCCGAAGTTGCTAGAAATGGTCTCTCGAGAATGATAGGGACGGGATAATCTACGGGAATATCAAGCACAACAAAGTCTATAGGTAAATAGAAGTTACCTAACTTAACCGGAACGTCTTCTAAAATGCCCACGGGATGGGTAATGGAGCGGTCCGCCATGTATAACCTTATCTTCACCGGCTTGGGCTCTCCAAGTCCGATCTTCACACATAGCTCCAGCGGGATGATGCTCATGCTGGCTCCTAGATCACACAACGCCTCACAAATAAAATCCCCAACTTGAATGGGAATGCAAAATGAGCCGGGATCTCTCAACTTGGGTGGCATATTCTTCTTCATGATTTGAATGAGCTCCAAGGATTTAGATGTCATCCTTACTTCACCAAAATCTTCCAGCTTCCTCTTCCTTGATAGAATTTCCTTTAAGAACTTCCCATAGGCGGGCATCCCTATAATAGTATCAAGGAAAGGGATGTTAATGTGTAATTTATTCATCAAGTCAAGAAACTTACCAAAGTGCTTGTCTAGATGTGCTCTGGCCCTTGACAGGGGGAGTGGAAGTGGTGGTTTATATGCAGGAGGTGGGACATAAACTTCAAGTTTGTCCGACGCTTTCTGAGGCTCCACCGCGGATGGCACCTCGACCGAAGTGTTCTTCGTCTGTACCTGGACCGAGGTGATCTTCATCTGCACTAGCATCGACCAAGGTACTGGATCTGCAATTTTCAGTCCACTTCTCGTCATCATTGCATGATCTGTCCTTTTCGGTTGCTCTTTGTCCTTGTTGGGAGCTTCCCTGGATCTCTTGGCGCTTCATTCGCCTTATTAAAGAATTGTTGCTCTAAGGCTTTTTGTGCCTTTGAAAATGAAGTCATGGACGTCTCCATAGCATTGAGCTTGATCAAGATGGCCTCCATCACTGCATCTTTGATCTCTAGTTGGGACGAACTTGATCCAGGCTCCTTGCTCTTCAATGGAGTAGAAGAAGAAGAAGAAGAGGGATTAAACGAATTATTCGAGTTGGAATTAGAGTAATGGTTACACGGATTTTTATTGTTGGATCTCCAATTGTTGTTGTTGGAGCCTCTATTGTTGTTGTTGCTGTTATTCCGGGAACCTTGATTGTTGTTCCTTGAGCCTTGATATCCTCCCTCCTCCTTTTTGGTGTGAGCAAAAAAAAGGTCTTTTAATTGCTTCACATCATTCTTGAGGGAGATGAGTTGGTTATCATTTGATTGAGCTTCCTGGAAGTTAACTCTCTTAACTCCATTTTCGGCTCCTTGGTGGGAGTATTTCTCCATGTGCAAAGCTTGTTTCTCAATGAACTCCCAAGCTTCATCAATCGGCATGTCCATAAAGGTGCCGGCGGATAGTAGTTGAAGTTTGAATTGGGTAGCTCCATCCAATCCCTTGAAGTAAATCTCCATCAACTCTATCTTTGGAATCCCATGATGTGGGCAATCCAAAAGAACATCTTTAAATCTGTCCCATGACTTGGACAAACTCTCCTTGTCCTTCATGATGAATGCATTGATCTTCCCTCTCATTTCAGCGGTTTTGGAGGGGGAAACAATTTTGTTAAGAACTCCGTCGTCATTTCCTCCCAAGTGTTGATCTTTTCGGGAGGAAGAGACAGATACCAAGTGAGCGCCTTGTCTTTCAAAGAAAAGTAAAAAGGCCTTAGCTTGTAATTATTATTTTCCAGCCTTGAAGGTCTCAAAGTCTCCATCAAAATTTCATAGTTTTGTAAATGTTGATGCGGAGACTCCCTCTCTAAACCTCCAAACTGGCATTGGCAGATCATGGATAGAACTTGCGGTCAAAGTTCATAATCATGCTCCGCTGGATCTCCTAGGTTGAATCCTGGACGCCTCACTTGCTGGTTTGGGTCCATCTTCTGTCCTAGGGTTTGTGGGATACCTGCAAAAAGAACATCTCGGACGGGCATCCGAGGTGGAAGTATCTCGGCGGCGGCAACTGGAGCAGGGTCCTGCCTCGGTCGAGGGTCTGGTCGATGCAGAATCTGAGCTCGTAACTCAGCCATATCTGCTTCAATCTCTGCAGCTCTACTACGATTTTGCTCCCTATCGCGCTGCAGTTCTTCCCTATTGAGGCGCAGCTGTTCCATCGCCTCCTTCAATTCGGCCTCAAGATCACGATCGTCTCGATTGGCCATTTTCGCTTCTTTCAAGCGTCTTTTGTATGTCTTTCTGGTTCGGGATCGTAAGGAACGATTTTCTTCCCAACACGGGTTTCTTCACATAAACCTAAGAAAAAGAACATGCGAAAGTCACTCAAGTAGAGTGGTTAGTTGCAACATGGGCAAATGCCCCGAAAGACTACCGCAACCGGCTCGGTCTAGACCATGTCCCCGGCAACGGCGCAAAAAACCTGTTCGCTCCAAACGGTGTGTGCAAGCTTTAAATTTATATCCCAAGAAATATGCTTAAACAAGGATGCGAACCCGCAGTGTACGGATCAATTATAGTAAAAGCAAGAATTCCGGGGTGTCGATCTCAGGGACTTAGGTGAAACCTAAGCAAGTATAGGTAGTGAATGTAACTAATAACCACAAAAGCGATTAAAACAATCCAAGAGATGATCATAAGGTCAATTAAAGGAAATATGCAAATTCTAGGGATTAAAGCATCTAGTTGTGGTTCCAACTCAAGATCTCAAGATAAGCGGACAAAGCTGAGATTTTTGCAAGGGAAGGTGTTTCTAAAGTGGAATAGATCACCGGGTAAGTCTCACTACTAACTAACTCCAAACCAAAAGCTCCTATTACCGGGTAAGTCTCTAGGTACTAAGGAAATGAATTATAATCTCATACCAACACACCAACTAAGGGAATTGAATCAACCTTTACCGGGTAAGTCTCAAGCTAACTCACAAAGATGGGATGAAGGCACGCTCAAACCCCAATAAAGGATAAACCTTTATTACCTACACTTATGATCTTGGGTAAATGTTAGCATGAAATGTTGCGATATTTTAGGCACTTATTCTAGGTTTTTTTCATTCATTATAGTGTTCATGAATAAGGTGTTGAAGCATTTGTTAGCTTGTTCATCTATATTTTCGATATGGAGGTCTACATTAGCTTTGTGTTGATTATAGGTGAATAAGAGCTGAAACCGGATCATTTGAGAGAGATAGGAGAGGATTTGAGCACATCCAAGGATTAGGAATACATCAAAGAAGCCAAAGGAGATGCTAGGATGAGGAATGGCACGACACAAAGGAAACCACAAGCAATTTACACTTCCACGCCCTAAAATACGGCCGTAGAAGAGTCCACGCCCTAAACCACGGCCGTGGATCTTGGCATCATGACCGTGGAGCATTCCAGAGAGTTACACGGCCTAAAGTACGGTCGTGGAAGTCATATGAGACCGTAACCCAATTCCACGCCCTAAACCACGGTCGTGGAATCCCTTGAGACCGTGATTTAGGTGATCTTTTGACGAACCAATTATTGCCACATCATTTACGCAGTGGGCCGGTACGGTTATTTTTCCCCGTCTTATAAAAAGGCGGGAGGAAAGAGTTTTCGGTATGATCGCTATGGGGGGATTCGCGAAGGCTTTGGACAACCTCGCTTTGAGAGAGTTAACCTTAGGGTTTCACGAGGAACGTTGCAAAAGCGCCGGCAATTTGGACTCCCGAAGATCGTGTGTGGCGGAAGTTCCGCCCTTTTTCTAGGTTTTGTTATTGAAGACGGATTGACATCCCGTTCTTCATACTTGCCTTAGATCTTGTGAGGTTTGTGTTATATTCTGAATCCATTGAGTATTCCAATTTGTACTTTGGATTTGAGATTGACTTTGAGTTATAATTGAGTTTTCGAAGGTTTTAATCTTTCATTCTTCTTAAATTGATTTTTGATATCATGACAATGGTGATTGGCTAAAACCCTTTAGCAATTCTATGGTGAAGGGTTGATAGTTGTGGCTTAGATAATGATAGATCAATCGTAAATTGATTGGACCCTGAGAGTTAGAGAGATCTCGTCGACGAACCAAGATCACGGTCTCTTCTTGAGCTTCCACGGCCGTGGAACTCAAGATCTGCCCGTAATTTACCCTAGTTTACGAACTTTGCTTTTACATTGATCCAAGGTTAAAGATTAGCTTTAATCTAGTCTTGGTTTCCCCTTTTCTAGGTAGTAGTGAGACTCATCACCCTCTATTTCGATTTCGAGTGTCACAACCTTAATCGTTTTAATTAGTCTTGATCCTTGGGTTACAAGTTTGGGTATTTGAGATTAATTCTTGTCCATAGATCCTTTCTATACTGAAGTCTCAACAACCTTTATAGAGAGTGTCTTTAGATAAGTCATATAAAGTTCTGGAACTTCACCGTACATTGCTTTACCTTAGCATACCTTTGCATCTCTTAATTCTGTCCTTAGTTCTCTAGTATATCTTGAATCGATTACCACAATTAGACACTTGGATCTTTAGGGTTGCTGTTTTCCTAATATTAGCAAAGCTTATTACATTTACTTGCTTGACAATTTGCGAACTGAATTTGTTCCCCCCAAATCCCTGAGTTCGACACTCTGGAATTCTTGCTTTACTACGCCGATCCGTACACTGCGGGTTCGCTTGCTTTGATTCTAGTTTTATAAATTTAAAGCTTGATTGCACGCACGCTTAGAGGCGAATAAGTTTTTGGCGCCGTTGCCGGGGATTTGGTTTAGGCCGACTTCGGTTATCTGTTGTCAAGCTTGGGAGCTTTGCTCTTGCTATTTGATATCTCCTTTGAGTGATATTTGTAGGTTACATAAGGTATATGCGCAGGTCTAGCAACAACAAAGACCTCTTACCTCTTGATCAAGAACTTGAGAAGAATTTGAGAAAGAAACTCAAATAAAGAAAGATGGCTGAAAATAAGGAACGGGATATCCAAGCAGAGTTGGAGGATTCCGAAGCTCGACTTAGATGGAGCGAGAAGACTCGCAAGGAAGAATCGGACCGTCATCAATTGCAAATTGATGAGCTCAAGGGCATGATGCTTCAAATGAGGTTGGAGATGAGTGATTCCAAGAAGAAGAAGAGAAGGAAATCAACAAGATCGGTTAGAACCGACTCATCCGATGAGGATAGCGACTCCTCCATGCCACCGCTAGAGGGCATTGATCCGACGATCAATGCAAATCAGAATAATCCAAGACCGGCTGGGGGTGCTAGAGCCGCTCGTGTAGATGAAGAGCCAAGAAATCTTGGCCAAAGAATGGATCCAATTCAGCAACCACACCGTCTAGGTGTGAACTTTGATGCTGACGATATTTAGGGGTTTAGCTTCAACCCACAAGTTATCACCATCGTTTGCCAAAATCAGTTTTGAGGAACGAGTATTGAGAGGTAAGATTAATGCTTTTTCTATGAGATCTTTCTTCGGAGTTCCTCACCAAATTCTTTCCGCCATCAAAGACGGCGGAGTTAAGAGGTAAGATTAATGCTTTTTCTATGAGATCTAATTAAAGTTTGTTTCAGTCTTGGGAAAAATTTTAGGATTTACTATTGGATTGCCCACACCATGTCATTTCCAAATTGGAGCTATTGGAGATATACTATAAGGGGCTGGATGTGGAAACACAATTCAATCTCTAATCCCTTTCATGTGGCACATTCATGGACATGAGGGAAGATGACGCTTGGGACTTTATTGAGAAGCAAGCCCGAGTCATTGAGAAGCATTCTCACCGGAAAGTAGAAGCTAATCGAGTGGAGCAAGGAGCAAAGCTAATAAAAGCTGCTCAAACTCAAATCTTTTCTCTCAACACCGAGATTAAAGAATTGAAGGAAGTCATCAAGGCTAGCTTTCCAAAGCCTAAGGAGAAAGATGTTGGTTATTTGGGAAATAACAATAACCACAATGGGAATGAGAACACCAATCGCAACAACCGGAACAGCAACCGGAACAATTGGAACAACAACAACAACTGGAATAACAATTGGAACAACAATAGGGGTTCAAACAACAACAATTGGCGTTCCAACCAACAACAAAACTCCGGTAGTTCATATCCCAATTCAGGAAATTCACTAACTCCACCATCTTCTTCTTCCATTCCTTTGAAAAGCCAGGGGCAAACATCTAATAGTGTAAGCACTTCGGGGAAAGAGAAACCCGATCCCATGTTGGAAACAATTTTGGGAAAGCTTCAAGGATTGGAGAGTCACATCACTAAGGTTGATAAAGCCCAAAAGGTTTTAGAAAACCAAATGTTTAGCAATGCTGAGGAAGTTCCTAGAAATAAAGGAAAACTTCCAGGAAAGACGGAGGATAACCCGAAAGGAAGGGTGATGGCTATCACAACTAGGAGTGGAGCAACAACCACCGACCCGCAGCCTAAGTTTGTGGAAGTTCCCGTCGAAAAGGAGAAGGAAAAGGGGAAGCAGAAGGAAGAAATCTACATTCCTCCTCCAGCTTACAAACCTCCCCTACCATTCCCACAATCTAGAGCAAGAGCACATCTAGACAAGCAATTCGGTAAGTTTGTTAAACTCATGAGCAAACTGCATATTAATATACCTTTCATTGATGCAATTGTAGGTATGCCAGCGTATGGAAAGTTCTTAAAGGAAATCCTCTCTAACAAGAGGAAACTAGAAGACTTTGGAGAAGTCAAGATGAGTTCGGATTCGTCGGATCTCATCAAGACGATGAAGGAGAAGATGCCCCCAAAGCTGAAGGATCCAAGGTCATTTTTTGTTCCAATAGGAGTGGGAGATGTCACATATGATGCATTATGTGATTTATGAGCAAGCTTTAGCATCATTCCGCTTGCCTTATGCAGGAAGATCGGTTTAGGCGAACCTAAACCGGTGAAGATGACGTTATACATGGCGGATCGATCCATAACTCGTCCCGTCGCTATAGTTGAAGACGTCCCGGTCAAGCTTAGTAAGTTCTATGTTCCAATAGATTTTGTTTTGCTTGACATTCCTGCAGATAGTCCGGTCCCGATCATACTCGGAAGACCGTTTCTTGCAACATCCGGTTGTATGGTGGATTACAAGAATGCTAGACTCGCCTTCGACATAGGAGAGGATAAGGTAGAGTTCATTCTTTCCACTTTGATGAAAGAACCAACTCTTGAAGATGACATATTCAATATCCATGACGAAGAGCTATCTAGAGAGGAAGTAAGTTCGATTCTCTTCAAAGATCCTTTGCAAAAGGTGATTACTATGAGCATTATGGACATAGGAGAAGAGGAAGAATGCAATGAGGAAATTGAAGCTTTAGAGGAGCGAAAGGAAGTGTATGAAGAAGAATTCGAAAAACTTTACGATGGGTCAGAAAACGTGAGGAATCACGGCCAGTCGTGTTATCCCCCGGCCGTGGTTCCCACCAACATGACCGTAATTAGCTATTCAGAGGACTCCAGTAAGTTACACGGCCAAAACCACAGCCTTGGAACAAACAGAGGTGTTGTAATTGACTTCCACGCCTTAAACCACGGCAGTGGAGAAAACAGAGGTGCCGTAATTTTGGGAAAATCTGAGGACAATTACATTCTTTCTATCACTTCTCTTGATTCTTCTCCAACAACTTCTATACCCTTAGAAACTTCTAAGGAAGCATTGGACACTCTGATAGCATGAATTATAGTCTATATTTTGGGACTTGTTTAGACGTTTTATCTTCAATAATCTGCATGTTTGAATGTATATTATGTGATTATATTGTCATTTCATTTACCTTTGCGGGAATCGAGGTCTACACCAAGTTTCGTTGTAATCGTAGGTAAAATGGCACATTTTGGACTAAAATGAAGCTAAAGGAGCTAAGGAGTCATTGGAGCTACATTCAGGAGCTTAATGAAGAATCAAGGAAGCATAGAATTGGATTAGAGATTCACTTTGGACCAGATTTAAGAGATTTCACATTCAGTTTAGAGCCACCTCGGTTGACCACGGATTCACCTCGACCGAGGTGATCTAGAGGAGCGCCCCGACCGAGGCGAACACCTTGGACGCGGCGAGATATATTTTATTTGGCTGAGATCTTTTATTTTTGGAAAGACAGATCTTATATTTTTGGGCTGGATTTCTGGAAGGAAGATCATATATTTTAGAGATCTATTTATGAGAGATAGATATATTTTATTAGGAAAATATCTTTTCAAGATATTTTATCTTTGGGGGGTAATTTTCCTATATAAAGGGTTGGATTTCTCACAAGTTCAACCATGCATATACATGCTTAGAGGTTGATTGCATCCAGCAATTGAAGGACGTTTGGAAGGACTTTTGGAAGATTGAAGGAAGGAAGTTAATAGCTTTTATAGCTTTTGTGAAGGGTTTTTGTAAGACTTTCTTAGATTCCCTTCTTGTTGATTGTCTTGTTGGATTTGTGATCCAAGGAACGCTTATTTGTGATATTTGATTCAGTCATTGAAGCCTTGTTCTTAAGGTTTTTGTGTTCAAATATTCATTCTCTTCCCTTATATTTTATTATTGCTTTCATGATGATGAGTTGCTAATTTCTTTGTGTGATTCTAGGGTGATTGGCTGAAGGTTGTGGGAAAAACAATGATAGAATAATCTTTAAATTCTAGTCGGACCCTAAAAGCTCGAGTCTTTATCCTTAACCTTAGAACATCTCGTTCAGTCGATGAACATCTCGGCCGGGGTGGAACTTGACTGACCGAGGTGACTTATTTGATCCGTAACTGAGAGTTAAGTGTTAGGGTTTGCCAAATCCTATTTTTATTACACCTTTCCTGGTTCAATGCAAGCTTAGGATGAGACTTACCCGGTAATTCCTTGTTTGTTTACCCAAGATCATAAGTGTAGGTAATAAAGGTTTATCATTTATTAGGGTTTGAGTGTGCCTTCATCCCATCTTTGTGAGTTAGCCTGAGACTTACCCAGGAAAGGTTGATTCTATTTCCTTAGTTGGTGTGTTGGTTTGAGATTATAATTCCTTTCCTTAGTACCTTGAGACTTACCCGGTAATAGGTTCTTTTGGCTTGAAATTAGTGAGTAGTGAGACTTACCCGGTGATCTATTCCACTTTAGAAACACCTTCCCTTTGCAAAATCTCAGCTTTGTCCGCTTATCTTGAGATCTTGAGTTGGAACCACAACTAGATGCTTTAATCCCTAGAATTGCATATTCCTTTAATTGACTTTTTATCATCTTTGATTTCTTTAATCGCTTTTGTGGTTAGTTGCAATATTGACTACCAATATTGGTTTTGTTTCACCTAAGTCCCTGAGATCGACACCCCGGAATTCTTGCTTTTACTACGATTGAACCGTACACTGCGGGTTCGCATCCTTGTTTTAGGCATACATCTAGGGTTTTAAATTTAAAGCTTGCACACACCGTTTGGAGCGAACAAGTTTTTGGCGCCGTTGATGGGGACTTGGTCTAGACCGAGCCGGTTGCGGTAGTCTTTCGGGGCACTTGCCCCTATTTCTACTAACCACTCTACTTGAGTGACTTTCGCAGGTTCTTTCTTGTAGGTTTATGCGAAGAACCTGCGCTGGGAAGGAAATCGTTCCTTACGATCCCGACCAGAAAAGACATACAAAAGACGCTTGAAAGAAGCTAAGATGGCCAATCAAGAGAATCGCGATCTTGAGGCCGAATTAAAGGAGGCATTGGAACAACTACGCCTCAGCAAAGAAGAATTGCGACTGGAAAAGGAAGAAACTCGCGCAAGGACGGAAGCAATCGAAGCAGATATGGTGACCTTACGGGACCAATATCTACCTCGACCAGTTCCAGCTCCTCGACGGAGGCAGGACCCAGTCCCAACTGCCCCGGCCGAGATACTTCCACCTCGGATGCCAGTCCGAGATGCTCTTTTTACAGGTATTCTACAGAACCTAGGGCAGAGGATTGGACCCCAACCAGCAATTTAGACGTCCAGGAGTCAACCTAGGTGATCCAGCGGATCATGATTATGAGCTTCGACCGCAAGTTCTTTCCATGATTCGACAATGCCAGTGTGGAGGGCTAGAGAGGGAGTCTCCGCATCAACATCTACAAAACTATGAGATCTTGATGTAGACCTTGAGACCTTCAAGGCTGGAAACTAACAATTACAAACTAAGGCCTTTCTACTTCTCTTTGAAAGATAGGGCGCTTACTTGGTATCAATCTCTCCCTCCAGGAAAAATCAACACAAGGGAGGAGATGACGACGGAGTTCTTGACTAACTTCTTTCCTCCCTCAAAGACCGTTCAAATGAGAGGGAAGATCAATGCATTCATCATGAAGGACAAGGAGAGTTTGTCCAAGTCATGGGATAGATTTAAAGACATCATTTTGGATTGACCACATCATGGGATTCCAAAGATATAGTTGTTGGAGATATACTTCAAGGGACTGGACGGAAACACCCAGTTCAACCTTCAACTACTATCCGCCGGCACGTTCATGGACATGCCAATCGACGAAGCTTGGGAGTTCATAGAAAAACAAGCTTTGCACATGGAGAAATACTCCCACAAAGGAGCTGAAGGTGGAGTTAAAAGAGTCAACTACCAAGAAGCTCCATCAAACAATGATCAACTCACCTCTTTGAAGAATGATGTGAACCAATTGAAAGACCTTTTGGTTGCTCAAACTCAAAAGGAAGAGGGAGGATATCAAGGGTCAAGGAACAACAATCAAGGTTCCCAAAACAACAACTACAACAACAATAGAGGATCCAACAGCAACAATTGGAGATCCAACAATCAAAAACTGGGTAACTCTTACTCTAACTCAAATTAAAACAATTCTTCTAACCCTTTCCTCTCTTCTTCTTCTTCTTCTACTCCATTAAAGAGCCAAGAGCAAGGATCAAGTTTGTCCCAGCCGGAAAAGAAAGATGCGGTGCTGGAGGCCATCTTGATCAAGCTCAACTGTATGGAGACATCCATGACTTCATTTTCGAAGGCACAAAAAGCCTTAGAACAACAATTCTGTAACAAGGCGAATGAAGCGCTAAGAGATCCAGGGAAGCTTCCAGCAAGGACGGAAAGCAACCCCAAGGGACAGATTATGGCAATAACGACGAGAAGTGGACTGAAGACTGTAGATCTAGTGCCTCGGTCGATGCCAGTACAAACGAAGAACACCTCGGTCCAGGCATAGTCGAAGAACACTTCGGCCGAGATGCCAACCGAGGTCGAACCTCAGAGAGTGTCGGACAAAACTGAAGTTTAAGTTCCACCTCCTGCATATAAACCACCACTTCCATTCCTCCAGTCAAGGGCCAGAGCACATCTAGACAAGCATTTCGGTAAGTTCCTCTATTTGATGAATAAACTACATATTAATATCCCTTTCCTTGATGTTATTCTAGGGATGCCCGCATATGGGAAGTTCTTAAAAGAGATTCTATCGAGGAAGAGGAAGTTGGAAGATTTTGGTGAAGTAAGGATGACTTCTAAATCCTCTGAGCTTATTCAAATCGTGAAGGAGAAGATGCCGCCCAAATTGAGAGATCCCGGCTCATTTTGCATTCCCATTCAAGTTGGGGATGTCACTTGTGAGGCATTGTGTGATCTAGGAGCCAGCGTGAGCATCATCCCGCTAGATCTATGTGTTAGGATCGGACTTGGAGAGCCCAAGCCGGTGAAGATACGTTTGTACATGGCGGACCGCTCCATTACCCATCCCGTGGGCATTTTGGAAGACGTTTGTTAGGTAACTTCTATTTACCTATAGACTTTGTTGTGCTTGATATTCCCGCAGATTACCCCGTTCCTATCATTCTCGGGAGACCATTTCTAGCAACTTCGGGTTGCAATGTGGATTGTAAGAACGCCAAGTTGCAATTCAACATTGGCGGTGATCAAGTTGAGTTTGCATTGCTTGCGACAATGAAGGGAGAGCAGCTAGGAGATGATATCTTCAATATCTATGATAAAGAAGAATCAAGGGAATTGGTGAGCTCTATCCTTATTAATGATCCACTTGAGAGAGTTATTAGTTTTAGCTTAATGGAGGAAGGTATAGATGTTTCTTATGATGCAGATATACGGAGCTTGAAGGCGCTGGTAGAAGATCCAGGAAAGAAATTTGAAAGGCTAATTCAGGAGAAGAAAATCTCCAGTTTCGGTCCCAGTTGCAGTACCTTGACCGAGGCACCTTCTGGACCAAGCGAGGTATTCTTGACTGAAGAACATCTCGGTCACCCTCTCTGGACCTCGACCGAGGTCGAAAGCGAGATGATGTCAACTGAGAATAACAAACTTCTTACCCCCTTTTCTGACAATCATTTGGTGGAACACTTTCTCCACCAAACTTCTGATAATAAAGGGCCTTGGTATGCTGAAATTGTTAATTAACTTGTTTGCCAGGAAATACCACCCGGATTGACGTACGCTCAAAGGAAGAAATTCTTTAAAGATGTATGCCATTACTGTTGGGATGAACCTCTACTATTTAAGAGAGGTGCGGATGGGATGCTTCGAAGATGCATTCCGGAAGATGAAGTTACTAGTGTCATACGGCATTGTCACTCACTTTCTTGTGGAGGTCATGCTAGCGCGCACAAAATGTGCGCCAAGGTATTACGTTCCGGTTTCTTTTGGCCTACATTATTTAAGGATGTGCAAACGTTTGATGTCTCTTGTGATGCATGCCAAAGAACAGGGAACCTATCTAGAAAGAACGAGATGCCACTCAATAACATACAGGAGGTTGAGATCTTTGAGGTATGGGGAGTTGATTTCATGGGACCTTTCCCATCATCCGGAGGAAACCTCTACATCCTTCTAGTTGTCGACTACGTCTCTAGATGGGTTGAAGCAATTGCCTCTACCACTAACGACGCCATGGTGGTTGTGAAGTTCTTTAATAGGACTATCTTCCCACGTTTTGGGACTCCATGCATCATCATCAGCAATGGAGGGACACATTTCATCAACCGGAAGTTCAAAGCACTTCTATCGAAGTATGGGGAACCCACAAGGTAGCAACCCCTTATCACCCTCAAACTAGTGGATAGGTCGAGATCTCAAATAGAGAAATCAAGGTAATATTGGAGAAGACCGTCTCTCGGACAACGAAGGATTGGGCCATGAAGTTGGACAACGCTCTTTGGGCCTACAGGACCACATTCAAGACTCCCATTGGTACCACCCCTTATAATTTGGTATATGGGAAGTCTTGTCATTTACCCGTTGAGCTGGAACATAAAGCATATTGGGCGATCAAATGGTTGAACTTCGACATCAAAAACGCCGGTGAAAAGCGGCTATTAGACATCAACGAGTTGGAGGAGCTGCGTTTGAACGCTTATGAGAATGCCAAGATCTATAAAGAAAGGACGAAGAAATGGCATGACAAGCATATCATTCCTAAGGAGCTTAAAGAAGGAGACTTAGTTCTACTCTTCAACTCCCGCCTCCGCCTCTTTCTAGGTAAGTTAAAATCTAGATGGACCGGACCTTATGTTGTGAAACGTGTTTTCCCTTATGGTGCAGTTGAGATTTGGGGAGAAACGAGTGGAAGCTTCAAGGTCAACGGTCATAGACTTAAGAAATACAAACCGGAAGTCCCGGTTGAGGAAGTTGCACCACTATACCTTGTTTGAGGACACCGTATGGTCTAGCTAGCGACCTTAAATCAAGCGCTTCTTGGGAGGCAACCCAAGGTATTGCTTTCGTTTCCCTTTTTCTAGTCTAGCTTTAGATAAGTTTGTTTTTGCTTTGCTTTGCTTTATTTTTGGCATCCTGGACAGACAACAGGTGACATCTAAGGAAGGAATACAACCCATGAGCAACAATAGAAGGACAAAAGTTCGAGAATTTGAGAAGACGGAGTTTGACTGAGACACATCTCGGTTGCTGCCACAGCACCTCGACCGAGATGATTCTTGAGCAACCGAGGCGACTAGGGTTACTAAAGATCCACCTCGGTCAGTACCACCTCGGTCCAGTCGAGACCATCTCGACCGAAGTGACAGCAGTTCCAGAAAAGGGTATAAAAGGGAGCTGAGATTTCTCTCTCTTCCCTCTCTCACCTTCTCGACCGCGGCAGCCCAAATCACCTCGTTCTCCAATTTTCGCCCGTTTTCGACGATTCTTGCTTCCAAACTGCAAGGAAAGGGTAGAGGATCGGTTTGCAAGCGACAATCTGCAACAAAAACGCTCCAAATCGACCAAATCTGGGGTAATTCGAAAAAAAACCCTAACTCCCTCTTTTTCCACTATTTTCGATCAATTTGGGCTTTGGTTGCCCTTGCATTGTGCTGAAAAAGGATTAAGTACCCCATAGGAACTATTGGTAGGGATATCGGGGGAAAAGAACTAGATTTTTGAGAGTTTCGATCGAACAACACATCGCCTCGGTCCAGTCGACCTGTGCCTCGGCCGAGGTGTTCTTGAGAGTTGTCAGGGCAACCGAGGTGGTCTGACAGTGAGAGAGAAAGATGAGTTCTGATAGATAGCTGGTTCTGAGAGATAGATCCTCTCCTTCCCCTTCTTCTTCTTCTCGTCGATTCATACCGGTGATCCACGAGCGTCAGCAAGTCGATTATGACCGTATTGTTGCATGTCCAGTGGTTGCACCACGATTTTTAGATATTTCTGCATTCGACTGCCTCTACGTGGATGATGATCTGAGGCGGATGATAGCTATGGTGGGGTGGAGCAGTTTACTGAGATTAGAGCTTCGTCCAACCTCGAGCCGACTTTGGAGTTTGTTAGCTCCGTGACTTACTTGCCTACTGAGCGTGCCATCAAGTACCGGTTGATGAACCGGAACTACTTATTTCCGATGGATCATTGGAGGGATATTTTCGGCTTCCCGACCCCCACAGTTGCTGATTTTTCTTCTCGAGCCATATCTCGAGAGTTTTGGGGACAGATAGCTCACGTGGTTGAGCATGCTGACAAGTGGAGACCTGGAGATTCCAGGAAGCGGATTATCTTCCACCTAGCCTTTAGACTTACTCACCGGATCTTCAGCGAGACTCTTTTGGCGCGTACTGAGATACCCCAGAAGATTAGACAGGGGGAGCTGCTGAGTCTGTACTGCATGGTGACCGGAGGAGTTCCGGATTTTGGAGTGATGCTGGCTGAGGATCTCCACAGGATAAAGGCGAAGGTGAAGGGAGATATCTGTTGCGGAGGTCTAGTGACTCACATCACGAGTTACATGGACCTTATTCTGATTGCATGTACTGTGGTGGCGGCTGCCAAGCCGCTCGGGCTGTAGGAGATGATTACGAGGAGGATCTTGGTTCCTCGCGGACTTACTACGCCTTATGTGGCGATGCTCTGGGAGCAGACTGCACCGCAGGGTATTAGATGGTCATCTCAGTTCTCCGTTTATGACCCGTATTACTGGTACACCGCGTGGATTCCTCTTATGAAGGACGCGAGAGACGCAGCAGCAGCAACCCAGGAGCAGGATGATGAGGAGGTTGAGGAGAAGGCAGATGAGGATGACGGTGGCGGTGCTGCCATGGACACAGGTACAGATACAGTTGGTACCAACATACCAGTCGTCGATCTAGACGACGAGGAGACAGAGGAGGAGCCAGCTATAGCACCAGCACGTCTTGCCAGGCGTAGGGTACGCAGGCAGAGGGATCCAGTCGCTCACCGCCGGATTGATGATCTGACGGATCAGATGATAGACTCCTACGCCGCCTTATCCCTAGAGATGAGGGAGATACGGGAGAGCCAGCACTACCAGCACAGGATGGTTGAGATTTAGTTTCAACAGGTCATGGGCTACCTGTTTGACCCATCTCAGTACCCGTACGTGCCACCACCACCACCACCGGATTGTGATTAGGGCTTGCAGGATTTCTTTATTTATTTATTATGCAGCTCAGCGTTGTCCGGTGAGTACTTTGTTTCTGTAGACTTATTTTGACCCATTGGGACAATGTGTCCCAAGTATGGGGTATTTGGATGTATTTATATGACTTATGTGTATGCTTGTATGACTCGGTTCGGATATTTATGATTTTCTTTATGCTCTATGTGTTTATCTGAGATTACATGCATGCGTACAGGTTATTTGATTGAGAAAAACGTCAAAAACTGGTTAAGAAAAAAAAATTTATGACCTCGACCGAAGTGATTCTGACCGAACGAGGTGATTCACCTCGGATGACTTAGAACATCTCGACCGAGGTGGTTTAACTGAAACAGTTTTCGAAACGATTTTCGTGCTTCTTATCTGGATATGAGCTCAGTGATGATTTTGTTTGTTGACTGGTTTTGAAATCTTTATATGTTTGAAAGGTTTTATGATATGTTTAAGTTGCTAAATGCTTTGTTTGAAATTTGTGACATGTTAAATACATTGTTTTTATCCAAATTATGTTGAATTTGAAGGTTGACACTACATGATGAGTTCTCTCACTTTCTTCCTGGAAAGACCAAGGCAATTCATTCTCTTCTCTTCTTCTTCTTGATCATGCTTAGCCCCTCATATACATATTTGCCTCCCTTTACCTATCCGGGAATTTGGAAGCAAGCAAGTAAAAAGCAAGTGAAAGAAAAAGTTGAGATGTTGGCTGAAAGTTAGAAAGAAACAAATAGGTTTGGGGAAGTCAATCATGATGATGAGTAACTCGACACCATTCACATAGCCGGGTGTTTGTGTCTTGCCAAAGTCGGATTGAGCGATATTCCTAACGGGTCATGGTATGTGCATCAAGGGTTTGAGGCATCTCGAGAAATTGATGATTGCTGATCTCCTAGGCTTCGGTTATTATGCATGTCTGTCCATGCATCCCATAAAGTAAAAAAGTAAAATTAAGCAAAGCTTATTGGTGGAAGATGTTGAAGTTCAAAGGAAGTGAAGTAAAAGATCCTTTTCCCGGATTCTAGCACCACATTCTCTATATACATCCCACCTTCACACATTTTTTGACCTCTTTCGGAAGCCCTTGAGACCTTGAGGTTGTTGATTGACTTGGTGGTTTAAGAGTGATGTTAATGGAAGCCGGCAACGACGCCGGCGGAGGCGGAGTCCGCCTGCGCGAAGGCTGGCGCACAGGCGGACTCCGAGTGCGCGCCAGCCTTCGCGGACTCCGCCTCCGTCGGCATTTTTTGTTTTTTTTTTTTGTTTTTTTTGCTTTTATGTTTTATTTTGTTTCTTAATTGTTTTTTTGTTGTTTTATCTTGGTAAAAAAAATTAAAATATCAAGTACCACTAAAATATGATGACAACAATATATCAAAACCGCTAAAATATGATGACATCCAATATATCAAAACGACTAAAACATGATGTCAACAAGTTCACTAATAGCGTCTAAAACACGATTTCAAGTAAGATTTCTGAAAACGGCTAAAGATATCATGCACTATTGTGTTCAACTCCCCATGCTCGACGAAGATCCTCATAACGAGCTATCCTTTCAATGAACGGCGCATCCCATCCATCAACACTTGGATCATGGTTATTTTTCCAAGCGTCGCTCAATAACGGTAACGGAGCATCATCTTTTAACCATACCTACAAATATGAAATTACAGAAAACGGTTAGTAAATATTAGGTCTAAATAGACGTCCATTGAATGAAAGTAAAACGTCGACCTACCGGCACAAAGTGTGTATTGTTATATATATACGCTAACGAACAAATGACCGTAGGAGCCTCTTGGTCGGGAGCGGTGGCAATCATAGGCAGGAATGTCGCCGGAAAGTTCCCTAGGACAACCAATGCAATCTTATAGTAGGTGGCGGCTGCACATGCGATCATCGGTATTTCCATCCAATTTGGTTCTGGACACAGAGACTTACTCGTCCAATAAACGTTTTGAATGACTTCGTCAACATGATTGAGGATTCTACACTACAATGATTAACAAGTAAGATTATGTAAAATCATGGATTATAATTAAAACTATGATATAACCGGAAGACTTAGTTACCTTGGAATAAAATTCCCTTCTCGCATTTAACTCCATAACCATATCTCGCCGTATTATCAAATAATCCTCATCCGAGAATCCCAATACCGCGGAAATTGCTCTATATCCACAATGGCCGTCTCCTGGTACATCCCTTACTCTCAATACATAAGGCTCCATGAACTTTGGAAAATCTTCTTCCCTCAAACAAAATCCGGCCTTCGCGGGTTGCTTTCCTTTACGACGGGCTCTACTCGTAGGAGTCAACTCTGGTGTAGAATCTACATCTTTAGCTTTCTTCCCTTTCGGACGCCCAGGACCACGTGTAGCAGAATGCTCAAAAGAACTAGGCTCTCTTCTAGTTGATCTCGGGATTGCAGGTCGTCCCTTTGCATTGGCCTTCTGTGCCGGCTCCTTCATTGTCGTACCCCCGGGGTTTTCCATGTCATCTAGAAAAGATGCAATCTTATCTTGCTCATCCGGACTTAACATATTTGAGTCCATTCTTTCTCTAAACTTGTTCAGTGCCGCTTGACTCGGGTTCGAAGGATCGTCATCATCATCATCATCACCAATATCACCATCCAAAAAATCAACCGGATTCCAATGAACTTGCTTCCAATAAGGGTGTATCTGTGACAAATAGATAGGTCTACGATCCCGGATCGCTAGTCTAAAGTCATGCACACACGGCACTCCATAAACTTCTCTCCAATAACTATCCCGACATCCTTCATCATCTCTTGTATGTCGAGTCTTGGTGTAATTATTCCACAAGAGCGTGAAACACTCATTTGTTACGTAGTCACGGAGCAAGTCAAATATCGGTATACGCAACTGCAAAAAAAAGGTTTATTACATATCAAATAAATATTTAACATTATTTTCATCAATTAAACTATTGGTATACTAACCTCTCGTGGAATCATCTCCCGTGACATCTCTAGAGAAGCTTGTAGCTTTTGGACTTGGTCTGTGACCATCAAATGTATGCTATCACAAACCAGCTGAAATCCTCCAACGCTAGAATCTAGTGTTTGCTTCAACAATTTGTGCGCGGACTCACACCTAAGAAGAAAAGTTTATTACAATAAACGAAGAAATGTTTAACAATGTAGTGAATGTTTAAATAACTTACGCATTTGTCGTTCGTGTGCCGAAATGATGATGTAGGTCAGTCCATGCTCGAACGATTGCCTCCTTGTACGGGTCAAGCCAAGTCGTCTCTAGATAGGTAATTAACCTCGGAGATGATTGCCAATAGTCTCTCATTTCCAGCAAACGGCGTTGGTAGCTTCCAGGGGATCTTGACTCGAACAAGGCATGACAATGGGATATGAAGAGTGCTTCCGCTTCCTTATTGCACAAAACAAGTGCCGCTCTGTTAACTATATTGCACTTTATGTGAAACGTGCACAATATATGTTTCACCTCGGGAAATACTACACCCAATGCGCTTATAAGACCAAGCTCACGACCAGTGGCAATCACCTCCGGCGTCTTTCCGTACAACAAATGTCGGACCCTCCTCAAAGCCCACTCGTAATGATCTCTATTCTCCTGTGCCATGAACACAAAAGCAATTGCGAATGTCTTCTTGGTGCTAGTGATGCCTACGATCTCCAACAATGGCATATTGTACCTAAAAGTAATACGAAACAACGAATGAGTTACAATTTCTAAGGAAAATAAGAATGAGTGTATGAAATAAAGTATAAATGTGGCTTGAATTGAAGCTTACTTGTAGGTCTTATATGTCGAGTCCATCACAATAACATAGGGAAACATGTTGAGCAAATACCTCGAGTCGGGATGTGAGATAAAGAAATCAATCACTTCATCGGAATCTTGACTTCTCCGAGTGTTTATATAGTATCCACGTTCCGTCAACCTGTGAAGTGCTTGTTGTAATGGAGATCTTCCTTCGGCTTGTTCAATTCTAATCTTCAAACCGGTGTTGTAAACTTGACGGATGGAGGTGACATTGTCGGGATCCTCTAATTGTACGGATTTTAATATATGTCTCGGTTTTAAGCCAGAATTCAATTCACGCTCCACCTTTCGGCTCTGCTTCGGAGTCATACGTCCAACATATGCATGACCTTTTAACACCGAAGGAATGATGTGGTTGTGCATTCCACATACAACCCTCACCGTCCACTTTTCCTCTTCAATTTGGGTTCCTACAAGCTCAAACAAACACATACACTTCTTCGAGTTTTTTTTCCGGCTAGAACTTGGAACATGATCGGGATCTACGTCTTTTTCTTTTCTCGGTCCTCCGTGTCTATCACAACCCAATTGTAGGATACGAAAACCCCTTCTATCCAACCATGATTTTTTTAATGACCAACACCATATTCATAGCGTTGGCCACATACCGAGCCCATCCCAATAAGTTCTCTCTATCCGCAAAATATCCATGAAGCTCAAATTTTGACGAATAATTGGTACCGAGAGCACGAGAGTAATCCATAAGATCCTAAATAAAAATAACATAGAGTATTATTTTAAAAATACACATCATTTTATTCTTGCATTGCTAATTCTATGATTTCGATTCTCTATTCAAACATTGCTAATTCTATAATTCCGATTCTCTATTCTTGCATTGCTAATTCTATAATTTCGATTTCTATTCTTGCATTGCTAATTCTATGATTTCGATTCTCTATTCTAACATTGCTAATTCTATAATTCCGATTCTCTATTCTTGTATTGTTAATTCTATAATTCCGATTCTCTATTCTAAAATTGCTAATTCTATGATTTCGATTCTCTATTCTAACATTGCTATTTCTATAATTTCGATTTTCTATTCTAACATTGCAAATTCTATAATTTCGATTCTCTATTCTAACATTGCAAATTCTATAATTCCGACAAAATAAAATGACATAACAGTAAAGTATAAAAATGAGTTTGTACACTTACTTCAAGTTTTGCGAGAATTTCTTCCGGATCACTATATTTTTCAATATCGAACGGCATCATCGAGCTTTCACCATCGGAATCTACATCAACTTCATCGGAATACGACGACATTTTAACGACTTTTTTCTTTACGTTTTCTAACTTGTGGATGAAGGTGAATGAGTCTCATATGTTATTATATAGGCTCCAAAAAACCCCAACGGCTATATTCCCCAACGGATATATTCCCCAACGGTCACATTTTCGAATTATAACGCGCAAAGGGACGCGCATGCGTGTCCCTTTGCGCGCGGGCGGACTCCGCCTCTATGAAGGCGGCTGTCCGCCGGAATAGTAGCCCTGGTGGTTTAAACTGGATTATACATGATTAATTTCGATAATTATGATTTATTATGCATTCTATGATTTTATGCAAAGATGAACAACTTTCTTATATTTATAAAATGTTTTGATCATATTTTGATTTTAATTATCATGAAGCATTCTCTTAGAGTGATCTATGACTGGAGCACACCACCAAAAATGTTTTGAAAAACTTTTCGTTGATCTTTATGACTTATAATTCATTCTATCTTGTGTCTAAGATTTGGAACTTGCTTGGGGACAAACAAGGGACAAGTATGGGGTATTTTGATAGCATGAATTATAGTCTATATTTTGGGACTTTTTTAGACGTTTTATCTTCAATAATGTGCATGTTTGAATGTATATTATGTGATTATATTGTCATTTCATCTACCTTTGCGGGAATCGAGGTCTACACCAAGTTTCGTTGTAATCATAGGTAAAATGGCACATTTTGGACTAAAATGGAGCTAAAGGAGCTAAGGAGTCATTGGAGCTACATTCAGGAGTTTAAGGAAGAATCCAGGAAGCATGGAATTGGATTAGAGATTCACTTTGGACCAGATTTAAGAGATTTCACATTCAGTTTAGAGCCACCTCGGTTGACCACAGATTCACCTCGACCGAGGTGATCTAGAGGAGCGCCCAGACCGAGGGGAACACCTTGGACGCGGCGAGATATATTTTATTTGGCTGAGATCTTTTATTTTTGGAAAGAGAGATCTCATATTTTTGGGCTGGATTTCTGGAAGGAAGATCATATATTTTAGAGATCTATTTATGAGAGATAGATATATTTTATTAGGAAAATATCTTTTCAAGATATTTTATCTTTGGAGGGTAATTTTCCTATATAAAGGGTTGGATTTCCCACAAGTTCAACCATGCATATACATGCTTAGAGGCTGATAGCATCCAGCAATTGAAGGGCTTTTGGAAGGACTTTTGGAAGGTTGAAGGAAGGAGGTTAATAGCTTTTATAGCTTTTGTGAAGGGTTTTTGTAAGACTTTCTTAGAATCCCTTCTTGTTGATTGTCTTGTTGGATTTGTTATCCAAGGAACGCTTATTTGTGATATTTGATTCAGTTATTGAAGCCTTGTTCTTAAGGTTTTTGTGTTCAAATATTCATTCTCTTCCCTTATATTTTATTATTGCTTTCATGATGATGAGTTGCTAATTTCTTTGTGTGATTCTAGGGTGATTGGCTGAAGGTTGTGGGAAAAACAATGATAGAATAATCTTTAAATTCTAGTCGGACCCTAAAAGCTCGAGTCTTTATCCTTAACCTTAGAACATCTCGTTCAGTCGATGAACATCTCGGCCGGGGTGGAACTTGACTGACCGAGGTGACTTATTTGATCCGTAACTGAGAGGTAAGTGTTAGAGTTTGCCAAATCCTATTCTTATTACACCTTTCCTGGTTCAATGCAAGCTTAGGATGAGACTTACCCGGCAATTCCTTGTTTGTTTACCCAAGATCATAAGTGTAGGTAATAAAGGTTTATCCTTTATTAGGGTTTGAGTGTGCCTTCATCCCATCTTTGTGAGTTAGCCTGAGACTTACCCGGTAAAGGTTGATTATATTCCCTTAGTTGGTGTGTTTGTTTGAGATTATAATTCCTTTCCTTAGTACCTTGAGACTTACCCGGTAATAGGTTCTTTTGACTTGGGATTAGTGAGTAGTGAGACTTACCCGGTGATCTATTCCACTTTAGAAACACCTTCCCCTTTGCAAAATCTCAGCTTTGTCCGTTTATCTTGAGATCTTGAGTTGGAACCACAACTAAATGCTTTAATCCCTAGAATTGCATATTCCTTTAATTGACTTTTTATCATCTTTGATTGTTTAATCGCTTTTGTGGTTAGTTGGAATATTGACTACCTATATTGGTTTTGTTTCACCTAAGTCCCTGAGATCGACACCCCGGAATTCTTGCTTTTACTACGATTGACCCGTACACTGCGGGTTCGCATCCTTATTTTAGGCATACATCTAGGGTTATAAATTTAAAGCTTGCACACACCGTTTGGAGCGAACACACTCCTCAAGAGCCATTAGAGAGTCCAATAGTGATGGAATTGAAGCCACTTCCCGCACATCTAAGGTATGCATTTCTAGGATCTAATTCTATCTTTCCGGTAATTGTTAATTCCGATCTAAGTGAAGATGAACATAGTAAGCTTATGGTTGTTCTTAAAAAAACATAGGAAAGCCTTAGGTTACACTATAGAGGATCTAGTAGGAATCAAACCTTCACTATGCATGCATAAGATCCTAATGGAAGAAGATTTTAGAACTTCGCGACAACCTCAAAGGCGGTTAAATCCGACCATGAAGGAGGTTGTCAAGAAGGAAATTCTTAAACTACTTGATGCAGGTATCATCTACCCCATCTCCGATAGCAAGTGGGTGAGTCCTGTACAGGTTGTTCCAAAGAAGGGAGGAATGACGGTCATCACCAACAAGAACAATGAACTCATTCCTACACGAACCGTGACAGGATGGAGGATGTGCATAGATTACCGCAAGCTAAACAACGCAATGAGGAAGGATCACTTCCCATTACTATTCATTGATCAAATGCTTGAAAGGTTAGCACAACACTCACATTTCTGCTATCTTGACGGTTATAGTGGTTTCTTTCAGATGCCGATACATCCGGACGATCAAGAGAAGACCACATTCACGTGCCCATGGGGTACATTTACTTATAGGAGAATGCCGTTCGGGCTTTGCAACGCCCCAGCCACCTTTCAAAGGTGCATGATGGCTATCTTCTCGGAGTATATAGAGGAGATCATGGAGGTTTTCATGGATGACTTTTTTGTTTATGGTTCCTCTTTTGATAATTTTCTTTCTAACCTTTCTCTTGTGCTACAAAGGTGTGAAGACACTAACCTAGTTCTTAATTGGGAGAAGTGTCAATTTATGGTGAAAGAAGGCATTGTATTAGGACACTTGATCTCTAGTAGAGGGATTGAAGTAGATAAGGCTAAGATAGAAACTATAGAAAAGCCCCCTCCTCCATCTTCAGTGAAGGGGATAAGAAGCTTTCTAGGACATGCTGGATTTTATAGACGTTTTATAAAGGATTTCTCTAAGATATCAAAACCGCTAACTAATCTATTGATGAAGGATGCAATTTTTGATTTCTCGCAGGAGTGTTTAGATGTGTTTCATAAGATTCGGGAAGCTATAATCTCAACCCTGATCATTCAACCTCCGGATTGGAATCTTCCATTCGAGGTTATGTGTGATGCAAGTGACGTAGCTATAAGAGCTGTGCTTGGGCAAAAGAAGGAAGGACGAACCCATGCTATCTACTATGCTAGCAAGACGCTAGATGAAGCGCAACTCAACTACGCCACTACCGAAAAAGAATTTCTAGCAATTGTATATGCATTTGAAAAGTTTCGTTCTTATTTTGTAGGTGCAAAGGTGATTGTATACACGGATCATGCTGCGATCCGGTATCTACTAGCAAAGAAGGATGCGAAACCAAGGCTAATTAGATGGATTCTTCTCCTACAAGTATTCGATCTAGAGATCCGTGACAAGAAGGGTTCAGAAAATTCTGTTGCGGATCATTTGAGTCGTCTACCACATCTAGAGGACGACCATCTACCTATAGATGACTCCATTCCGGACGAGAATTTACACATCATAGAGGAGTGCATCGACAAGATTAGTAAAGGTAATGAACCATGGTTTGCTGATTTTGTTAATTATTTGGTTTGCTAGGAATTACCACCCGGATTATCCTATGCACAAAGAAAGAAGTTCTTTAAGGATGTCCGGGAATACTTTTGGAATGAACCTCTCCACTTTAAGAGAGGTCCTGACGGCATCATTCGACGATGTGTGCCGGAAGACGAAATGCAAAGTGTCATCCGTCATTGTCATTCACTACCTTGTGGAGGACACGCTAGCTCGAACAAGACTAGCGCTAAGGTATTGCAATCTGGATTCTTTTGGCCTACTTTATTTAAAGATGTGCAAACCTTTGTTTCCTGCTGCGATGCTTGTCAAAGAATAGGGAATATATCTAGGAGGAACGAAATGCCTCTTAACAACATTCAAGAGGTGGAGATCTTTGACGTTTGGGGAGTAGATTTCATGGGACCTTTCTCATCATCTTATGGAAACCAATACATACTTCTAGCTGTAGATTATGTTTCGAGATGGGTTGAAGCAATTGCCTCTCCTACTAATGATGCCATGGTTGTGGTTAAGTTCTTTAACAAGACCATTTTCCCACGATTTGGAACACCGCGGACTATCATTAGTGATGGAGGCTCTCACTTCATTGCCCGACGATTCGAAGCTCTACTAGCTAATTATGAGGTGACTCACAAGATCGCTACCCCTTACCATCTACAAACGAGTGGACAAGTGGAGATTTCGAACCGGGAGATTAAAGGAATCCTAGAGAAGAGAGTTTCAAGGACAAGGAAAGATTGGTCTTTGAAGCTAGATGATGCATTATGGGCATATCGGACTGCATATAACACTCCCATAGGAACGACACCATACAACCTTGTGTATGGGAAGTCTTGTCATTTGCCGGTAGAGCTGGAACATAAGGCGTATTGGGCAATAAAGTGGTTGAACTTCAGCATAAAGGAAGCGGGCAAAAAGCGCCTCTTGGACCTTAACGAGCTTGAAGAACTTCGCTTAAACGCCTACGAAAATGCCAAGATCTACAAAGAGAGAGCGAAGCGTTGGCAGGATAAGCATATCATTCCAAAGGACCTCAAAGAAGGAGATCAAGTTCTCCTCTTCAATTCGAGACTTCGGCTCTTTCCACGTAAGCTTAAATCTCGTTGGACCGGACCTTATCTAATTAAACGTGTTTTTCCCCATGGTGTAGTTGAAGTATGGGGTGAAAAGGGCGGAAGCTTCAAGGTGAACGGTCAACGATTCAAGAAGTACTCACCGGAACTCCAAACTGAGAAGTTCGCACCTACCGCACTCGAATAGGTGCAAGTACGGTGTAGCTACGGACCATAAACAAGCGCTTCTTGGGAAGCAACCCAAGGTATTGCACTTATGCTTTTGTTTGTCATTCATAGATTAGATTAGTTTAGACGTTTTTGTTTTGTTTTGCCTTCGATACCTACCGGTATGTTGTGTTTTTGGATGTAGGAGCAATGGAATAAGCAATGGGAGAGGAAAAAGTTGAAGGAAATTGACGAAACTTGGATTTTGGCACATTACAGAGAGTTCCACGCCCTAAACCACGGTCGTGGAGGCTACAGTGACCGTAATTCTTCAAAATCTGAGAAAAATCACCAAAAACCGCGGTTCCGTACAATTCCACGGCCGTGGAAACCCCCGAGTGACCGTGATTTTCAAAAAATTTTACGGCCACTATATAAACCACCTTCCTTCACAAAAACACCACAAAACCCCTTTTTCCACGCCCTAAACACCGAAACCCTTCCCCAACTCGCAAATCTTCGTTCGGTAATTGTTTCGAACGATTATTGGTGCAAAAGTGGAGCAAATTCATTCCTCTACAAGATCCAATCAACAAAACAAGTGAACAATCCACCAAGAAAGCGGAATTTGGATTCAAAGATCCAAAACCTAGGTTTTTACTATTCTTCTCTCCTTTGTCAATTTGGGTTAAATTTCTGCAAGAACTTAGAACATTTGCATAGGATTGAGATTGGAATTAGTCTAGGACAGGTTCTGTTGAGATTGTTGTTGATTTGATAGAGATTTTAGAAATTCTGAGATGAATCACGGTCTCTGGGAGTTCCACGGCCGTGGAATAGGAAGAACATGCCGTGCTTTTTTCTGTTTTTGGGGAAAATGTTTACACGAAGTGCAGGAAAGAAAAAGAAGAGAAAGGGTGATAGTTCCTCCTCCTCTCATAACCCTCCTAGTGAAACATCACCTCCACGCGCTAGGATCCCCACCATTCATCCTAACTACCTCGATGATTTGCAAAAGATCGAGGAAAGACCAGTCATTGGACCAAGATACATCTTGCTAGAGGAGTTAGAGCCACTTAATGTGGTTAATGATTTGACATGGCTCTTGGATAGAGCCGGATTGATTGTTTTCTCCGCTATTAGAGCGGATGCTTATGATGAGATTACGAGGGAGTTTGTTATAACCTTCGAGCATAGCCATATGGACAGAACGGTGTCCTTTAGATTGATGGAGACAGACTATGAGTTGTCCATCCAGCAGTTCGGAGCCTTCTTTGGGTTCCATGAGACCTTGAATGGTCGTTTCCCTAGTGGTGTATACGCTAAGGATTTTTGGAAGGAGATTGCTATGATTTACGCTAGCGAGGACCGCTGGCAGCCTACTGATACCAAGGCTAAGCTCATCTACCACTTAGCCTTGAAGATAACTCATAGGGTCCTTTCCGAGTGCCTATTTCCTAGGACCGAGACCCCGCAGAAAATTAAGACCGATGAGCTGTTTCTCCTCTACGCCATGCTACATGGTAAACCCGTCGACTTTCCACCCTCTTAGCCTCCACCATTAGCAAGCTTAAGAACAAGAGGGCCGGGAACATTGGATATGGTGGGATAGTGACCCACATTGCTACACAGCTCGGGATTGACTGCTCCGCTTGTACTAGGATAGCGGCAACACCGTTGGGTCTCAAGAGCCTCATGACTAGAGGTTTGATCTTTCCTAGGCATAGAGGTCCACCTACCGCTGCCATGCCATGGGAGGATAGAGGAGGTAGAGGCATTCCATGGTTGCCCGAGTATTCCATTATGGTTGGACGCCATAATTGGAAGGAAACATTCGCTGCTATGCATGCAAATAGGCTAGCAGCACCTCCCTACATCCCCGATGAGATTCCAGCTGTTGACGTTGATGAGGATGGAGGAGGAGGCGATGAGCATGATTTTGGTACCTTTCCGGATCAGCTGGACACTTTCCCGGACCTACCTAGGCAGTCTCTCCGCCCTTCTAGACCTTCCGGTGCTTCTTCCTCTCGCCGCGCTAGTTTGAGCGAGAGACCGACATGGATGGAGACTCCTCCCACTTGGTATGCATCACAGCCGGAGTGGATGGGAGCTCCGCCGCCATGGTATTCACAGGCACCAGCAGCACCGGCCCCACAGGATGCACCAACTTGGTACAGCCAAGCACCGGAGTGGTATGAGCAGCTGCCGGAGTGGGCTACCGACCTTTCTAGGAGGGTCGGTAATTTGGAGATCCGCCAGGATGCTAGGGACGTACGAGCTGATGAGCACGATATGATGATGAGGGACATTTACCGCCAGCAGTTTGGGCGGAACTTCGACTCCAGCTTCTTCCCGTTTCCACCACCGCCTCCACCGCAGTGACGAAGTTTTATGATTGACAGTTTCAGCCGCTCCACCGCCTTCTAGTGAGTTCATTTTTCTTTTCTTTCTTTTCTTTATTTCTTTTTGAACATTAGGGACAATGTTTGTCTCAAGTATGAGGTGGGGTGTAACTATCGTTTGTAATAACTCTACTCACTTTGCTTTCCTTGATTCGAGAACACTTTGCATGTTTCATTTCATTGTCACATGTTTCATTATTGCATTGCATGAAAAAGCTATTGAAAAACCCATAAGAATGTAAAAATTTTTGAAATTTTCTAAAAGGTTTTGTGCTTCTAAGAGTTGAGATGATTTCTATGATAATTACCACTTGTGGATTGAACTTTTGATGACAATTGTATGCCTAAACGAATAATGAATTGAAAAGGAATTGAATGTGTTGATTATCCTTTCTTGCAAATTTCATAATGTGAAGAGTTTTACCTAAATCATATTGAGAAATCGAGGTTGAAATCACATGATAAGTTCTTATACTTCTTTATGAAATGATTAAGGCAATTAGACCTTTCTTTCTCCTTTCTTTGTTCATTTAGCCCCTCAATGAAATAATTGCCTCCCTTACCTATCCGGGAATTTGGAGGAGTTGTGTTTTGGCATGTTTGATGTGGGAGGGCCATGAAAGCAATTGTTTGCATTCAAAGAATAGAAATAATAGGTTTGGGGAAGTCAATCATGACGATGAGTAACTCGGCACCATTCACATAGCCGGGTGTTTGTGTCTTGCCAAAGTCGGATTGAGCGATATTCCTATCGGATTATGGTATGTGCATCAAGGGTTTGAGGCATCTCGAAATTGAGAAACGCCAATCTCCTAGGCTTCGGTTTTTGTGCACCGCTATCCATAACTCCATAAGTAAAGTCGAAAAATGACGTGAAAAGAAGAGAGCAAAGCTCAAAGTTGATGGTGTTGGAAGTCGAAATAAAAAGAAAAAAAAGAGTTGGTTGTCAACTTTCCCGGATTCATGCACCACATCCTTTATAAGTTTCCCTCCCTTCCATATTCTAGACTTTACATGGAAGTCCTTAAGATCAAAAGAATGTTGTTTGACTTGGTGATCTAAATTAAAGTTTCTTATGCTTGATTTTGATAATGCTTGAAGGTTATGATGTTTACATTGAAGTTTAACCAATTCATGATGTTCTTTCCTTTACATTCATTGGTTATGTATATGAGTGTTTCAAGAGTGAATGAAGCAAGGTTTGAGAATGATCTATTGACTAGAAGCACATCTACTTAAAACATGTTTTGTTTTTGAGTTTGCATGCATATTTCATCCTAACTTATGTTCTAAGCTTTCAAAAGACCTTGCTTAGGGACAAGCAAGTGGTAAGTATGGGGTATTTTGTTAGCATGAAATATTGCAATATTCTAGGCACTTATTCTAGTTGTTTTTCATTCATTATAGTGTTCATGAATAAGGTATTGAAGCATTTATTAGCTTGTTCATCTATATTTTCGATATAGAGGTCTACATTAGCTTTGTGTTGATTATAGGTGAATAAGAGCTGAAACCGGATCATTTGAGAGAGATAGGAGAGGATTTGAGCACATCCAAGGATTAGGAATACATTAAAGAAGCCAAAGGAGATGCTAGGATGAGGAATGGAAAGACACAAAGGAAACCACAAGCAATTTACACTTCCACACCCTAAAATACGGCCGTAGAAGAGTCCGCTAAACCACAGCCGTGGATCTTGGCATCATGAGCGTGGAGCATTCCAGAGAGTTACACGGCCTAAAGTACGGTCGTGGAAGTCATATGAGACCGTAACCCAATTCCACGCCCTAAACCACGGTCGTGGAATCCCTTGAGACCGGGATTTAAGTGATCTTTTGACAAACCAGTTATTGCCACATCATTTACGTAGTGGGCCGGTACGGTTATTTTTCCCCGTCTTATAAAAAGGCGGGAGGAGAGAGTTTTCGGTATGATCGCTTTGGGGGGATTCGCGAAGGCTTTGGACAACCTCGCTTTGAGAGAGTTAACCTTAGGGTTTCGCGAGGAACGTTGCGAAAGCGCCGGCAATTTGGAATCCCGAAGATCATGTGTGGCGGAAGTTGCGTCCTTTTTCTAAGTTTTGTTATTGAAGACGGATTGACATCCCATTCTTCATACTTGCCTTAGATCTTGTGAGGTTGTGTTATATTCTGAATCCATTGAGTATTCCAATTTGTGCTTTGGATTTAAGATTGACTTTGAGTTATAATTGAGTTTTCGAAGGTTTTCATCTTTCAATCTTCTTAAATTGATTTTTGATATCATGATAATGGTTATTGGCTAAAACCCTTTAGCAATTCTAAGGTGAAGGGTTGATAGTTGTGGCTTAGATGATGATAGATCGATCGTAAATTGATTGGACCCTGAGAGTTAGAGAGATCTCCTCGACGAACCAAGATCACGGTCTCTTCTTGAGCTTCCACGGCCGTGGAACTCAAGATCTGCCCGTGATTTACCCTAGTTTACGAACTTTGCTTTTACTTTGATCCAAGGTTAAAGATTAGCTTTAATCTAGTCTTGGTTTCACCTTTTCTAGGTAGTAGTGAGACTCATCACCCTCTATTTCGATTTCGAGTGTCACAACCTTAATCGTTTTAGTTAGTCTTGATCCTTGGGTTACAAGTTTGGGTATTTGAGATTAATTCTTGTCCATAGATCCTTTCTATACTAAAGCCTCAACAACCTTTATAGAGAGTGTCTTTAGATAACTCATATAAAGTCTTGGAACTTCACCGTACATTGCTTTACCTTAGCATACATTTGCAACTCTTAACTCTGTCCTTAGTTCTTTAGTATATCTTGAATCGATTGCCACAATTAGATACCTGGATCTTTAGGGTTGCTGTTTTTCCAATATTAGCAAAGCTTATTACATTTACTTGCTTGACAATTTGCGAACTGAATTTGTTCCCCCCAAATCCCTGAGTTCGACACTCTGGAATTCTTACTTTACTACGCCGATCCGTACACTGCGGGTTCGCTTGCTTGATTCTAGTTTTATAAATTTAAAGCTTATTTGCACGCACACTTCGAGGCGAACAGTAAACAAACAAAGGAATTACCGGGTAAGTCTCATCCTAGGCTTGCATTGAACCAGGAAAGGTGTAATAAGAATAGCATTTGGCAAACTCTAAAACTTAACTTTCAGTTTTTGATCGGAAAGGTCACCTCGGTCAGTCAAGTTCCACCCCGGCCGAGATGTTCATCGACTGAATGAGATGTTCTAGGGTTAAGGATAAAGACTCGAGCTTTCAGGGTCCTACTAGATTAAGATTATTCAATCATTGTTTTTCCCACAACCTTCAGCCAATCACCCTATAATCGCATAAAGAAATTAGTCACTCATCATCATGAAAGCAATAATCAAATATATGGGAAGAGAACGAATATTTGAACACAAAAACCTTAAGAACAAGGCATCAATAACTGAATCAAATATCAAACAAATCAGCGTTCCTTGGATCACAAATCCAACAAGACAATCAAACAAAAGGGAATCTAAGAAAGTCTTACAAATCCCCTCACAAAAGCTATCACAAGCTATGAACTTCCTTCCTTCAATCTTCCTTCAAACTTCCAAAAATCCTTCCTTGCTAGTTATTCTCAGCCTTTGACGATAGCGGGTTGTTGAATTTGTGGGAAATTCAACCCTTTATATAGGATAATTATCTTCCAAAGATAATAATATCTTCAAAAGATAATATCCTAATAAAATATATCTCTATCTCTAAAATAGATCTTCTAAATATATGATCTTCCTTCCAGAAATCTAGCCCAAAAATATAAGATCTCTCCTTCCAAAAATAAAAGATCTCAGCCAAATAAAATATATCTCGCCGCATCAGGGTATTCGCCTCGGTCGGGGCGCTACTCTAGATCACCTCGGTCGAGGTGACACTGTAGCTGACCAAAGTGAATCTCAGCTGAAAGTGAAATCTCTCAAATCTAGTCCAAAGTAAATCTTCTTTGTTAATTCATTGCTCCTTGAGTTCTCTTTTAAGCTCCTAAATGTTGCTCCAATGATTCCTTTGCTCCTTAGCTCCATTTCGATGCAAAACGTGCCATTTTACCTACGATTACAATGAAACTTGGTGTAGACCTCGATTCCCATAAAAGTAGATGAAATGACAATATAATCATATAATATACATTCAAACATGCAGATTATTGAAGATAAAACGTCTAAAAAAGTCCCAAAATATAGACTATAATACATGCTATCAGGTTCCCATAAGTGTTAATCTCTTCACCATCTCCTTCAGTCCCGCGAGCTCATTGGAGATCTCACTCTTCCCGGAATTCACAGCATGAACACCTCTCTTGGAAGGAGTCCTTCCAAAGTTTCCGGGTCCCTTCAGCTAGTTCCTGTATCTTTTCCAAAGCAAGGTCAAGGGTAGAGTTAAGAATATTACCACCACCAGTCGCATCGACGATCCTCCTTTCATTGTTGAGCAAGCCATTGTAAAAGTACAAGACTAGATCTTGAGTCGAATATCGTGGAAAGGACAGCTGGATCGGAGGCGTGTGAATCTTTCAAAGTACTCCTAGAGAGTTTTGTCTGCCTCTTGCTCGATGTTGCTTATAGCTTTCTTCAAGCTCTTAGCCTTCTTGGCTGGGAAGTATTTCTCCAAAAACGCCTTGTGGAGATTCTCCCAAGTGTCGATGCTCCCGGATGGAAGGTGGTAATACCAATCATCCGTTGCATCTTTGAGTGTGAAGCCGAATGCCCTCATCTTGATTTACTCTTCGGTAATGTTGGCCGACTTCATACTCATACACACGGTATGGAACTTCCCAAGGTGTTTGATGGGGTCTTCACCACTTAACCCATGGAAAGATGGGAGCAAGTGAATGAGACCCGGCTTGAGCTCGAAGTTGATTCCTTCCCCTAATGCCGGTATAGTAACCGCAAGAGGGTTTTGAGCCAAAGTGGGCTGAGTGAGTTGACGAAGAGTACGATCAGCCATTTCTTGTTGGAGTTGTTGTTGTCTACGTTGTCGGATGTGTGTCCTCTCAATTTCTGGATCAAAGGAAGCAAAGCCGGAGTTAGTAGCACGGGTTTGAACCATAAAAATTGTTCACACCAATAATCAATAATAACAATAAAATAAAAATAACTAAACTCCCCGGCAATGGCGCCAAAATTTAACAAGACCTTTTCCTATGGTCGTTTTTATCTTATCAAAATATAATCCCGACTTAGCACTAAAACAAGTATAGTGGTTAAGTAAGGGTCGAACCCAAGAGAGTTTTGTTATTCTTATTAAATTCAATTATTGATTATAGATTCAAGTAACAAAAGGGGGGGATTTAGGGTGAATTTATGCACACAAAGCTTATGAAAGCAAGTAACATAGCGAGTAAGACAATGATGAGTGAATCTACACTAGGTTGATTCTTAGCATGCGATTACTACTTTGTGAGTTCCTTTTTACAAGTTTTCAAGTAATCTCCCGTCTGGATCGTATATATGTGTTGAGCCAACCGGCATCAACACAACTTAACAGGTTAGTGTTCCGTAAACCTACAAGAACAAATAACAAGTTAGCTTTCAAATAAAGACTAAGGGATATAAAGAAAAGATTAAAACCGTTAAACTTATCTTTATATTTGTGTTCCTTTCCTTTAAGCAATTACAACCCGTTATTACTTAAAGTTTACTACTAGATTAAAGACCCGAACCCGGAATCTATTAATCCTAGTTTTTTGCATGCACTTTAGAACTAAGGTGATCAATCTTAAGTGATAGTAAAACATGCAATTAGACAAGAAGATCAAGGAAACACAAAGCATTACTGAATGAAAACTTATATTAGAAAAAACTTACAACCAAAGTAACAATGCAACTTCAAACCAACCCAATGTAGCAAGGGAGTTAGCAACTCATTACAAAGGTAGCAAGAGAATTATGATGGAAAAAGTGGATTCTAATTCGATGATTCTAGCAATCAACCCTAGGTCTATTTATACTACAAATGGAACTAAATAGGAGTAAATGGCCGGCCCAAAACAGCCACCTTTAATGCCATAAAGGTGGTGTAAATAGCCGGAGTAAAGTCTCTGCCGCTGAACCGCGGGGGCGGCCTTCAGATCCGCAGGAGCGGCCTTCAGATCCTCAGGGGCGGTTCAGGCGAAAACGTTTGATCTTCTTCGTGGCCGCAGGGGCGTCCCAGTGTCAACGTGGGGGCGGTGACACTGGCTCTTGTAGTATAAATAGACCTAGGGTTGACGCAGGGCGAAAACGTTTAATCTTCTTCACAGCTCCTAGGTTGACACGCAGGCAGAGGCGCAGGAGCGCTGGCTTCGCTTCTTCAGGGCAAGTCACCGCAGGGACGCCAAGGGTTGACGCAGGTGCGGTGACAGTCTTCGTTCCTGGCACTAGCAAAGGCGCAGGCTCCGCTCCGGAGTATGGTGTCACCCGCAGGGGCGGTGACAATGCTCCACGGGGGCGGTGAGGCAACAAAAGCTTTGCTTCGTGAATGGTCTTCACTCCTAAGTGCTTATAACTCCTTCTTTATCTTCTTTTATTCTTCTTCTTCTGGACCAAGGAGTTAGTAGCATAAACCGACACTAATGTAGCAAAAAGACTCTAAAAACTAACCTAAATGATAGTGATTCCATCACCAATCAGTACACCAGGATATCATCTATGAAGACCGCCACAAACTGATCCAGATTGTCGATGAATATACTATTCATCAACTCCATAAAGACGGTGGGCGCATTCGTGAGCCCGAATGGCATCACTACAAACTCGTAGTGGCCATACCGAATCCGAAAGGCCGTCTTATGCACATCCTGCTCTCTCACCCTCAGCTGGTGATAACCCGAGTGCAAGTCAATCCTGGAGAACACAGTCGCTCCCTGAAGTTGATCTAACAACTCATCAATGCGAGGCAATGGATACTTGTTCTTGATGGTCACCTTGTTCAGCTCTTTGTAGTCAATGCACAATCTCAACGATATGTCCTTCTTCCGCATAAAGAGGACAGGTGTTCCCCACGGGGATACACTAGGGCGAACAAAACCCTTCTCAGCCAACTCCTCAAGTTGCTTCTTCAGCTCTAACAACTCGACAGGCGCCATACGATATGGGGCCTTCAAGATCGGTCTCGTACCAAGCTCCAACTTGATACCGAAGTCAACGCTCCTTTAAGGCGGAAAACTGGATGGCTCAACAAACACATCCACAAACTCGTAGATCATTGGGATGTCCTCTAATGTTGGACTTTAACCCTCCTTCATGGCATAACACTAGAAGGCCTCGCAACCCTGTGTGATTAGTCTAATTGCACGCACTGCACTAATAACATTACCCGTCTTTACAAGGTACCAACCTTGGAAGACCTCTATCTCACCCAACTCAGTAGAGACCGTCAAGGTCCTCCTACCAACATCTAACACAACATGATGTCTATCCATCCAATCCATACCAAGAATGACTTCCTCATGCACCAACGGCATGACAAAGAAGTCCACAACCAAATCACGGTTTCCCGAATGTATAGGATAACCGTGTACCTCTCGCGTACCTCTAACCTGACCTCCATCTAGTAACCCTATCAAGAAAGGTCTACCCTCTACTGTATCTAAGGTCACTCTATCCACAGATGCATCAAATATGAAAGAGTGTGTCGCACCCATATCAAACAAAACTCTAGCAAGTACACCATGGATCATAATGGTACCTGTAGCAGTTGGTGCTAGCGGCTCCTCAACACTCCTCAGCTCAAAAACTCTACCTCGAGCTCCTCCAATGTCACTGGTACCACATCTCTACCTCTACCTCTACCCGGTCCTAGGGCAGAACCTTGAGTAGTAGGTGTATAGAGGACTATCTGTTGTCCTTGTGTTTGGTATTGAGGCGGTCTCTGCCCACCTCCTGCTACACCTGCAAGGGAAGAACCCTAATGTGATGACGCCTTGCCCTGACGGCAAAACGTAGCCCGATGTCCCGGCTTCCCGCAAGAGAAGTAAGTCAATGATGCTCTCGGGCACTCAGGCCTCATATATCCATACGCCTCGTAGTTGTAACACTGTCGGCCTCTCTCAGAAGTTTGTGCAGACACTAGACCACTTGAGCGGCCTTGACATTGGCCTCGCCCATATCCAGATGTTGTTGCACCTGTCTGACCGATACGTTGTCTCTTCTCAGGCCGTCCCGCCTGAGAATTCCTCCTCTGACTAGCCCGCTCACGCTTGTAAGTTGAGGTTCTATCCTGGTAGTCTGTAAGAAACTCGCAATGAAATCCCATCATGTAAGACCGTGTACTTTCCCTCTGTCGACGGGAGAACAAATACACGTGTTGGTCCTCAGAAGGTGCAGCTGGACCTAGTAACGCCAACTCTTTTTGAAAATAACTGATGGCATCAGCTATTGGCACATCCTCGTAGCTTGCCTCCACAAAGTCCAGCAATTTCTCCCTCCTCATAGAGGTAGGGAAGAAACGTTCTCTGATCATAGCCCCCATCTAGTCATAACTAGTAGCCAGGGCTCGCATAGTCCTCCACCACTCGTGAGCTAGATCACGAAATAGAGTCTGAACTAACTATATCCGTTTGTCCTCTAGACATCTGATAGACTCAAGTGTTGAATCTACATGTCCAATCCAAACCTCAATCTTCAAGCCCACCTTCCTAGAGAAAGGGGGTACGCCCAACTGATTATATGCCTTCAACCAAGTGTCTGGTCGAGGCCCTCTATACTCCTCTAGAGCTCTAACAACCTCAGCATCACGTGCCCGTACAACTGGCACCTGATTAACTCCCTTGGGATAGCTCAGAAGATCCCATCTGTATTGGCAGATCCGGGGCACGTCTATCCGCTCTGGCAGCCTCCTCGACTCGTATGATGTATGCACGAAACTTTGGTCCCCTCATAAAGACATGATTCGAGTCATCTAACTACACTCGATGTGCTCGCTGTCTCGCAGATCCACCGCTCCTAGTCTCAGGAACGACGCTCTGAGCTATCTCCTCATGTACCTCCTCTCCTATTGGCGGGTCAACAACGGGAGCTGGTCCCTGACCTATCACTACTGGGGGAAGGGATGGTCTACCTCTACCTCATCCAACTGCAAATGTCGCTCTAGTAAACTTTATAACACCCTCAATCTGCAGGATTCGGGGCGTCACATGGGCTAGGAACTAACAGTGGATCCTGACCCTAGCCTAATAACAAGTTCATTGGATCTTACAACAAGACACAGATAGATTAAAACCAAATATATAAAACAATATAATAAATATATCAAAAGGTTTACAAAATCATAGCCGAGTACAAAACGGCATCCATTAACATCCAGGTATAAAACATCCCATATCCCATGAACAACCTAGTGTACAAAAGCCCTCGGCTGATCACCCATCTAGCTCACTCTGCAGTCTTCCTAACATGCAGATCAGCTACAACAAGGCATACACCGTTAGCTACATAAATGAATAAGAATGAAGTAATAGCACTAACACACTCCAACATATTACAATCTGCAATGCCACACACACATCCATTCGTTATCTTTACTTAAATTATTTCATTACTAATTCAACTTATTTTGTGGCACGAGAAGCCTAAAGAACCCCGTCTTTTCCCCCCTTTAACTCAGGTTTTGCATGGGATCTACCTCCCTTTGAGCTACTAGCTTCCGAGCACCTCCTCCACTCTTGGCGAGCTTTGGCAGGTGGTCACCGCCCGGTTATAATACACTTGGGCCAATTAAGGTAATGAAGTGGTCAATCCTAGTCTGGTTTGGGTTATAAATGCACAAATCATATGCACACACACACACAACCATTACAACCACTTAAATCCACAATTGTATGCTATTTAAGTCCTATGGACTTACTTGAAACACTCGTAAATCTATACCACGTCACGGTTTCCCCTTAAGGAAACAATCAACGCCTGCATAAGCAAGGCACACACAATCAAACGATGCAAAAGGTTAGGAGACGTATCTCCTACACCTCATAACCACAACTAACCTACAACACGCATCTAAACCTCAACAACACATCATACCTCACAAATGCCTAAGGGATTACCTCATATATACACAAGTGCCTAAGGCACATACTCATCATACAACTCATCCTAGACGCACCAGCTGAACAAGAGGCGCAGGGCACTGCAGTAGTGAGGCGCAGGGGCGGATGACTCAAGACGTAGGGGCGGCTCAGTCCAAGGCGTAGGGGCGGTTCAACTCAGGCGCAGGGGCGGGTGGTTTGTAGTGAGCTGATCCCAACTTCTCTTCAATCCTTCTCTCGACTCTCTTCACTTCTTCACCACACAACAAGCATATACATACATGTATGAACATCAAAACATCCAGGAAAGATCCCCACAAGCTTATGCTTGTGAATCCTAAGAAAGAAAGGATGAAGGAAGAGATGAAGAACTTACCAACAGAAACCTAAGCAGAAGGGAAGATCAACAACAACCTCACCTTAGCTGGCTATCTACAGCACAACATCAACATCAATCATCATTATCATCCAAACCCAAGCTCAAAACTCTCACCAGCTCACACAAGATTAAAGAAGATCAAGAAGTAGATCCAAAGAAAGAGAGGAAGAAAAGAAGATGAACATGAGGGGTAGAAGGCTGGAGAAGATGAAGCAAACCCACGTCAAGAAGCAAGGGAAGCTTATATAGGAAGACAGCCAAAAGCACGGGTCAAGAGTCAACAAAGACGGCTGCAGCCACAGAAATCCGCAGGGGCGGATCTGGTGAGGCGCAGGGGCGGCCTACCACAGGCGCAGGGGCGGCTTAGCCTATTCTCAGCACCACTCAACACCTAAAAGACTAAGGCTCTTACATTTGTAAGTTTGAAAATTAAAATAAATTTTAAATTTAAAAATTGAAACATATTCTAAATATAAAAATAGCATATTTGTAACTTTAAATAAAATAATCGTATATTTGTAACTTTTAAAATTAAAATAAATAATAAATATAAAAATAGCATATTTCTAACTTTATAAAAAAGCGAATAAAGTTAGATAAAATAAAATTCGCATATTTGTATCTTTAAACAAAATAATCTCATATTTCTAAAGATATAGTTGCGTATAGAAATGTTTCAAAAAAATAAAAGCCGGAAGATGAGACTAGTGACAACATCCGTACAGCAAGCAACTCTTCCTACTGAAGCAGATGTACCCACCAAGGAGCAATCGTTTCCTATTCACATTGAGGTAGATGTTGAGGTTACGGCATGCGATATCACGGTATAGGGGCATTATACGGATATCTGACATTGAGGAGCCCTATATGCATATCGCTTCTTACGTCAGTTTGGATATGTACAAACCGTGTCATCGTACCCTATCCTACTCATTCAGGAGTCTCGTCCAGCGAATGCACGTCCTTACAGGCTTATTTATCATAACATGCATGATCGTTGGACCTCCCGCCATCTAGAGGAGACCAGAGTGTCATTTGATAGGTTGGTCCAAGCGTCCTCCTCATGGCTTGTCGATGATGCGTACATGACATGGTACATTGCTCGAGGACATCCGTATGTCTTGGCGTCGTCTGCCATAGTGGGCCCACCCATTGACCGTCCCCCACCTGTTCCAGTTTCAGATACCAGAGTAAGTGTTTTTCTACTATCTATCTTTTTATAATATGTACCTTTTGTTGAATTGTAGTTTGAGTTTCTAACAACATGTTATATTTATTACAACGTCTTTGTATCATGATCGATCATGTACGAGATATTCTATCTCATGGTCCACTGTATACTACAGAGGAGCTAGTCTTCATGCTTGAGGGGGCAGTTGGACACCAGATACCGGTTGCTGCTTCTCAGGTCCGGACATCACAACATCATTGAGCATATTTTATTATTTTGTCCCCACCTGTATTGATATCGGGTTCTATTTTATGAATATTTTTGTTCAAATGTATATTGAGTTCTATTTTATGGATAATTTAGATTGAATGCATATTGAATTTTATTTTATGGATACTATATAAATAATTTAAAACTTTAATGACATATAACAAAACCTATAAAATAAAATATACTTTCAATGAACGACACATCCTATCCATCAACGATTTCAAATGTAGTGAATTTAAACTACTTATTCGGAACGTCTATCCTTGGCCCGGGTACTGGAGGACACTGCTTACTATGAAGCTTTGTGTAACGAAGGTACATAATTAGTTTTTAAAAAAAAATTCTAGACTTATAAAATTAAAAGGTTTTAAATTTTAAAACATAAAATACTTATATAACCATTATTTTAAATTAATTTTAACGGAATTTCTAGATTTTACTTTAATTCGAAAATAAAAAAAACTTTATAAAATTTATTTTTATCCAAAAAATAAAAAGTAGATTTAAGTTAACTCTTATATATTTTTTTTAATTTAAATAATATATATAATACTTTCATTATACTATTAATTAGTTAAAATTTAATGAGGTCATAAATATTTAAATTTGTTTTTCTAATTTATTTAATATTTTGTAATTGAATTTTCAATGTAAGGAATAGATAGAAAGGGCAAACGAATAAAACTATGACAATGCCAAGAGACAACTTGAAAACTTGTGGATATCAAGAGGAAAAATCAAAACATGGTGATGGTACCAAGAGGAAAAGTCAAAACTTGTTGATGGACAAAAAATAAAAATACATAAAGTGTTAATTCTATGATTTCATTCCTCAATTCTACCATGCCAAAAAGTAGGAAATAAATTTCAAAAATTAGGAAATAATATACTTACTTTCGTATGGGTAAGAAGTTCATTTGGATCGCAATACTTCTTTTTCATCGAACGGAAGATTAATGCTTTCACGATCGGATTCAACTTCAATCTCTTCGGAAAATGTCGACATATTCTACGAGGTTTTTTGGATTGAGACATGAATTTTGATTTAGATTTCACGTAAAAATACATAAAGTATTAATTTTTGGATTGTCAACTGGGCGCAGTCAGAGTGTGCGGGGCACATCCTGAATCTGCCCCAGAGGCGCATTCTAGATGCACCCCAGAGACACACTCTACCTGCACCCCAGAGGCACACTCTGGATGCACCCCAAATACACAATACTCTCGGGAGACACATCCAGAATGCGCCCATGTTGGCTCCCGTGTCTGATCGAATAGCAACCCCATTTTGAAATGATTCAATATAGAGAATATTCCAAATCCAAGAATCACCACAAATATGGATACAAATATCATATCATATTATCCAAAGACATCCCTACACAACTCTCATATCTTGTATAAGATTGAGATCTATTTCATGTAGCTCTGTATTTAGAAACGTTAACCTAGAAGCAATTAGAACAAATAAATCATACAAATGGAGCTCTCACATCTAGCATATATAATAACAAAAACTATAATAACTTGAATGATAATTAGCAATGCTAACCACATAGTTAATAAATAATCGTATACTCTTAATGTAAGTTGGGTATCCCCAACTTACAAAATACGAATCTTCTATAAATAATCGTATATAAACATGCCTTAAAGTACAAATATATATTTCAATGAAAACCCGAATTCAAAATGTATCATGAAAATAATGACCTACAAGTTTCATTATATATGAGAAGGCAAGCCTAAATCTTCTAGAAAAAGTATAAAATATCCAAATGAACAAGATAAAAGATACCGAAATCAAAAGAGGATATAGATAAGATATAATCAGATTTGTTGACGCATAATTATATGCGGTTGACTTGATCTATAAGATACGATGATTCAATCCTGTGATAAAACTCGTTGTTTAGATAAGTTAGTCACATGCATCTCACTTCATTGGATTTTGTCTTTGTTGACACAACAAGTTCGCGAATCGGCTTACTATTTTGTATTTTCTCTAACTCGATCACGTGAAGATGTTGCCTCAGTAATCCACACATGATCATCGATCCTAACATTTTTTCTTCACTACTCTTGTTCTCGGTTATCTTTTAATCCAGCGTCGACCTCGACTTTCTCGATAATGGAGAGAATACTAGCAGTTTGTAGAATTTCTCTTCTTTTTTTTTGGTTTCTCCAAAAGATGCACAAGGTGTTGATCGGTTGCATTATAATAAAAGAGTATAGATTCAAAATAGCAATTCCGGCAAATATTTTTTTTGAAACTTTAATTGTATTAAGATAGAGGAGAATGTACATTATGGGGAAACAGAAACATGATCAGCGTCAAAAGAAACTGGGGAAAAGAGAAAGCAGGTTAATGGAGGTGAATTCCTAGAATTCTGGCATTAGCTTAGGTTTCTGAGGATCTTTTCTTCCAATGGTATTCGAGATGCAGCTTGGTGGCAGTGATGGTTTCACCGGCGCAGTCAATTGCTCTAGTGAAGGTGTTGTTGAACACTAGATTGTTTCTAGCTTTCCAAACAAAATAGATGAAGGAGGTTATTGTGGCTATCCGAGTGCTCTCCAGTAGATTGTGCCTTGGGTTAGGCCTAGAGCTAAGCCAAGACCACACATTGTGAATATAGGGAGTTGTATAGGGGACTCTAATCCATCTTGAGAGGATATCAAGAACAAGGGAAGCGTAGCTGCAGTGATGCCAGAGGTGATCCTCGTCTTCCACCATACTAATGCATAGCTTACAGATGTCATTATCAACAAGGTTCCACTGCTTGATCTTAGAGCCTCTTGTGGAAAGCAATCCACGAGATGTAGCAGCACTTAGGGATGTTGGTCTTGAGCCAGATTGACTTGTAGGGATTTGGCTGGGTTAGAGGAGGGCAAGGGTTGAAGATGGCATAAGCTAACTTAGGGGAAAAGGAGCCGTTGGGGTTTGAAATAGGGCGAGGGCTAGGGACACCATTAGTTGGGGTCATCAACTCATCCCGAACCTTAAGCAGGTTCTTCCAGAAGCAACTGTGATGGGGCTTAGGGTTGTAGTTCCAAATGCTCCGGCCTTTAAGAATGCAATTCTCAATCCAAAGAAGCCAAAGGTTACCATCACCCCGATCAATATCGTAAATAAGGCGGGCCATGGACGCTTTATTCTTGGCAGTAAGGTCAGAGAAGTCTAGATCGCCCTCCACCTTAGTAGTGCAGACTGAGGGCCAGGCAATGAGAGCTATATTGCTATTCTCCCTTCCAGACCAAAAGAAGGAGCGGATGAGCGATTGGATTTTACTCAAGACCTTAGCGGGAAGCACGAACATAGAGCTCCAGTAATGGTTGATCGAGTAGAGGGTGGATTTGATAAGTTGGGCTCTCTCGGTGTAGGATAGCGTCTTGGCACTCCAAGACTGAATCTTCATAGTGATCTTATGAATGAGGGGGAGATAATCCGAGATAGCTAGTCTTTTGGCACCAATGGGTACCCCAAGGTACAGGAAGGGTAAGGTACCAATTGACATTCCCGTTATAGTGGATGCAAGTTCCTGATCCGCTAGGCTCATGCCACCAGTGTAGAGGGAAGACTTAGAGGGGTTAATTCAAAGGCCGGAGGCAACCCCAAACTTGTCCAAGGTATCCAAGAGAATTCTAATGGAAGGAATGTCGCCTCCATAAAGCAGTAAGAGATCATCAGCAAAGGACATGTGGGTTATGTTTGGTGATTTGCATTTTGGATGATAGTTGAATTCGGGGTTGCTTGTACTTTGGTGAAGCATTTGAGAGAGGTATTCCATTGCGATGGAGAAGAGGAATGGGGATAGAGGGCAGCCTTGACAAATTCCTCTACTACCTTTGAAGTGTCCACGAAGGTTGTCATTGATATTGATAGAAAAGGAGGTGGTGGTGATGCATTCCTTTATCAAGTTGGAGAAGTGCTTCGGGAATCCCATCTTAAGTAGGCAGTATAGTATGAACTCTTGGCTGATTGTGTCAAAAGCTTTGGATATATCAACTTTCATAGCGGCTCTAGGGGAAATGTGCTTCCGGCCATATTTATGTAACATCTCTTGGCATATTAACTCATTGTGTTTGATAGACCTGTTGGAGACAAAGGTGCTTTGGTTGGGGCTGATGATGTGTGGAAGGATCTTGCTTATTCTGGCAGAGTGGATCTTAGCAATTGCTTTGTAGATGGTGTTGCAGCAGGAAATGGGCCTGAAATCAGCATGAGCTAGGGGATTATTAATTTTTTCAATTAGAGAAATGGATGTATGATTAACCTACTTAAGAAGTCTCCCGTGTGTGAAGAAATCCATAATAGCATCGGTGAAGTCTCCTTGAGTGGTAGCCCATGAAGCCTTGAAGAAGAGAGAGTTGAATCCGTCCGGACCAGGCGATTTGTTGTCCCCAATGGAGAAGAGGGCTTGTTTGATTTCTTCGGGGGTAACCTGCAAGTCGAGAGATGCAATGTCCTCTTGGTTGAGGTGGGGAAGCTGGGTTTCGGGTAAGGTATTAGTAGAGGGTAGTGTTGGGGGGTTGAGGATGTTGCTGAAGTGATTAACGAGGGTGAAATCAATGGTGTGGGGATCGATGGATATGGTCCCATCAAGGGTGCGAATGGAGTGAATTCGGTTGACACAGCGTCAAGCTTTGATGTATCTGAAGAAGTAAGATGAGCATTGATCTCCATTGGTAATCCAATTTGCCTTAGAAAGTTGGGCCAGCGTTGTGTGGAGGGACCGGAGGCTAGACTTCAAGGAGGACGAGAGCCTGCGTTCGTCGTCCTGAAGCGAGGGATCATGAAGATCAGTGTTCATCTAATCCTGCACCTCATGGAGGAGCCTTCTATTCTCGTTGATGTTGTTATGAATCTCTTCAAGCTTCACACTCTGGAATTTTTTGGGCTTTGGTTTGAGAAGCTTGAGCTTCCTAGTAAGCCTGAACATCTAATTACCTTCAATTCTAGTGGCCCAGGTACTCGAAACACAGTTGGGGAAATCCTCATGATCAACCCATAAGTTGTTAAATCTGAATGGAGCATATGTTTTAGCACCAAGGGGCTCAGAGAAGAGGAGAGCCGGGGAGTGGTCTGAAACATCAGGTACGTCAAAGTGAGCTTGGGACTGAGGGAAAAATGAGTGCCAACATGAGTTTGTGATGATACGGTCAAGTTTGCACCAGGTATGAGAACCAATCTGTTTGTTGTTCCAAGTGAATTTACATCCCGAGTAAGGGTGGTCCATGATGTTATTGTGCTTGAAGCATGAGGCAATTTCCATTGATTGTTGAGCAATGGAAGGGCCGTTATTGGACGAATTTTCATCAGGTGAGAGAGTGACGTTGAAGTCCCCAAGCACGGCCTAGGGGGGTAGATGCATTAAGGAGTCTAATGGTGGAAATGGCAGCCTAGAGATCGGTTCGGTCTTCAAGATCATTGTGAGCGTAGACAAAGGTCAGTTCATTAGAGGTGGTTTGGTCAGGGTTGGTTAGGGGTTTGGAGATGTAGCAGTGGATTAGTTGGTCGGTTATAATGAAGGTGGAAAGATCTAGTTTAGTGAGGTTCCACCAAATCCAAATCCTAGAGTTGTGGGTAACTGAGGAATTGGATACATGGTTCCACGAGGGGAAGAGGGATTTAGAGAGGCGTCTCTCTTTATTGAGCTTAAGCCTTGTTTCAAGTATGGCTATGATGTCAATGTTGTATTTCTTTACAAGGTTTTGTATAGCTTTTTGTTTGACGGGATCGTTCAAGCCCCGTATATTCCAAGAGCAGGTTCTAAGATTCATTAGAGGAGGTTTTAGGGGCCTGGATAGCACTTGCTATCAAAAGAAGGGTTGAAAGGGTTAAGGGATGTGTTTCAGGGATAGGTGAAGAGGGAGAAGTGTGGATTATGGTCGGATTGAGGTTAGAGACTTGAAGTAAGGTAGAGGAAGAACCAGCAGGTCCCGTAAAGTCAGGGGGGGGAGGGGGGATTTGAGGTAATTCAGTGGTGTTAGGAGGGTTTGAGGGTTCTGCTATGGTGTTTGAAGTAGACTTGGGGATTGGGGTACATTGGGGTGTCGGGTTTAGGGGAGGGAGTTCAGAGTGATCTGGGTTGGCTTTAGGATATGTAGGGGTTTGATTCGGAGTGATCTTGAGAGAATCATCCGGGGTTGGAAGCAAGGGCGCAAGGTTTTGGTTTTGGTTTAGGTTAGGGTTTCGCCAGGACTTTGGCCAGAGGGTTTTGGGTTGCTTGTTGCTCACGTCATGTGAACCATTACCAAATGATTTGGGAGCGGGGCAGTAGTGGCCGAAAGTAAGGCAGGTTGGGCAACGGGAAGGTAACTAATCATATGTCACCTTCTGGATGAAGGTGACTGCATCAGGTCCGGTCAGGGTAACCTCACGGAGGAGGGGACGAGCTGCATGGATATCCACCAATATACGCGCAAACCCCAACCTATCTTGATTAGCCGAGCAGAGTCAGTGAGGATAGGGGTTCCAATGGCAGACCCTATTTTTGCAAGCATGTGCTTGAACCAAAACCTGAAATCGAGGTCGTGCAGGGTGACCCAAATAGGCAAGGAGATGAGGCAAAAGTAATCCAAGGCCAAGTCTTTGGTCCAGCGCTTAAGGAGGAGGGTAATGGATCCATTCGTGACCCAGGGACTACCAAGAAGAACGGAGTTAAGGTCACCCTCATTGGCAAACTGGAACACGAATATGCCCTTCTTATTCCGAAGAATCTTTGGTTTGGAGATAGAAATTTACTTCTCGTTCACGAACTTGCACATACGTTGGAAGGATATGGGACTCCCGAGTGGGAAGCCCACAAGAGAGAGCAGCCATTTGTGAGTAGTTTCAACAACATCTTCCTCAGTAAACTGAATGCAGCCAGAATCAAGTCCAAGAGTGAAGGTGAGAGGCACGTGATTCCAACAAGCATTGCTCGTAACTATCTTCTTGTATGATATCGAGGTGGCGGCTAAAGGTTCTTTTTGCTTAAGGCAGGCGTGTGCTGGGGGAGGTAGAGGGTTCGAAAGGGAGTTAATGGTATTGGTAACTGGGACCACTGGGGAAGATGAAAAGATTGCTTCTGGATTATTTGAGACAGTTTGGGTAGGCGAAGGATCGGCTAGGCTTGAAAACTTCGGTTCAGGAGCATGGTGTGTAGTGGGCTTACTAGATGAAGGTTGGGTGGAGGTGAGCTGTTCGGGAGGAGGTGTATCGACTTGCTTGGGGGGCGGCCACACTAGGGTGATTGAAATGGAAGAGAGAGAGGAGAGCAAAACTTTCTTTTTTATCAATGTAAATATTATGTTGAAAAAATTATAAATATAGGCAAATACAATTAATATACTTAATGAAAAAAAAAATGTATAATTGGATGAAAAGGTGAATATTTAATATGCTAAAGACGAATATTGAGTACGTGAAATACATAATTAGCAATTTTAAATTACGTCTATTTAGAATTATAATATGCACATTATAATTCTCGTGTTATACATAAGAAAATTATACATTCATAAAGTAAAACAAATATAAATAATTGAAGTAAGACGTATCAATCATGCTCTGATTTGTTGATGGGCACGTAAAATGAAAACCCAAAAAACCCTCCACAAGAACGTGCTGCACGCGCCACCCCCCCATCATCAAATCAAGCCAAAGGAAAGAAAACCCCCATTGTAAAACCCCTAAAATCCCAGAAAATCTACTGACCCACTCGATCGATAACCATGGAAAGTTGTCAAGCGATAATATCGCCACAAAAAATCAATCCTACTATTTTTTTCATCCTCAATGCGATTTTAATGGAGCATGAAAACCGACAGAATAATGATGTGGATCGAGCATTCCGACAGGAAAGGGGGCTATTTCCTAAAATAGCGAAACAATGGTCGAAAGATGGGGATGTAATACGGATCAAATTCGCTGCTTCAAAGTCTTCTTACTGATGAAATACATGGCTGCAGATTTCGTAAAAGATCGGATAGGGTGGCGCTGCAGAGCGAGGACGATTTCCCAACCTAAGGCTGTCCAGCATCCCGATTCTTTCAAGATCCTGGGAACTGGCTTTTGTTGGCTGATAATTGTGGAACAACAGGGTGATATGTGCCCTTATTCGTTGTGGAAAATCGAATTGAACAAAAATGGAACCAGAATCAAGAAGGAACAGATGACAAATTCAGAAATCAAAGAAAATCCCCCCTTCTCCAGGTGCTTTCTATCCTTTTCTTGTTTTTTTGTTTCCCTTGTCTGGCTCTCTGTCTTTTGTGGTAAAATACTTAGTACGGATGATCTTGAGTCTAACTCAAAGCCTATGAACTTGTATGATATTTGTACGCATAAACCTATGAAACCTAAGAATGTCAAGAGGAAAATTGCTTTGAAATATCTCATTCGCGTAATGATGAATTCTCTTCTATTTAAGTTGAACAACAATCCCACATCTAAATCCCAACACAAACACATCCTGATTGCTAAGTATATTGAGAGAGTTAAGATGAGTGAAACCAACCCCTCATACAAAAATAAAGTGTGTGAAATTCCCCAAAAGAATGTTGCAGAAGCTAAGAACGCCAAAAATCAGGACAAGCTCAAAGCCTCAGTTGATACCAAGGTTGAAGAACAAGATGCTGAGAAGGCCAAATCCAGGAAAGGAAAGGAGGTGCTGAATGATGATGCTAAGATTGAGGAGTACCTGAATCTTCTATCTAAGGTTAAATCTGACTTCACTAAGATAAGAGAGTCCTCTCTTATGGGCAGAATTTTCGGAAACCCAATGGAGTTTAGCAAGGTAAGAACTAAGATCCTATCCGAATGGAGAAATATCAAAGGGGAAGTCCAAATTGTTCCAAAACTCAACCATTGGTTTGAAATTGTCTTCACTAATCCTAATGACAAAGCTATGATATGGGAGAAGAGACCTTACCACATCTTTGGTCACATTCTTATGCTAAGGCCCTGGAAGCCCAATTTTAATGTGTTCACTGAAAACATAGCAGCTGTGGATGTTTGGGTTAGAATCCATATGATCCCACCTGAATTCATTAACAAAGAAGCTCTTAGAGCTATTATTGAAGTGAACAAAGTGGGTCACTTTATTAGATTGGATCCCTTCTCTGAGAAAGGTATGGGAGTGAATTATGCAAGAATCTGCATCAACTTTGACCTTGAACTCTATCCTGATATAGAGGTTCCTATTCCTGATGAGAATGGCCAAACCAAATTGTTCAAGATTTGGTTTGAGGATTTCTCTATGAGGTGTGGCTTCTGTGCCAAGAAAGACCATGGGTTTGAAACTTGTCCTTTGAGAATGAATAGAGCAAGAAATATTAGCTTCTCTTTCAAGAATGGGAAAAAGTGGGAGGCAGGACCGAGCAAGAAAGGGACTGCAGAGGGGAAGGATCCAGATTGGACCCCAGTCATGGGCAACAAAAAGAAAAAAAAAGAACTCCGGTAGTGTATGTTAGTAGAGTGAAACCCTATCTGTCCGGAACCAATGGAGTTACTGTTTTTTCAATGACCTCTCCTCCCAAAGTTCTAAAAGTAGTTCCATGGGCCCTAATGAAGATAAGAAAATAAGGTAACTCATGATCCCAATGAGAAAAAAGTTTGAGGGACTGATCCCTGATGATGACAAAGATGAGATGTTTGGGCAAGAGTTTCTACAGCCCACCTTCCTCGAGCAAGTTGTTGATAAGACCCTTCTTGAAGATGAGATTTTTGCTATAAGCATGATCAACGAATTCGAAAATGGAGTTGATCCTAATTACAACGAAGATGGAAAAGCTCTAGCTAATCTACTGCACCAAAGTTCAGCCCCTGTTGATGAAGGTATGCTCATATCTGAAGGATCTTTCCATTCCTTCCACACCAATAACACCATGCATAGACAATTGGAGGAAATGGAGATGAAGAACGAAGGGTCAGAATCAACTTCAAGCAAGAGGAAGGCGACTGGAGGCACTAACGATATTGCCACCTCTTCTCTGAAGGGAGCAAAACAGATTAGAACCTAGATTATCTGATCTTTTATGATAATGCTAAATAAATGTTGTCTTTTGCCTAGAGTGGATTTACTTCCCTCTGTTAGATTTGGTTTGAATATCTTTGATAAAATAAATGCCTGTGTGAACAAAAGTTTAGGCCCAAGTCAATCTCCAAGGTTGATCACTAGCCTAATTAGAACGTATTGTAAGCTTGATGTGGTGGGAGCTACTTATGACTCCCTATGCTATGATATTTTGTTATTTTCTATGTTTTTTGTTTGTCCCCACTATATGAATCCTCAACTGCATCTGAATTACTTTCTTATCCCAACTTTTTGGTTTGGTTCGAGCTTAACCGTGTGTTGCAGGAACATTTGGACTAATAAGATTTGGGGACTAATGAATTTTGAAGACCTAGATGAGGAAATTGAGGTAAACATAACAAGCGGAACTCCATGAACTGTGAAATTACACAAACGAGCTTCCAAATTAAGAGCAAGGACCAATCAAGAGACTAAGAAATACATCACAAGGTGCTCAAAATGCCGCTTATATGAACCAAGCATCAATAAGGAACCAATATGGAGACATAAGGAGCAAAACATGGTGGAATCCAAGGAGCTTTATAAAGGAAATTATAAAGATAACAAAAGGAAAAACCTATATCCGAGTAATCGATATACTAGAAGTAAATTTTTCATGTGTAAGCTATGCATAACTGCAATAATAACCTATCTTCTCAAACCTGTAAGGAATGTTCCATTGCTTTGTGCAGAATGCTCCTTTCGCCCTATCATGGGCATGTGCGTTTCGCACTTGACTAGGAATGAAGCTACTTGATGTTGTAGCATTGATCAAGTTTTGAAAATATATCGCCATCAAAGGCATTTGCTCCCTTATCCCATTTGTAAAAAATTGAATTATCAAAAGAAATTATATGTTCACCACAGGATCAAATTGGATGCAGAGATTAAAGAAAAGTCCACTCACACAATTGACGAAGGGTATTGCCAATATCGAAAAATAGACAAAACGGCATTGATAACAGAATGCAAGTATTCTAGTCTCCGTAAAAAATGGAATATTATTAATATAATTATACCCAAGCTTAAGCGACAAACTAATAAAATCACTGGAAGGGAAAGGAACGGAGATCATCTCCACCCTAAATCTTACTATAATATTAAATGAAATTTGCATTCTGGAACTGTCGTGGTATGAGGAAAAAGAATTTTTGGGTTGATCTGAACATGACATGTAAGAATGATCATATCAACATGATCATGCTTGCAGAGTAAAAACCAAGCATTGAACGTGAGGAGCCTTGCTGGAGGAAAGCAGGTTTCGATAACATCTGCTTTGTCCCTGCTGACGGCTTATCTGGGGGACTCTGTCTCCTATGGAAAAACTACCAACTGATTGATGAAAAAATTGAGGTTATAATGAAAGAAAAAAGATTTATAACTGGGATACATTCAAATCTCTCCACTAATGTGAAAATCTGTATTACATTTATATATGCCCCACCTAATGAGCAACTTAAAGACATGTTTTGGACCAAGCTAGAAAATCATATTAACTCAAACAGCCTCCCTACAATCGTCATTGGGGACTTTAATGAAATTCTCAATGTTTCGGATAAAATGGGGGGTGCGCCGGTTATAAGTAGTAAGCTCAAAAGATTACACCTTTTCTCTCAAAACTGTAATATGATGGACCTGGCAACTAAGGGAAACACATTTACCTGGAGAAAACGCAAAGAGGGTGAAAATAATATTCTGGAAAAATTAGATAGAGCAATGGTACAACTAAGGGAAACACATTTGCCGTGTCTCTATAGACTTAACTAATCCTAACAACCGGCTGAAGAACAAACCATTCCGATTTGAAATGATGTGGACACAAAGGAAGGATTGTGAGAACCTGATCAAACAAACATGGAGAACCCAATTTCATGGTAATCATATGTTTAATCTTGTTAGAAAAATCAAACTCTTGAAAGCTAAACTGAAAAGATGGAATAGAGAGAAATTTGGAAATATTAATAGACAAATAAGAGAGGTCGAGGCAAACATTGAAAATTTACAAATCCAACTGTATAAGAATTTTTCGACACAACTTAATGATAAACTTATCAGATTAGAAAGGAAAAGAGAATGCCTGATAGATTGCCAACAAAAATATTGGACGCAAAGACCCAAAACTAGTGCAATGAAATTAGGTGATCGTAATACAAAGTTCCATCATCGGAAAGCAACAGGAAGAAGGAACCACAAAAATATCTCAGCAATAGTTAAGAGTAATGGAAGCGTTCTTGTTCAAGAAGATATTGAAAATGAATTCATTTCTGAATATGACACTAGATTCAAAGCCTCACCCACTAGCATGACTGGAGTCCATAAACAACTTGAAAACATCCATCATGAAATCACAGATTTGGAGAATGATAAATTAACAGGCTCTTTCACTAATATGGAAATAAAAAATGCAGTATTAGAAATTGGTTGCGACAAATACCTAGGACTAGATGGGATGCCAGCTGGCTTCTTCCAAAAGTATTGGCATATTGTAGGGCCTACGGTCATTCGAGCAGTCAAAAGTTTTTTCTACTCCGGAAAAATTCTCAAACAAATCAACCACACATTCATTGCACTAATTCTGAAAACGGATAACCCATCGGAAACAACACACTATAGACCAATCCGTCTATGTTCCACTATATACAAATTATTGCAAAAATCTTGACGAACAGATTAAGAGAAGTAATCCCAAAGCTAATTCACCAACTACAAGGGGCTTTCACCAAAAATAGATCAATTCATGATAACATTCTGATTGCTCACGAAATCTTTCATGGATTCCGATCGAAAAAAGGAAAAGAAGGTTATGTGGCAATCAAACTGGACATGGAAAAAGCTTATGACAGAGTGGAATGGCCGTTTATTCTGGCTGTCTTAAGAAAATTTGGTTTCTCAGATAAATTCATAAAGTGGATTAATGAATGTATTTCGACAACCTCCTTCTCAATTTTGATTAATGACAAACCGACTAAAATCCTTTATCCTCAAAGGGGACTGCGTCAAGGGGACCCCTTATCCCCTCTTCTCTTCAATCTCGTTGCGGAAGTTCTGGCAAGAAATATCCAGAAAGCAAGTGATGAAAATAGGAAGAGCATTGGATTTCCCATCTCAAGGGTTGGAACCATCATTCCATTCCTTGCCTTTGCGGACGACATAATCATTTTTGCAAAAGCTAGTAACTTGGCATGCAAAAAAGTTCTCGATACATAGGTGACTACTGCCAAGTTTCGGGTCAAAAAGTAAACTACCATAAATCGGCATTTCAAACATCCCGAAATCTAGATAATGGAATGAAAAGAATGATCCAACAAAGCACAAATATTTCGCCAAGTACATGTCTTGAAAAATACCTTGGTTGTCCTATCATTAATGGACGTGTGAAGAAATCCTTATTTGAGGATGTAATTACCAAATCTAAACAACAACTCTCCAGATGGATAGCTTCCACCCTTTCTCAGGAGGGGAGAACTATCCTAATTAAAGCAAATATGAATGCTAAACCTAGCTTTATTATGCAAAGCTTCATGCTTCCGACAACGATACATAAAGAACTGGACCAAATCAATAGACAATTCTTCTGGAACAAAGATGCTAATTTTCATCCACTTATTAGTTGGGACAAAATTTGTAAACCAAAAGAATTTGGTGATGTTGGAATAAGGAAAGCTGACGACATGAATAAAGCACTCCAAATGAAACTCCTTTGGAAAATTATGGCTGAACCTGACAATATTTGGGTCAAAGTGATTGAGGAAAAGTATCTGAAAGGAAAACATCAATGGCATTATACGGTGGGGAACAATACCTCGTGGAAATGGAATAGACTCATGAAACTCCGATCAGAATTTGAAGAAGGATTAAAATGGAACGTTGGTGATGGCCAAACTATTAGAATTTGGAAAGACATCTGGATAGGGGATCGGATACTAGAAAAAGAGGTTGAGAATAAAGAACTCATCATTAACAAAGATGAAACAGTCAATAGCCTCATTAAGAACGGTGCATGGGATAAAGAGAAGATCAAAATTCTAATTGAACCTATAACATCTAAGGATGTGGGTGATAAAATTCAAAATATCCCGCTACCATCCAGCCAGATCCGTGACAGGGTCTATTGGGCACTCAGTAAAGACGGATGGTTCACCATCAGAGAAGCGATGCAATTGATAACTAAAACAAACAAAATGGATCCATATGCTAACAAGTGGATCTGGGAGTTGAACATCATGTCAAAGATTAAGAACTTTGCCTGGAAACTATCATTAGATAGACTACCAACAAAGGAAAATTTGGAAAGACAAAGAGTCCCAATTCCTATGTGTTGTGTACTTTGTCAACACCCCTATGAAACTGCTGAACACATTTTTTTCAACTGCCCATTTACTATGCACAACATAAATAATGCTAAAATACAAAACTGCATACAAAATATGAGTACAATACACAAGAAAATCCCAGAAACTTTGTATCAGATTAGAGCTAAGCTCGATGATGGCTCCATTGTTAAACTTATTCTCACTTGGTGGAATATTTGGCACACGAGAAATAAGATTATCTTCGAAAACACGAAAGCCACAAACATCTCCCATCTGGTTGATAATCAAATCAAGGAATGGAATGAACATAACACAAGTATAAAAACAAAAAAAATGTAACTCGGCACAAAAAAGAAAAACTAGGAAACTAAGATGGACACCGCCAAAAGTTGGAGCGATTAAAATTAATTTTGATGGATCAAGGAGAAATGATGGGGAATGTGCCTATGGATACGTTTTAAGGAACCATAATGCTGATGTGATTGCCTATGGCCACGGAAAGTGTGGAAAAACAGCGATAGTAGGGGCAGAAGCTTATGCTCTCAAAATTGCCCTACTAAAAGCAATCGAGCTAGGAATAAAAAATGAAGGAATTGAAGGTGACAACCTGACAATCATCAACGCTTTAAAAAAAATTTGGAAACCACCATGGGAAATGGACATTACTATTACTGATATCTCAATTTTACTAACGAAGTTCCTCAGTGTTCAGGTTAATCACATTTTCAGGGAAATTAATGGTGTTGCGGACTGCCTTGCAACTAGTGGCCATGATAACCCTGCTGACGTCCCAGAGATTCCAAATGAAGTCTTGTCGTTCGTCCATAAAGACGCTATAGGATGGACAATTGATCGAAATTGACCATGCCTAAACCAATTACCTTATTTTCAAAAAAAAAAATGCTCTGATTTGTTGGCAGCCTGCGACGTATCCTACGAACATTAGTGTGGCGATTTACGTAAACACATAGTATCCGTTTTGGATATACCTTGAAGACATACGTAATTTGATGTTATTTAATTACAAAGACATGGTGGAGTTATCATTCAAATACCGAATAATTAACAACTTGGCGGTTGATGTTATGATAAAATATTACTAACTCCCATAGATTTTATTGATTAGCAAGTCAGTATCTTTGATTTATTAGTCAATCGTATATGGTAATGATTAAGTTTTATTTTAATGAATTCTTACCATCTTGTAGCTTCCAGGTTGCACCACCATTTGGTCTATTTGCGTGATCTTTAATCTTTGTGTTTTCCATATGATGTTACAGTCATACTGTCATAAATAAATAAATAAAAATGGTTTACAAACATTTAGGATTACTCTTAATCGATTCCCAAATATAGCAAAGAGTTGAACCTGTAATGATAATCATTATAGAATTTTACGACACTGTAACTTTTATTTAAGAAATTTGCCATAAACAGATTATTTAATATAAGTCTTAACCTATCCGAATGAGCCACTCATGGACAAAGCTAACAACAAGATGACCCTCGGCCCAAGTCATACCACTTCAAACCCATCTACAAGATCATGTCATCTTCTACGATCTATCCATTATATTACTTTATACTTTATTTTTACAAATTAGGGTTCAGATAGATTTTTAATACCATTTCTACTTATAACTTAGCATTATAAATATAAGTTTTCACACATTAAGGGCCCGTTTGGTTCTAACTCCGAAAATGGAAACGAATCTAGTCCATAAGTGTATAAGTATTCATGAAATTTTATGTAATCATTCATTGTGGTTTAAAGTTATTGTACTAGAATTTGATTATTTTTGATACCCTATAAGAAAACCAAATGACGGAAACAAAAACATTTTATATGCAACCACAAGGAATGATTCCAAAAATATTCATGAATTAGGTCAACATATTGACTAAATTCATTTCCATTCCGTTTCCGTTTCCGGAGTTATAACTAAAGGGGGCTAAATCATATTCGACGCATGTTGGTTCCCTCTTCTCTTCATTCTTATCATTCAATTCCCGTTTGTGTTTGGGTCATATGTAAAGTATCCCTACAAGACAACTATATGTGCTACCTTTTCTATCTTCCCTCTATTTATACTCGAAAGAATTATCGTCATTACTTTATTAACATTTTTTTTAAATTAAAAACGGTTAGATTTGTAACCTAAAACATCCTTACGCATGAGAACATGAAATTCGAGATCATCATAAAAATTAGAGATATAAATGAAAATTTCAACAATGCATAATCAATCAAATTTTTGCCTCTCAATCTCAACTTAAAAATTCGAAGTCATTAGAAAACGGTTAAGTTGGTATATCTTATAGAGGTAGACCATGCTTTTGCCCTTGATCATCCCTAATCATACATCCTAGGGTTCCAACAATGCATAATAAATCAAAACCACGTACCTAAAAAAAAGCTCTCTTTTGGTGCTCGCCTAATCGTTCAGCCCTCCCCCCCTGGAGTCGGTCCCCCGCCGCCCTCCACCCCCTCCCTTGGTGGTGGCGGCCTCCCCGCCTCCCCCCCTCCACCCACCCCCCACGCTCACCTCGCGGCTTTTCCATGGGCGGCTCAAATCGCTCAAAAAAGCATTCGGTCAAGCTCTCACAGCTACACCTCAGCCCTTCCAAACTACCTGCCCCATCGGACCCCCCAAGCCCCTTCGAAGTCGTCCCTGAGGAGTTAATCCGCTCTAACAACGCCAGAATTACGAAAGACATTGAAAAGCATAAACTGGAGATCTCATCTGAGATTGTTTTCCCTCCTCTACTTAACTCTGCTAATCCAACCAACACCCATGGCATCCTGAAAGTCCCTCCGATGAAGGCCAATCCTCACACTCCTGTACGAGCCCTGGCTAACGTCTCAATCCACGCTGCCAACAATCCTAACACAAACCCCGACCCAAATATCACAACTCTGTCCCTTACCCTGGAGGAACCCAGCCATGCGGATGCTTCATCCCACCAGCCACCGCCTGACGTGCCTAAAGACAGCGCATGCAGTGTCATCAAAGACCCTTCAGCTGTCCAAAACTTTCAAAAAAACCCTACTGAAAACACTTCAGCTCCCTCCCTATCCCCATCTGGGCCCACACCCCCCCCCCTCTATCACAACCCCCAAGCAATATTAATTGCATCGTGCATGCTGATCCATTGATATCCTCATTTAAGGACGCCCTTTCGAATGGCTCTCATTGGAATCACGTCCCGCTCTCATTCTCTCCTGGTTACGAGGATGGCGTCATTCAATTCTCGAGGGATGACATTGCTGACACCATCTCTAGATGGTCCCACACCCTTATCGGCTACCCTCTCGGCTCTCCCCTTACCTTCAACAAAATCTCCTCTTTTGCCGGCTCCGCTTGGAACTCCATTGCCAAACCAAAAATCCTCAAAAATGAGCATGGCATCTATGTCATTCATTTCTCCTCCGAAGATGATCTTAACTTTGTCTTGGCGGGTAGCCCCTGGTTTGTCAATGGATCCACTACTCTTCTACTCAAAAGATGGTGCCATGGTATGGATCTAAGCTACTCTAGCCTTTCGACCATACCGGTATGGGTCTCTCTATTTGATCTGGACTACAGATTCTGGTCCCCACTCATGCTGGCCAAAATTGGTTCGGCCATAGGCATCCCCTTGCTCACGGATCAATGCTCCGCTAATCACAATCGTCTTGGTCACGCACGGATCCTTGTTGAGATCTCTGCCTCAAAACCCCTCCTACGTGAAATCACATTGATTGGACCGGACGACGAGATTGTCACTCAAAAAATCACGTTCGAATGGCTCCCTGAGCATTGTTCCAAGTGCCTCATGTTCGGGCACCGCTGCTCCACCACCCCTCTCCGAGTCGCCCAGGAAAACAAGACTTGCCCTGAGGGATTTCGGAAAGTCCACTTCAAGAGAAACAGACCTCAACCTCCCCCTTCATCTGATCAATCTCCCATACTACCCACTCCAGATAGATCTCAGCTCCTATCTGCTTCAACTTTCACCAAGCATGTAAATGCTATCAAAACCGACGCTAAACTACCTACTCATCGCCCCTCCACTGATCGAATGACAACTAGTAACCCTACCCATGCAAACCCTTCACCAAACACTTCCCCAACTCCTCCTCCTACTTCCCTCAACATAACCTCAAACCCTCCTGCGGCCTCAGAGTGTCCTGCCAACAATAAACTGCCCACCACTCTGAACAACATCCCCTCCTCTAATCCTCTTCGTGCTAGTATCAAGGATACCACCACATCAAACACCACCATCTCCCATGTCGATTAGCATCGGATCATGGAACATTCGGGGTCTTAATCACCCCTCAAAGCGTAAGGCTATTTGTGAACTGGTGCGAAAGCACCGCCTGGACCTAATTGCGATCCTGGAAACCAAAATTCATGCTGACAAGTTGTCATCCCTCACTATTCTTCCTCAATGGTCCTCTACATCAAACGTCTCCCCAGGTTCTAGATGTCGTATCTGGATCTGGTGGGACCCCTCCGCCTTAAGCATCTCCACGTCCTTTGTCAATGATCAGCTCATTCACTGCGTAATATCCCCGCTCACCCACCCAAGCCCTCCAAACTTCGAATGTACCTTCATCTATGCTCACAATAACCCTACTGAACGTGCTTCCCTTTGGCCCAACATCTCCACTATCAATCTGCTCTCATCAAATAAGCCCTGGGTCATCCTTGGTGACTTCAACACTACCCTCTCCCCGGCTGAAAGGCTCTCTGATAAAGCATCACCCTACTCCAATCACTCAACCGAACTTGCGGATTGCATTCAAACAAATGACATCTTTGACCATGCTTTCTCCGGCTTCACTTTCACCTGGAACAACAAGCAGTTGGAGTCCAGTCTTTGGTGTAAGCTTGACCGTGTCATGATTAATGACAGGTGGTCTTCTGCATTCCCTTTATCTTCCGTGCTCTTTGACAACCCATACATCTCCGACCATTCACCTGCTATCCTCACCCTCAACTCCAAAGAACCTCAGCTTCATCGCCAATTCCGATTCAATAACTCTTGGGTTAACCACGAAGGCTTTCACGCTACTGTTGACCGCAACTGGATCCCTCCATCTGCTCCTGGCCGATCTTCAAACATGGACCTCCTCTATGGCAACCTTAAAAGTCTCAAGGGTGCTCTTAAGAAGTTCCCCAGTGCTTCTCTGGAGGCTCTTAACGATTCCATCGTGAGCCTTAAGTCCTCTCTGGAGACTACTCAATCCAGGCTTATCTCCAATCCTCTTGACCAGGCTCTCCTTGCGGCTGAACGAAACACCCTTGCCTCCCTCCGTAACCTCCAAGACAGCTTACAACATACTCTCGGACAACTCTCAAAGGAAGCTTGGATTAAAAATGGAGATCAATGCACTTCCTTCTTCTTCAAGCATATTGCTAAGCGAAGGGCGACTAATGCGATCCGTTTCCTTTTTGATCCCACTAATCTCGCCGCTGGGCCCGTTTTAAGTGCGCACGGAATAACCGATATCCTTATTAAACACTTCACCGAGAATCTAAATCCCACTAATCATGCAAATCCACAGAATCTCTTCCCTAATTGCCCACTTCCCATGATTTCCTCCACTGATCGTGGACGCTTAACCGAATGCATTACTCAGGAGAATATCAAAAAAACCGTCTTCAACTTGAATGATATTAAAGCCCCTGGTCCTGATGGTTACAATGCCATGTTCTTCAAATCCTCTTGGCATACCACCGGCCAACTTTTTACCGACGCTGTGCTGGAATTCTTCAACACTGGCATCATGCCCAAACACGTCAATCACACTGCCCTCACTCTCATACCAAAAAAACCAAACCCTACATTGCCTGAAGATTATAGACCCATATCCTGCTGCAATACTACGTATAAGGTCATTGCCAAATTGCTTGCGGAAAAGCTCAATTCCACCCTCCCCACAATCATTGGCAGGTACCAAGGTGCATTCGTCAAAGGCAGGCAGATCAAACACAACATTCTCATTTGTCAAGAGTTGCTAAAAAAATATGGCAGGCGTCACATATCCCCTCGATGCACTCTTAAGCTGGATATTGCCAAGGCATTTGACACAATTGATCACCAATTCATTCTGAATTGTCTTGGTCGTATGGGTTTTCCTCCTGAGTTCATTCAACTGATTGATGCTTGCATCTCCACTGCCTCGTACTCCATTAACTTTAAGGGCTCTCTGGTTGGATATTTCAAAAGCTCGAGAGGGCTCCGTCAAGGCTGCCGTCTCTCCCCCCACTCTTCGTTATTGCTATTGAGGTTCTTTCTACCATGCTCAACATCAACACTCAAAATCCGGACTTTAATATCCATCCCAAATGCGCGTCACCAAGAATCACCCACCTTTGCTTCGCCGACGACCTTATGCTTTTCTGTAGGGGTGATGCACCTTCTATCAACATCCTGAAGCGCACTTTGGACTACTTTGGTTCTTACTCTGGTCTAAACATCAACTTTTCAAAGTCTTCGATCTATTTGGGTGGTCTATCCGAGTCTGATGGAGACCTCATTGCCTCCTCCTTGGGCCTACACAAAGGTTCTCTTCCCTTCATATACCTTGGTATTCCTGTGGGCAGCAAAAGACTTAATACTTCCGAATTCACTCCCCTCATCACAAAAATCACAAGCAAGATATCTGCCTGGAGTGCGCGGCATCTCAGTTATGCTGGTCGGAAGCAACTCATCAGCTCCATCCTCACGACGCTTCACCACTACTGGTGCTCCACTCTCCTCATCCCCTCTTCAATCATGACCAAGATTAGGAGCCTCCTTCGCTCATTCCTCTGGGCCGGGAAGGCTTCTAGCTCTCGTGCCCTCATCTCCTGGAGCACTACTTGCCTCCCTAAAGCCGAAGGTGGGCTGGGGTTCAAGGAAGCACTCTCTTGGAACAAGGCATGTCTCGCTAAGCTCATTTACGAACTTCATGATACAAGTGCGGACTGTAGTCTTTGGGCCACCTGGGTCGCCCATAATATTCTCAAAACTCATTCAATCTGGACGTGTCAAGCCAACTTCAACCATAGCCACTTCTGGTGCCAACTGATTAAGATTAGAGATGACATCCTCACTAGAATGACTAGTGACCGTTTCATCAACCTAACCACCGGAACCAACAACAAATTCTCAACCTCTGCTGCATATCACCACTGCTGGCCTTCGATCCCTCCCTCCCCGCCATATCCCTACAGCACCATCTGGAAAGTCCCCTGCCCCCCCAAGTGTTATGTCATTGCCTGGATTGCTAGCCACAATCGCCTCCCTACTCTCTCAAAGCTTCGTGATTGGAATGTTGTCACAAACAGCACCTGCCACTCATGCAACCGCCACCCAGAAGATGAACATCACCTGCTCCACCACTGCAACTTCTCTGAGCTGGTTCTTAATCTCATCTCTTCCTGGATCAGGGTTCCCCAACCACTGCCTTACAAAGACTGTCTTTGGACCTGGATTAGCTCATGTTCGCCTCATAATGATGATCTAATCTCCAACGTTCGTATGTCTACATTGATTTGCTACATTTATTTCATCTGGAAGGCCCGTAATGATCTCCTCTACAACAACGAAAGCACTCATCCTACATCCTGCGCTCACAACATCATCAACTCGATCAAGACTCACTTCTCTATCAACTGGAAAAATCGCTCTAGAACTTCTCTTAGCTGGGCTAAGATTCTCGCCATCAACCTCTCCTCGCCATAGCTCACTGTTTTCTCCTAACTCATCATGTGATCCTTTTGTAATCTTTGCTTTATTTCTTATGTTTATTCTGCTTTAAGCAAGTTGCTTGTACC
>BSUD01000008.1:74129750-74294406 GCA_033239045.1 Fagopyrum esculentum
CCCCCCCCCCCCCCCACTTTGTTTCTGGATATATATACATAACTTTTCAAAAAAAAAAATGCATAATAAATCAATTTTTGTCTCTCGGTCTCAACTTAGAAGACTAATCTAGTATTCAATCACTCAATAATATAATGGACTAAATCAATGTTAATCAAGTAAATCATGGTTAGAAAACAAATATCTCCAACATATATAACAAATTGACCATAGGAATGAAGATTTCAGAATTTATATATGTAAGCAAATATGTTTCATTTTTCCTTCATTCGTGACAAACTTCATACAAGCTAGAAAAGCATGGATTTGGGATTATTACCTCCTAACCTAGGTTTAGTGACCCATAAAAAAAATTATAATCTAAACATAGCAATTATCATGTCAAAAGCTAGAGAATTGATGAATAAAGAAAACTTTTTCTTTAAAAATGGCTCATGGCTGTCACATAACAAACTTTTAAAAAATTCTAATCTAAAATCTACACTTTTTACTTGAAAACTTAAAGAACGAAATGAAGAACTTGAAGAAAAAGCTAAACCTCTCTCTTTTTTTCAAAATCTAGGGGAAACTATTGTGGAAAACAATGGTTTATGGTTGTCACATCTGCAGCCCATGCCTTTTATATGAAGGGTTTTTACAAGAAAAACGTTCAAATCTATTTCAACTTTTATTACATAAACTCGACCAATCTAGGAAATACACATAGGTCGAGTTTTTCAAAACTCGGTCAAGTTTCATCTATGGAGAAAAAACGCGACTTCTTCCTGCTGAAACTCGACCTTGGGCAAATGAAACTCGATCTTAGGTGAACTCTTGCCTAGGTTGAGTTCTTTTACTTGGATTTGATTCTTGGCTTCTTGATTCTTGGTCTCTTTTTGGTTGATCCTCGGGCTCCTCGGATTCCACGCTAAACTTGTAAGAGAGGTGTGCTCAACCTTAGGAGGCCCGGTGATGTGAGTGAGAACACTCTCAAATATCACATATTACGCAAGTGCACCCCCACTCTCAATGTGAGTATTATGATTTAGCATCAAAGTCGAATCTATATATATATATATATATATATATATATATATATATATATATATATATATATATATATATATATATATATATATATATATATCAAGGTTCAAGTGTGTAAAAGAAAGCAAAAGGGGTGATCAAAGGATCAAATCTTTAAGTATGGGATAACAAGTAGGCAAGTGTGTCACAATCTAGAGTATGGAGAAAACATGTTCAATTAATGAAGGGAAATATGAAGGTAGCATGTGTAATTAAGTGAGTTTTGTCACAACATATGACTTTATGTCAACTAGTATACATCACATGGTGTTTGCTATTTGTACAATAACTAATTAAGCTTGGTTTACAATTATGATGATACCAAACAACATAAGCATCACATGGTGTTTTTTATTTCTTATACTTTTCAATATCACCATCATTGGACAGTAGCATCACAAGTAGGATGGTAAACCTTTCGGTCACAACCACTCTACTCTAGTATGATAAGTATCTCAGCATTACACAATCATCTTCATATTAATTATAAGTCTCAACTTGGATGAATAACCTAAATATCATTCATTTATGCTTGGAAATAAACAATGTGTTAAGGGGACAATCTAAACTAGTGACACTCTAGCATCCGACATTCAAAATAAATTCAATACAAATGAATAACAAGTAGATTTTATCCCTACTATATGCTATTAAAATGATTTTCCATGAAAATCATAAACATAACAGAAGAACAATACTAGTGTAGCTTAATTTGGAGAATTTCACCCCAAAACCTAGCAAGGAAAATACTCACTCATCATCGAATATATCAAAATGGTAACAACATAAACAAGTGATATGGTTGCAAAGTAGACAACGAATAAGGAATGCAGAAAAGAATGGAGGAATTTGGACTTACCAATATAAAGTTATGAGCAAAATAAGTTAAAAGTAAGATCTAGCAAGAATAAGAATGAAGAACACAATGCTTCTTCTTTTATTTGATCCAAATTCGGCCAATTCCACCTTCGAATTGTTGTTTCTACCACCAACCACTAACTAAGAGAGTATAAGAGAGATGTGTATGTCAATTGGTACATTTAAAACCAGCCTAATGCCCCTTATATAGGCCTAGAAGCCGTAGTTCCCCTGGAATTAAGTTGATCAAGTTGCAAGAGTTAGTTATGCAAGTTCCACTTCACACGATCCTAGGTAACCTCGAGTGGCAAGTTTTCCTTGGTCAAGTAGGTTTCTCTGAGCATCGAGTGGTTCCAACGAATTAACTTCATCTTCCTTGTTCAAGTGCCATGTCTTCCTCTCTTGAGTTTTATGTTTATTCCTTGCTCGAGTTTTGAGAAAACTCGAGAGAAGTTGACATTTTGGATTTCTGTCTTCTTTGTCTAAGTGAGCATGTACTCCTTTCTAGAGTGAATGGTCACTTGAGGGTTGACACCAGCAACGTTGAACTTTCTTGTAACTGGTTCTTCTTTTCTCGAGTGATATGTCTTTTTTCTCGAGTTTTGTGTCTTCTTTGCTTGAGTGGTGTTGTAAGCTCGAGAAAGTTGACACTTCACACAAACTACTTTTCTCGAGTGAGGCTTCACTTGAGGATCCAAACTTTGGGTTTCCTTGGTTCATTAGCTTCATGTAGTTTCACCAAGCTTGCGTTTCTTCCTTCCTTTGCTGCATGAGGGTGATGATGATTATTCTTAGAATGGTTGGGAGATTGAATTCTTCTTTTAAGATCCATCTAAGACTAAAGCACCTATAAAGACACAAGACAAAGGGGAGTAGACATTATTTTGAGATTTAAAGTTTTATCTAAGATATGAATACCCAAACCATGCAAAACAAGGGAAAATCACATAATATATATACATCTATAAACATAACATGAAAACATGGTATCCAAATTCCACATGCTTAGCTCGTGTGTCTCCCAAGTAAGAACAAACGCAAAGGTTAAAAAAAAACAAACAAAGAAAATATTTTTGATGTATGTTTCAAGTGACTGATCACTTTTCGGATTATTAGTTTCATGGCAAGGCATACGATATAGTTAAGAATAATGAGTATGAAAATAAGCTTTGAAGAATATATGCTAAATGATTAGAGCTGTCAAAAGTTGACCTGACCCGTGAAACGGACCCGACGAATCCAAAACCAAACCCGACTTGGCCCCGGAAATTTTGAAAAAAAAAGAATACCTGGAACCTAGCCGCTTTAAATCGATTTAACCCGAAATAATAAATTAACTGGAGAAACTCAACCCGATTGCCTGAAGTAACCCGACCCTAAGTGACCCGATAGCCCGAAGTAACCTGATAGCTCGAAGTAACTAGACCTGAAGTAACCCGAGCCGTAGTAACCCGTTCACGGACAATTATCCGATCTGACTAAAATCGTTTTCACATACCATATTTTTAGTTTGGATCGAACAGATCGACCATATATCCACATATTATTATCCGATTCGGTGAAAAGTGATAAATAGTTACATTCGATAAAGTGCTACTTTCAAATAAAGTGTCAAATAATTTATATTTTGTTTCCTACTAGTTTAAGAAAGTAATAGTTGATTAATATATAATTAAATTAACGGTATGACGGGTTATTGATCATAATCAAATTAATTGATACACGATCCAGACCAATATCAACCTATTCAATTGATACCCGATCTAAACCGACGCGACCGAAACAAACCGTTAAAAGAGAGATTGTTTTGACCCAACCCGTTTGAACTCGAGCCTGTTGTGTCCGACCCGAACTGACCCATCGACCACATTTGACACCGCTATCAAGAACCGAGATAAACCGACCTGTTATGACCCGAGAATCGAGGCTACCCGATAACCCATTATATCCCGAGCAATCGATACCCGGCCCAAACCGACCAGAAACAATCCGGTTATTAACCATGCCTTTTTTACCCGACCCGTTTCAACTCGAGCTTGTTGTGACTTGACCTGATCCCGACCCGTTTGCCCCGTTTGACATCTCTATAAATATTCATTCGCAAAACCTTTGGTTAAGAAGGCTAAGTTAAGACAACTCATGATTGCTACTTAAAGGTCTTTAATGATGCTTACATATGATTTGTATTGTTCAAACTTATGCATAAAAAGTAGTTATAGTAAACATATTTAGGTGCAATCAAATATGATCGGGTCATTTATAATGCTTTTGTTCTTGAATTTTGGCCTAACAAATAAAATATTCATGCTTTTTTTTATGGTTTACATTCACATTCATCGTTTGAAGTGCATATTTTGCCTCATTGGCATAAAAGCAAAAAAATGAAGAAAAAAAAAGCAAAAAAATGAAAACTAAGCATTCATCACATACTTAGAGGTCTTTAATGATGCTTACATATGATTTGTATTGTCCAAACTTATGAATAAAAAGTAGTTATAGTCAACATACTTAGGTGCAATCAAATATGATTGGGTCATTTATAATGCTTTTGTTCTTGAATTTGGCCTAAGAAATAAAATATTCATGCTCTTTTTGTCATGGTTTACATTCACTTGTGCATTCATCGTTTGAAGTGCATATTTTGCCTCATTGGCATAAAAGAAAAAAAATAAAAACCAAACATTCATCACATAGCCAATTGACATTTGATATTTTATGAGCTATAACTTTGACTTTTTCTTTATTTTTCATTCTAATGCCTTTGCCTTACCGATTAATATTTTTCACTCAAGTGAGTGTCAACTAATGTAAGCTTCTATAGGCGAGCAATTAAGAGTACATAACCATTACACACTATCATGAACCTAAGCATGTGACTTGAGCTCAAATTTTAGAACATATCAATTACCAAACCAAACATCAACCAATAAAAAAGGTATAAGTGCATAACTAAATTCATCTTTCATATACATTTCATGGATGACTATTTAACATAATTCTAATACATTCAATTCACAAACTTTATAATCAATAAGTTTCAACTAATTCCCATGACTTTAGCACAAGTTTCATCATCAAGGTCTCATTATTCATTGAAAGAAGCATACAAAATGTTTGAAAATTTTCAAATGTTTTGGGGATTTTTAAATTTTTTCAAATGTCTTTTGGATTTTTTTTAAATATAATACAAAAATAAAAAAAATGAAATAAAATGAAAAATAAAAATGAATAACATGCAAACACATATATACAAATGAAGGTAAGCATTCTCATACCTCATACATAAGTTTTACATTGTCCCTAATGCAAAAGTATATACATAGAGTTTAAGAAAACTTACAAGATGTATGGTGTCTTTGACTTGTAGGTGTGTCTTACTCATTGTACCAATTTTCCCATTGTCTCTTCACGGTGGTGATATCATCTTGAATACCCGTTTGCTCGAGCCAGATCTCACTAAGGGTTTTAGCTTGATCATCAACTTGGACTTTAAGAGTGTCATACCGTTCATCTTGAGCTCTCATCCAAGCTTTATCTTCATTGTTCCTCCTTGTATAGTCGTTCATCCATGTTCTTTGTTCTCTCATGAATTGACGAACTTCATCAATATTGCTTTGGTAGGAACCTTCGTCAAGGGGTCTAGAACCGTATGCACCACCTTGGACATCCTTCATAGGAGTACCTTCATCATTGAGGTTCCCTTCCTCATCCTCGAGGTCAAGGTTTTCGGTACACCACTTTCCTCATCACCTTCTCTTTGGACACAACCTTTGTCAAGCTCTTCAAGCAACTCGATCCAATACCTTGCTCAATTCCTATTAGAGAACACGGTGCAACAAGGATTCCAAGGTAGCAAGGTCGTCAAGACTCTCGCTATCACTACTCTGGATCTACCTATATTCATATACTTGTTGAATTTAATAAGGACAACGTCAATCCTAGGATACTTAATTGGTGAGGTGGGTGTGAATCGGACAAGAGTAATCTCAAAGTGCTTGGCGATTCTTGACACTACTCCTCCGGTGCTAATAGAGCCTTTGCTCTTTGCGGCCATCCTCCCTATAATTTTACAAGCATGAAGGGTATGTTGGGGAGGGTATTATGAAAGGCACACCACGTGATGTATAACTCTTCCGAAGTGGAGTTAGCAACACTATCCACTTGGTCACAGAGGGACTCACTAAGGATATAAAGGAATAAGAAGAGGGTAGGGTGATAAATGGATGAGCTCTTAGTCTTTTAGCCACAAACTTAGCAACATATCCACCTTGGTTTTTATGTGTTTTAAGCATTTACAACATCAAAGCATCTACAACATCAATTGTGTCAGAATTACATCCTTTCGGAAGTCAGAGTTGAAGGGAAGACCTTACATGACCGAGGAACTACAACACAAAGTCCCCTGGATGTACCTAATACAAAAGATTCATGACTTGAAGCTTCAGATGAATAAAACCATCAAGCGATACGGGCATAGAGTGCCTGTAGGGTGGCTGTTTCATGTTTTTGAGTTAGAACCCACCGTCAAGAGATTATTGTCCACATAGAACACAAGAATATTATTTTGGAAGATGTTATTGAGAAACTGGATGATGTAGAAGAAGGGCTGGATTTAAATAAATCGGAAGAAATAATTGGAAAAAGCTGCAAGTAGGAACCACAACTCTACATATAGCTTACAACCAACCCACACCAACCTATGGGCAAGCCTATGACGTAGTGTGGCCGTTTCATTTTCACTAGAGGATTTTACCAAAATTAATTCCAAAGTTGTAGTCAAGGTTTTAATTGAAACCACCAGCCTACAATCACCCTACACCCTCCTACAGGCAGCCCCACTTCGGTAGTGCCTACCTCCTTGGCCATAGATGGCGTTCATTCCAAAACCAACAAGGCAAACCACCAGCCTACAACTAGCCTATTGCCGTATGGTAGCCGTAAAACACCTCCGGAATACTTAATCCGAAATTCCGTACGTAACTCTCTAGTCTTCTAGCCAAAGTAAGTCATTTTCCAACCCTTCCTCACCTACACCATCACCTCATTCCTACACCACTCACTACAACAATTGAAACTCCTCTTACTCCACATCATCCATCAATACCAACTACAACCCTTCACCGCAGCATCCTTCAAAACCAAAATCACTCTCTCACCTACACCTTCTACCTCCAACAAACATATCATCTCACCTCCACCTCAATCACAAAGTTCTACCTGTCTTGTCGTCACAAGAGACTCATGTTCGTCCCCGCCCACTTCCCCCACTTTGCTGATGCATACCTTTCCTACACCTCCATATAGGTGGTGAAGGATTTCCTCCGGAGCTATCCAAATGGGTCGAGCTAATGACCAAAAACAAGCGCTACATGGGAAGCAACCCATGCATTTCCCTTTTTATTTTTTATTTTTTGCAATTTTCTTATGTTATTTCCCTTTACTAGGATGATGGTTATTGTTTATGTTTTATGTAGGGTAATTGAAGACTCTAGGGAGACACACAATGGACTTCAGAAAGCCTCCACAACATTACACATTTTACCACATGTCCTCCCTTACCAAAATATGCATTGCATTGCTTTGTGAATTTTTTTTTTATCATTTTTACTTTTTTTTCACATCGAGGATGACATGTAGTTTAAGTATGGGGTGTTTTACTCACATTCGCATTTCATGTTTCCCCTTCTTGTCACACATTTACTATTATACATTTTTCTTTTCTCGAGTCTTTTACTTTTTCACATGTATCCATAACACAAAACCACAAAAATATTATATTTAGTATAGATTATGTCGATTCTCATCATTCTTACTACCAAAAAGTGGATTATGTCGTGCTATTATATTTAACTTGCCAATGATGTTTTGGATTGATACTTCTTTTTAGTGTTTATGCACATGAGTTTTTGGATGATTATTGATGATTAGTTTGCCCAAACATAACCCTTATGATCACTCTAGCCTATGAATTTGCATTTTTATGTGTCCTTTCTTTCTTATTATTTGTGAGATCTCCAACATGTTTAGTTTCTTCTAGAACTTGTGATTGACTCTCTTTCAAAATGACATGCTCATTTGATTTCATGTGTGATTGATATTTAAATGATTGAGGCCCTCTTTGATAAGCCTGTGTATGCGACCTTTTCTACCATTATATATGTTTCCTTTTTGTTAGAAATTTCTTGCCTTTATTTTTCTTCTTTGGTGATCCTCAAAAATGCCTCACAATCATGAATATCCTCATTTGACCCTGTTTTGGGTTGTGATGGAATAAGAGAATGAAGAAATCAAGTATGGGGGTGTTCCTAAGAAGTGAAAGTGAATTTAAGACATAAATGAGCGAGTTTGGTTGCATATTTTCATTATTGAAGATATTGTCATGTTTGATGGAGAGGACAACAGGTTTCGCCAAATATGCAGCAACAAATAAATAGTTATTGGTTCAAAAGTGAAGCAAAGCTTATTTTTGAAAAAGAATCAAGTGCTACAAAGATCAAAGTGATATGGTTCATGGAGAAGGCTAGTACAAATTATGAAGAAAAGTGTGAAGTGACAATGCCATGAAGGTGTTTTAACTTATAAAGATTCGATCCCCCATATATTATTTGCCATTTTGACCTATTCTTTTGGCCTACCAACATCACTTTTCATGTCTCATATCCCCATTACACCTTTATAAAAGACCTCATGATATTTGTCTTTCGTTTTAGTTTCACTTGATAGGTGGTGGTGTTCGAGAACACTTGATAAGCTTATGATAAGACCTATTGATACATGTTGAGTTTGAGAGTTTACTGATATATCCCTAAACACAACTTGTGAGATTGAGAGCAAACACATTACCCTTGAACGATTTGGATGGATATGATTCTTTATTTATCCTCTTACAATGATTGATGCTATGATGGCATGGTTTGAGTTGATTGTTATCCTCTTAGTTGAGGCAACCATTTGTTCTTACACATAATATGTATATGACATGATCTTACTCGAGGAAGATCAATGTTTAAGTATGGGTATTTGATGAGTGTCAAATGTAACACTTTTTAGACCTTAGATTTGTGCATTTCATACCTCTTTTCCTCCCTCATGCATCTCCATTAGTATGTAAAGCATTCACATTCTATAATTCGGTATCTACCTTGGATTTCATGTGTTTCAGGCATTTACACAACAATCTGTCAGAATTACATCCTCCTAAAAGTCAAAGATGAAGTGAAGACCTTACATGACTGGGAAACTACAAAACAAAGTCCCCGGAATATACCTTAAGGTGAAGATCCACGATTTGAAGCTTCAGACGAGCAAAACCATCAAGCGATATAGCTGTAAAGTGCCCATCGGGTGGCCGTTTCAAATATGAAGATTCTCTTAAAGCCCATCTTTAAAGCCTAACCCTAGAGTGCCCGTCGGGTGACCGTTTTAAGCCCATCTTTTAATTAAGTCTTTCAAGTTAAAATTTTCCCTATTTAGAGAGGGTTCTAATCTTACTTTCTAGCCCATTCGATACATGTTTTTGTCATCCCTAGAATGACGTTATATTGGCTGAAATTTCAACATTGTGGATTAATCAATTTTAAATACAATAAACACGTTTTATATGTTTGGTTCCTACTCCTTTAGTGTTGCAAGTTCGAGAGTTCTCGTATCTATATATATTGGCATTTTTTGGGTTTGTGTCAATCCGATATACAGGAGTTGGAGCTATCGATTCACTCACAAACCTCCTAATTTTGCTTCCTAGGCCATATCTAGGAGTGTGTGAGATTGTAGCATGAGAATTTCTTAAACATTGCTACTGAGGTCATAGGGTGAATATACTTAAGGTTACTCTAGTTGTTGCAAGGAGTTTGACCTTGATTTATCCAGTGTTTCTTTCATCCCCACAACTTTCTTATCCATTCAACCATTTTTTTTGAAGACGAGATTTTGGTGTTGAAGATCGGGACATCTGATGGAAACCCCGTATCAAAGAATTTTTTGAAGGTAATGTTTGATTTGATTACCGCGCCTAGTTGATCAAATCATTTTCTTGCAAGACGAATTTCTTCAAACTATGCTCATTACTAGTTACACTTTTCTTTGCAGCGCATTATTGTTTGCAAAACTTGCTTCCGTCTTTTTCAAATAGGTACATGTGGTGCACAAATGTATTTTATTTGATATAACTTTTCTTTATTTTATGCGCTCCAATCATTTTCATAAGTGTAAAAGAAGAACAAGCATGCAACCTCGAAAGAAAGTCACTTGTAAGTTCTAGATAATCAAAACATATATGAAACACTCATGAAAAACAAGATATACACAAAAAATACATGCATAAGTAAAAAAAAACTCAAAAGGCAATGTCTTGAAACAACTTCGCGTATGATTATACCCAATACTCGATGTTATAGATCGACATGGTTAAAGTGCGCGATCTTGAACATCATCAACCGATATAGAGTCAAAAGAAAGAAACTGAACTTGTGAAAAACTCGATAGCACAAAAAAAAAATGCATACTGATAGAATAAGAGAAGGCCAATCGGCCCTATGGACCTCAATTGACTGGCTGCTCCTTGTACAAACAGAAGACACAAGACAAGAGAACTTTTGTGCTTGACCGATCAACATAGATTGCTCAGCCAAGACTAAAAAGCGAGGAGCATTTTTTTAGAAAAACAACGAGATATTCTGAAAAATAAGGAAAAATTTAAAAAAAACATTTGAAAAATATTTTGTGTGCATACCCATACTTAAATTTTACATTGTAGTCCGCAAAATAATACTCAATCTTAAATCTTGCCGCATCATATTTCGTGGTAATTTAGTATTTTATGTAGTTTTATTCTATCTTATCTAGTTTCGGTGTTTTTAAGATTAATTTTATCCCATCTAATTTTGGTGATTTCACCTCCCTAGATATGTATAAATAGATGTCTCTACCTATTATAAAGCTCACTTTATAATTAATTGATATTGAGCATATTGATCAATCATCCAAGGATTAAGCAATAAAGTTTTGCAGTTTTTTTTAGAGTTTTGTTCCTCCTCCTCCATGCCTATGCCTAACCAAGTTAGGTTTGGTTCACCGAGCCAAACCGAACCGAACCGAGTAGTTTCGGTCCAAACTGAACCGTAAACCAACAATTTAGGTTCAGTCTTAGGTCTGAATTTTAAAAAAAATTAGGTTTCGGTTCGGTTTCGGTTAAAAACCACAAAACTAACGGATAAACCAAAAAGCCGAATTATTATTAAAAAATACGGTCCGGTTCATATAATTATATTAACAATTTAAAAACAAGGGGCGTGTAGGTCCAAAAACTAAACCGAAGCGAAACCGACCCTAATAAGTTCGAATTTAGGTTCTAATATTTCGCATTTTTGGTTTTAGGTCCAAACCGAAACCGAACCTACTTTTAAGTTTGGTTTTCGGTCCAATGTTTCAGAAAAATCAATTTTAAGTCGGTTTAATTTCTTGCAGTTCGGTTTGGTTTAGTTTGGTTTAATTTGGACCTATGCTCACCCCTAATCCTAACATTACTTTGAAGTTACTTGACTAGTTGACTCAAGCGGTCTAGGTTGAGTCAAGTATAGTTCATTTACACCTTTTGTTTGTCAATCGATTTTAGAACTAACATTAGTTGGCTAAGATATGTTCCCTTGTTACTTCTCATCTATACATCTCTCCCTCTCTCATGTTCTTGACACCGATTCTTACTTCCTGAGTATTTTACGAGAGATATGAGATTTTTTGAGATAAGGTACGTGGACTATTAACCGTTGCTTGATGTCGGATTTAGGATGTAGCTAGATGATCAAGACATTAATGGTCCCTTAATTGGAGGCTAAATGGAAATGATGTTCTAAGTTGGTTCACTAACCGAAAATGAATCAATACGATCGCTTTGTGGTTATGAAAATAAGATCATAATAATAGTATTTTTTATATATATAATTGGAAAATTAAATAATTGTTGACCCGACCCAGCATATGGGGACAAACGTGGAAGGTTATTTAATGATTGACTTACGTGACCTGACCTCCTTCAAATAAAATGACGTAATACGACGTTGACTTCCAAACTAACGATGAAATAGTCTCCTTGTGGTCGAAGCTTCGTGTAATCGTACCTAATCCCAACGACTAGTTAATCCCTATAAGTAGATTAAGGTGAAAGTCGATACTTTCTAACAACTCTTGTTGTACGTACGTAGGTACAATCTATCATCGTTCTCCTCTCTGTGCATATCATGTCGGGCAAGAAGAAGGTACACATATTACATATATCTTGTCATCCCTCTCTATATATATCTTAACAACTACTCATGCTTCCATAACTAACGCCTACAGCAAACGGTCATTAAAGTGGACATCAACTGCGGAGATTGCCAAAAGGAGATCTTTGCAAAAGTTGGTAAGATCAAAGGTACGTTAATTGCTCTCTTTCTTCCTCCTTCATTCTCAAACTTATTATACGCATCATAGAAACAAAACAAAATCAAAAATAATTTATTCCATATATACATTATTATAGGCTTGGAATCATTTTTAATAAATGAAGTAAGATTACAATTTTTAACAAAAATAACATTAACTTTCAAAATTAAACAATAAATAATATCATACTTAAAATTCAGTTCGTTTATCAAGCCGCTATGATGATACATATAAAGACATTGACATGGAGTATTTACTGGAAAATACGTGAACTTATCCGTACGAAAGTGAAGAAGGATGCATTAGCGTAATTTATTGGAAATAAAAGTTTCGTTCTCAAATGGATTATTGTAACACCAAAAAATTGAATGAAATGATATTTAATTACTAATAAATAAAACATATTTGATCTGAATCAGGAGTGCAGAGCCTGGTGGTGGACCCCGAGAAGAAGACACTGACGGTGGTGGGAACGGTGGAGCCGTCGCCAATATTCAAAGCGTTAAAGAAGATAAAGAAGAACCCTGAGATCCTTACAGTCGGAGCCCCCAAGCCCAAGTGTCGTTACTGCAAATACTTCGTATGCAACTGCGGCATCGCACGCTTCCCGGCCTCCCAGCCGACTGAGCTGGCCCCTCCCCCGCCAGGATGGCGTATTCCGCCGCCCTGCACCGATCAGAACCCGTGCAGCTGCCCTTGGCCGTGCCCTAATCCTAGCAGCTGCTGGAGCAGCTCCTCCTGCCCTCAGCCGCCACCTTACAGCCACATCCCCAGCTGGTGTCCACAGCCGACGACTCCATACCCTTCTTATTTCCCTCCACAATGTGAACTCCTCGCCGTCAATTACCCTCCTTCGCCTGACCGGACTGCCCCTTGCACCATTATGTAAATAATTTTATGTTTTATGCACTATATATAATATCTATTTAAGTTTGATTTTTTACATTTGTCATATATATATATATTCATTTTGATTATATGAAATATCAGTAATATAAACAAGAGAGTTAATTACGTGGTCTGGCTGCTGATTTTTCTTTTTTTGGTATGAATTTGTGATTCTATCCGGCATAGCAACCATAATTATTTAATAAATTGAGATGGTGATCACTCCAAATATTTGGTTAGTTTTAATGTTAGATATTGGCAGTTGAGCCGATCATGATCAAGATTTTCCGATATTCACGTAAACCATATTAAATTTGCATGTCTGACCAAACGAAATACATGTAGCTTTCTTGATAAGGATGATTATTATAATTTAACAATTAGTGATAATATTTGGAGTGATTGATTAAGGTAGAGCTGTGATTTAATAAGGCAATCTATAATAGACGGTTGTCCAATGTTTTGGCAGGGCTATATTGTTTTTACTATTACGTCGTTGTTGGTTTAGTTTTTCTTACGATTAAAATAGTTTATAATGATGAGTTGATAGTAATTATTGTATTTTTGACCCACTTTGATTGCTACTCGACAATGATTAAGTTTGGGTGGACCGAAGCTCCTACCCAATATTTCCTTTATTATTTAAGAAAACTAAATTTTCAAATATAACGTACGTGATTACTTGTAAACTTCAAGTTATCAAGGTCATTGTTTATTCTCATAAATTGTTTAAAAAGATAAAACCAACAGAGAACACGTAAACACGTACGGTTGGACTATGAACCGATCGATTCGTAATGGATGAGACTAGTGGCGGCCGCAGGAATTCTAAGGAGTGGGGCAAAAATAATTATCGATAAAAATATCTATGAAAATAAAATTGCCATAAAAATAAAATTAATATGTCATCTACTTGCGCAGGTTTGATTATAAGTCTACCAAAAATAAATAGTTAATGTTACAAATAAACTGTCAATCTGACAACAAAGGTTGTAATTAAACTGTAAACGCACAATAGAATTAGGATCAGAGAAATTTATCGATTAGAAACCTGAATTTTGCATTGTCGAGATAATATTTATTTCCTTAATTCTATATACACCCTGTATTACAACGGTTAAGGGTGTTCAAGAATTCCAAGATAAAACTGCGTTTAGAATCTAACCAATGCAATCTATCGAAAATTTGAGAACCAATTGAGTGTTGTACTCTCGAAAATTAGAAGCAGAGAGTAGATGAGATGTTTTCACATGCTCTGGAGGAGAGATCCGTTCAGAAGTTATTGTAGATATTGCATTAACTAGGCAATATTCAGCAAAAACATAACTCCCACATCTCATTTAATTGGAAATTTTACTAATCAGTCTTATCTAGTCAACTCTATTGGATTATAGAGTTGGGTCGGCGCAAACATTTAACATAGGTGATTAGCCTCATTTATCAGCTCTGTTGGACTGTAGAGTTGGGCCGACCCAAAACGTAACAAAGGTGGACAACCTATGTTGTGTCTCGGTCCACCCGTCTCGTCTCATCTCATCTCATCTCATATGATCTCAACATGGCACGGTACGCGCGAGTGTGTTTGGTTGCCTATGTCGTTCCCCATTGAAAATGGGTAGTGACCCAATGTCACGACCTTAATGCGTTTCTCCTTAATATATCTTGTAGGTTTCCTCCTATTCTAGTCGATGTGGGATAACCACATTTTTTTTACTCTTTCCCAAGTTTTTGCCTCTCGTGTAACTAACTTCGGGTCTTCATTTCTCATTTAAAGGATATCAAATTAAAAATATGAATGTACAACGAGCAAGAACTCGTGTAGACGAAGTCAAACCTTCCAATTTTTGGTGTTAACAATGTCCGGAGCCACCGAAAAATATCCGGCGTATGACCGAAGGTATTTCTATGGTCGTCTATACCCAATCAAAAGTAAATCCCGGCTTAACACTAAGAACAAGTATAGTTATTAGGTAAGGGTCGAACCCAAGAGAGCTAAGGTGTTTTAGATGCAATTATCGATTATAATAACAAGTAACAGAGGGGGGGGGGGTTTGGTTGAATTGATGCACAAAAAAACTTAAGAAAACGATTAATGCGACAAGTAAGACAATGATGGGTGAATCTACACTACGTTGATTCTAAGCATACTATTGCTACTTTGGTGAGTTCCTTTTACAAGTTTTTAAGTAATCTCCCGTCTCGATCGTATATATGTGTTGAGCCAACCGGCATCAACACAACTTAACAGGTTAATGTTCCGTAAACCTACAAGAACACATAACAAGTTAGCTTTCAAACAAAGACTAAGGGATATAAAGAGAAGATTAAAACCATTAAACTTATCTGTATATTTGTGTTTCTTTTCTTTAAGTAATTACAACCCGTTATTACTTAAAGTTGCTACTAGATTAAAGACCCGAACCCGGAACCTATTAATCCTAGTTGTTTACATGCACTTTAGAACCTAAGGTGATCAATCTCAAGCAATAGTAAACATGCAATTAGGCAATGGAGATCAAGGAAACACAAAGTATTACTGAATAAAAACTTATATTAAAAAGAACTTACACCCAAAGTAACAACGCAGCTTCAAACCAACCCAATGTAGCAAGGGAGTTAGCAACTCATTACAATGGAAAGCTCATTCTAAAATGGATTATTGTGGAAAAACATGGATCCCCTTTCTAGCAATCAACCAAGGACTATTTATACTACAAAAGACACTAAATAGGAGTAAATGGCCGGCCCAAAACAGCCACCTTTAATGCCATAAAAGTGGTGTAAACAGCCGGAGTAAAGCTTCTGACGTTAAGCCGCAGGGGCGGTGAAGGCAAAAACGCTTGATCTTCTTCATGGCCGCAGGGGCGGCTAAGTAATTCCGCATGCGTGGATCTTCAATGCTCTTCAAACGTCTAACCCTTTGACTTCTTGACGTTTCTGATGCCACGCCACCGGGGCGTCCCTATGTTGACACAGGGGCGGTGACGCAGCCTCTTCGTCTTCTAGCTCCCATGTTGAGGCGTAGGCAGGGGCGCAGTGGGAGGCGCAGGGGAGCTGGTCTTTGTCTCTTAAGGGCAGGTCACCGCAGGGGCGCCAAGGAGTGGCGCAGGGGCGGTGACACACTTTCTGGCCGGCGCTGGTGAAGGCGCAGGGAGCGCTCCGATGAAAGGTGTCAACTGCAGGGGCGTTGGCAAGGCTCCGCTGGGGCGGTGAGGCAACAGAAGCTTTGCTTCGTGATCGATCTTCACTCCTAAGTGCTTATAACTCCTTCCTTAGCTTCTTTTAGTCTTCTTCTTCTGGACCAATGAGTTAGTAGCATAAACCGACACAAATGCAATAAAAAGACTCTAAAAACTACCCTAAATGATAGTGATTCCATCACCTATCAAACTCCCCCATACTTACGGCTTTTACTCATCCCGAGTAAAACAAATGACAACAACTAGACTCAAAGGTCTCAAGAAGCATGGGTAAGCATGAAAAGACAATGAAAACAAGAGAAAAACCAAGAAGGAAAGAAGGAAAAGAGAGGAAATGTTAGAAAAAGGGAGAAACTACCATCCTTATCGCTCCAAGAGTGGTCTACCCGGACAACCTCCTTATGACTCCCCTTCTTATGTCGCCAAAACGCCGGAAGGGAAACCTACACTCGGTGTCGCTCATTTTGCCAAGGCGTCCTTTCGGGTTTTCACCTTGCCACTCTTCTTCTTTTTTCACTTGAACTCACATCCCTCAAGTCCAATTTTGCACTAACCTAAGGTTGATTGGACTACCTTCTTTTTGCCTAAACCGCCCTTGCGGGTTTTCGGTTTATCTAAGGATTTCATGCCTTTTTTTGATTTCTTTGGCTTTTTTTTATTTTAAACTGAAAAAAACAAACTAAAAAATAACTTGATGAAACTATACATGCAATGATATGTCCCTCCCCCATACTTGAAGTACACTTTGTCCTCAAAGTGGAGTGAGGCAAAGATAAATGTGGGAGAAGGGAAGAGAAATGTACCCATCAGTGGGATGGTCCGGCTGGACCATCCGGACCCTCCTCCGGTGGGTAAGGGAATGGCGGAAGAAGTGCTCCTACCGGCGGTAGATGTCATCTATACGGTCCTGCTGGGCTGTCATCCGGCGGCCAAAAGAGGTCTCAAAACTGGCCTGCCACGCCAGCTGCTGAGACTCCAGTTGCTGCTGTTGGGCAGCCTGCCAGGCCTCCGGCCTCTAGTCAAAGTGTGAGGTCATGGAGGTGGCAAAGCTGGTCTGCCAGCTCTGCTGCTACTCCAGCATAGTCCGTTGGCACTCGGACTGCCATGACCGGTGTTGGGTCATCATAGCCGCCATCTGAGCCTGAAGGCTCGCAAGGGCTGGATCCTCCTCCGGTGCCGCAGTGGGCATCTCCTCGTCATCTGGGATGGGCAGATGCTCCTCCTGATGAGCCCGGCTGGAGTTGGCAGCATGCCTCTCCACAATGGCCACTAGGGGTTGTCTCGGCACGAAGGGATCTACCGGGATGTAAAGTTCGGAGAACTCATCCCCTAATGGTAAAGGCCGAGGGAGGTAAGTTAGGTGGCTCCCATCTGCAAGGGAGATCCAAAATAGGTTCTCCCTGTCCCGCCGGAGGAGCTTGCACCTCCTGAGCATCCCCTCAGTGTAAAGAGGAGCCTCCAGCCCGTCCTCTAGCCCGGACAAGTCCATCACCTGTGAGGCGATCAAGGAAATCACCCCATTGCCGACAATGTCTCTCAACTCGTTTCTCCTAATCCGCTTCAAAGCGGCAAGGAAGAGGTACGGCCAATCCATCACCTTCTCGCTCTGTGGAAGGCATGAGTAGAGTAGTGGGAGGTCCTAGAGGGCGACCTTGTTCTCCTCTTTGTGTCTATAGAAGACACTCATCAGGATCTTGGAGAGGAGCCTCAAGGAGGGGTGAGTAAGCTTGTTGGAGTACTCACCCAAGCATGGAACTCTGACCCGGTAGCTGCCTGCCATAACTCACACAAATCCGGGGTAGGGACTGTTTCCCACCAGCTCTCAGAGGGGTTTAAAGTCACCCCAAAGGCCTCCTGTAGTTGGAAGTAGTCTAGTGTGTATTTCACCTTGCTGAACTTGAAGGTGAGGCCGGTACATACATGATCCTCCTTCTCCATTGTAAAAATGGAGATTAATTGTCTACTGAGCTCGGGATATGTTGGAACACTCTTTTGTAGGAAGTCTCCGAGCCCAGCATTTGCCAAAAAGGACTGAATACTCTCCAGCATGCCGAGTTTCTCCAATGTAGGAATATGCAAAAATTGAGTTGCATACACAACTCGATCCTACACAATTCTATAACGCTTCTTCTCTGTGTTTGACATCTTGTGTTCCCTTGGTGCATCCATTCTTAAGGATAATTGAAGCAAAAGATTAGTGAATGTTTAAACCAAGGAAAGAAATAGACCTTTCTGTTGTTTTTTCCGCAGGGGGAATGAAGCAGGCGCAGGTGCGGCTGCTTGCAGGCGCAGGGGCGGGAGAACTGCAGAAGGCGATTCGCGAGAAACTGCGAAGGTGGTGGTGTTTGGAGTTGCTCCGGTGGCGGCCTTTGGTGCAGGCATGATGGTGTAGTAGTAGAGAAAGGTGTAGTATGGTGAGAGGGTTTGCAATGGGAGGGAGATGGTGGTAGGAACGAGAGAGGTGGTTGGTGATCAAGAGGGCGCAGGAGCGTGAGTGAGGGAGTAGGGTGTTCAAGGGTTAGTGTTTTTGGTGAAGAAGGTTGGTGGGTGGTGTGTGGTAGGTGTAGGCATTTTTGAGATCCACTTTTTTTTCTTTTCTGAGTAAACCCACAGGGGCGGGAGTTTGTCGCCGCAGGGGCGGTGACAAGTGAGAGGGATCACGTAGGCTCAGCGCCGGGGGCGGCGCTGAGCATGAGTGTCACCGCATGGACGGGGATACAAAGCCGCAGGGGCGGTTTTCTTGACAGAGGCTCCTCTTCTTATTCCTTCGGGTTGCCTCCCGAGAAGAGCCTTTGTTTTACGTCATTGGCTCGACGTAAGACTTTTACTTATGTGACTGTGCTTCCTCTAGCACCATCTCGTCAATTGGATCGCTTTTTACTCCTTCAAGGTAAAGCTTTAGCCTTTGTCCGTTCACCTTGAACACCTTATGTGTTTGGGGATCATAGAGATCCACAGCTCCGTGAGGATATACTTCAGCTATTATGAACGGCCCAGTCCATCTCGAACGCAGCTTTCCTGCAGAGAGTTTCAAATGAGATTGAAAGAGAAGTACCTTATTACCTACCTTTAAGTCCTTCCGGAGTATGTTCCGGTCATGCCATGCTTTGGTCTTTTCTTTGTATGTGGTTGCATGGTCATATGCATCTAGACTCAGTTCCTCCAGCTCTTGCAATTGGAGCTTCCGGAATTCTCCCACTTCCTCTATGTTCATATTGCACTTCTTCACCGCCCACCAAGATTTATGCTCTAGTTCCACCGGGAGGTGGCACGCTTTCCCAAACACAAACCTGAACGGAGACATCCCTATCGGAGTTTTGTAGGCTGTCCGATATGCCCATACCGCGTCGTTTAGCCTTGTACTTCAATCCTTCCTTCCGGGAGAAACCGTCTTTTCAAGGATGGTCTTTATTTCCCGGTTGGATATCTCAGCTTGACCATTTGTTTGAGGATGATAAGTTGTTGACACTCTTTGGTGAACGTGGTACTTCTTAAGGAGAGCCGTGATCGTCTTGTTGCAGAAATGGGTCCCCCTATCACTGATTAAAGCTTTCGGAATTCCAAATCTAGCAAAGATATTTTCCTTAAGAAATGCTGCAACCACTTTTGAATCATCTGTTTTGGTGGTCTTTGCTTCCACCCACTTGGAAACATAGTCCACCGCAAGCAAAATATATGTGTTCCCGAATGAAGTAGGAAATGGCCCCATGAAATCAATTCCCCAAACATCAAATATTTCACAAAATATAAGAGAGGATTGGGGCATTTCATGTCTCCTTGAAAGATTTCCTACCCTTTGGCATCTATCACACACTTTGCAAAACGCAAAAGCATCTCGAAAAATTTGTGGCCAAAAGAAACCGGCATCCAAAACTTTTCTTGCAGTTTTGTTTTCCCCAAAGTGCCCCCCCACATGCTTCAGAATGACAAAAATTTAGGACGGATTGTACCTCATTGTCCGGAATGCAACGCCGGATCACTTGGTCACTACAATGCTTCCAAAGGTAGGGATCGTCCTAAACGTAGTGTCGAGCTTCAGCTTTTACCTTCTCTCATTGTGCCTTGGTGAAGTCTGGAGGATACTCTTTCCTGACAATGAAGTTCACAATGTCAGCAAACCAAGGCTTAAAAGATTGGAGCTTAAGACAAACCTTTGACGACAGTTCGGCAGGGGCGCCTGGATTAAGCCGCAGGGGCAGCTGGCCACAGGGGCGGCTGGCCGCAGGGGCGGCTGTTGTGAGGCGCGGGGGCGGTTACACAACAGAGAATTGTGTAAAATGTATTGTCTGGAAAACTTCCAGCTATGTCTCTTCCTTTTTCTGGATCTTCCTCCTCTTGCACTAGTCTGCTTAAATGATCGGCCACCAGGTTCTCAGCCCCCTTCTTGTCCCTTATCTCTAGGTTAAACTCACTTAGAAGAAGCACCCATCGGATCAATCGTGGCTTTGCCTCCTTCTTTGTCATGAGGTATCTAAGAGCTGCATGGTCAATGAAGATAATTACCTTTACCCCTAATAGGTATTGCCGGAATTTCTCAAGGGCAAAAACCACTGCCAACATTTCCTTCTCGGTGGTGGAGTATTCCTTTGCGCTCCATTGAGTGCCATAGAAGCATAATGAATCACATGGGAGGCCCGCCCGTCTTTTTGTCCTAAGACAACTCCGACGGCGTAGTCACTAGCGTCACACATTATTTCAAAAGGTTTCTCCCAATCCGGGGAACGGATGATTGGTGCGGTGGTGAGACATGCCTTCAAAGTGTCGAAATCTTTCTTGCAATCCTCATCTACTATGAAGGTGTCATCTTTCTTGAGTAATTCACATAGGGGTGCCAAGATCTTTGAAAAATATTTGATGAAACGTCGGTAGAAACCTGCATGACCAAGAAAAGATTGGATTTCCCGAACATTAGTAGGATAAGGTAAATTTTGAATGATATCAACTTTTTCCTTATCTACCTCTATCCCTTTTGAGGATATCACATGTCCTAGCACAATTCCTTGTTCGACCATGAAATGACATTTTTCCGAATTAAGAACTAAATTGGTTTCAACACATTTTTCAAGAACTAGTTTCAAATGCCCTAAACATGCGTCAAAACTATCTCCATGGACGGTAATATCATCCATGAAGACTTCAATGAAATTTTCTATATATTCGGAGAAAATACTTATCATGCACCGTTGGAAAGTGTCTGGTACGTTGCAAAGTCCAAATGGCATTCTACGGTATGCAAAAGTGCCAAATGGGCAAGTGAACGTCGTCTTCTCTTGATCTTCTGGTGCGATGGCTATTTGAAAATGGCCCGAATATCCATCAAGGAAACAGTAGTATTGATGACTTGTAAGTCGTTCCAACATTTGATCAATAAAAGGTAGTGGGAAATGGTCTTTTCGTGTTACCTTGTTGAGCTTGCGGTAGTCAATGCAAACTCTCCATCCGGTTTGTGTTTTGCTTGGAACCATCTCTCCATGTTGATTTTCCACCATGGTAATACTCTCTTCTTTGGAACTACTTGGTTTGGGCTAAACCAAGTGCTATCCGAGATAGGAAATATCATATCCGCTTGGAGGAGCTTCAACACTTCCTTTTTGACCACATCCATCATTGGCGGGTTCAACCTCCTTTGAGGTTGTCTAGAGGGCTTGACTTCGTCTTCAAGTAGAATCCTATGCATGCAGGTGGAAGGGCTTATCCCTTTGATGTCCACAATGGTCCATCCAAGGGCCGTCTTGTGCTCTTTTAGTACCTTCACCAACTTGTCTTCTTGTCCGGTGGTCAACTTGTTGGAGATAATCACAGGCAAGGTATTGTGTTCTCCAAGGAAAACGTACTTGAGGTGTGATGGAAGGTCCTTCAATTCTATTTCAGGTGCCTGCACTATAGACGGAACAAGCTTCTCGCTTGGGGTTAGTAAAGTGGGCCCAATGGCCAAATTAGATATAGGTAGCCTTTTATGCCCATCTAGTTGAGCTAGGACCTCTTTCATGCTGGATATTAATACATAATCTATTTTGAAATTATCAATGTCATGCTCAATCACATTTTTCAATTCATCAACGTCAGAGTTATCAAAAACATCTTGCACAAAAGGTTCAACAATGTCAATAGTACATAAAGAATGATCATCACTAGGAAATCTCATTGCATCATAGATGTCAAATTCCACTACTTCTCCATCAAAGTCCATGGTCAATTTACCACTAACATAGTCAATTTTAGTTCTAGCCGTTTTCAAAAATGGCCTACCTAACAGAATGGGTGCAGCATGTGAATCATTTTCCATATCCATTACAAAGAAATCAGCAGGAAATATTAGATTGTCTACCATTACTAATACATCTTCATTTATCCCTTTCGGGTACACATTAGATCTATCAGCAAGTTGTACTACAATCCTAGTTTCCATTAATGGCCCAATGGCAAGTGATTTGTAAATCGAATATGGCAAAACATTGATAGAAGCACCGAGATCAAGCATTGCTTTGTCAAAGCGGGTTTCCCCTATAACACAAGGAATGCTTACCATGCCCGGATCGCTGCACTTCTTGGGCATTCTTCGTTGGAAAACTGCCGACACATGCTCACTTACTTGCACTTTCTATTTCCCTTTTAGCCTCTGATTCCTTTTGATAGTGCAAAGTTCCTTCAAAAAACAAGCACACTTAGGAATACTTTTCACCAACTTAAGGAGGGGAATGTTTACCTCGCATTTGGAGAACGTCTTGATAGCATGAATTATAGTCTATATTTTGGGACCTGTTTAGACGTTTTATCTTCAATAATCTACATGTTTGGATGCATATTATGTGATTATATTTTCGTTTCATCTACCTTTGCGGGAATCGAGGTCTACACCAAGTTTCGTTGTAACCGTAGGTATAATGGCACGTTTTGCATCAAAATGGATCAAAAGGAGCTAAGGAGTCATATGAGCCACATTCAGGAGCTTAAGGAAGAATCTAGGAAGCATGGAGTTGGATTACAGATTTACTTTGGACCAGATTTGAGAGATTTCACATTCAGTTTAGAGTCACCTCGGTCAGCTACGGTACCATCTCGACCGAGGTGATCCAAAGGAATGTCCCGACCGAGGCGAACACCTTGGACGCGGCGAGATATATTTTATTCTTGGCTTAGATTCCCTTCTTTGTTGATTGTCTTATTGGATTGTGATCCAAGGAACGCTTATTTGTGATATTTGATTCAGTCTTTGAAGCCTTGTTCTTAAGGTTCTTGTGTTCAAATATTCACTTTCTTCCCATATATTTGATTATTGCTTTCATGATGATGAGTGCCTAATTTCTTTGTGTGATTCTAGGGTGATTGGATGAAGGTTGTGGGAAAAACAATGATAGAATAATCTTAAATCCCAGTAGGACCCTGAAAGCTCGAGTCTTTATCCTTAACCCTAGAACATCTCGTTCAGTCGATGAACATCTCGACCGGGGTGGAATTCGTCTGACCGAGGTGACTTTTCTGATCTGAAACTGAGAGTTAAGTGTTAGAGTTTGCCAAATCCTATTCTTATTACACCTTTCCTGGTTCAATGCAAGCCTAGGATGAGACTTACCCGGTAATTCCTTTGTTTGTTTACCCATGATCATAAGTATAGGTAATAAAGGTTTATCCTTTATTGGGATTTGAGTGTGCTTTCATTCCATCTTTGAGAGTTAGCCTGCGACTTACCCGGTAAAGGTCGATTTTATTCCCTTAGGTGGTGTGTTGGTTTGAGGTTATAGTTCTTTTCCTTAATTCCTTGAGACTTACCCGGTAATAGGAGTTACAGTTTGGGATTAGTGAGTAGTGAGACTTACCCGGTGATCTATTCCACTTTAGTAACACCTTCCCTTTGCAAAATCTCAGCTTTGTCCGCTTATCTTTAGATCTTGAGTTGGAACCACAACTAGATGCTTTAATCCCTAGAATTGCATATTCCTTTCATTGACTTTTTATCATCTTTAATTGCTTTAATCGCTTTTGTGGTTAGTAATTACATAGACTACCTATACTTGCTTAGGTTTCACCTAAGTCCCTGAGATCGACACCCCGGAATTCTTGCTTTTTACTACGATTGACACGTACATTGCAGGTTCGCATCCTTGTTTTTAGCATACATCTTGGGTTATAAATTTAAAGCTTGCACACACCGCTTTGAGCGAACATCTTCCACCAATAAGCTTTGCTTGTTTTATTATTTTTTTTTTTACTTTTTTGGGATGCATGGACAGAGGTGCACAATAACCGAAGCCTAGGAGATCAGCAATCATCAATTTTTCGAGATGCCTCAAACCCTTGATGCACATACCATGACCCGTTAGGAATATTGCTCAACCCGACTTTGGCAAGACACAAACACCCGGCTATGTGAATGGTGCCGAATTACTCATCATCATGATTGACTTCCCCAAACCTATTTGTTTCTTTCTAACTTTCAGCCAACATCTCAACTTTTCTTTCACTTGCTTTTCACTTGCTTGCTTCCAAATTCCCGGATAGGTAAAGGAAGGCAAATATGTATATGAGGGGCTAAGCATGATCAAGAAGAAGAAGAGAAGAGAATGAATTGCCTTAATCATCCCAGGAAGAAAGTGAGAGAACTCATTATGTGGTGTCAACCTTCAAATTCAATATAATTTAGATAAAAACAAAGTATTAAACATGCCAAATTTTAAAAAAAGCATTTAGCAATTTAAACATATCATAAAACCTTTCAAACATATAAATATTTCAAAACCAGTCAGCAAACAAAATCATCACTGAGGTCATATCCAAATAAGAAGTACAAAAATCATTTCGAAAACTGTCTCATTTAAAACACCTCGGTCGAGATGTTCTAAGTCAACCGAGGTATAGTTTATATTGTTTTATGTATTTGTTTTATATCTGTAGTCCCATATTGTAAGGTCCAGTGAACTTGTTGTCAGGCTAGGGTCAGGATCCATTGTGAGATCCTAGCCCAATGTGACATCCCGAGTCCCGCGGATTCGGGGTGTTACAGAGTTGGTATCAGAGCCCAGGTTGACAACAATGGCACTTGCTACCTGCAATGAGGTTTGATAGGTAAAATAAACAGAGCCCACATGGGATCTGACGTTTTCAAAGGTTTTGGTTTTAAGTGTGGTTTTGGGATAGAATGTACGAGAAGTCGTCACCTCTGCCATGGATCTCTGCAGCATAGATATGTATATATATCTGTGTGTACTATGGATTATGTGGATGTATTATATACATATCGATACCTATGGCATATATATAGCCTTATAAGATTAGGTGCGTATATCCTACAGATGACTCAGACTAAAGTAGTATCTGTAGTGGGATGAGGTAGGGGCACACCCCTCTTCCTCCAGTGGTGATAAGTAAGGGACCAGTTTCCGCTGTTGTTTAGCCTATGACAGAGAACGAGTTTGAAGAGGCTGATCGTGTCTCCATGAGTAGATCCGAGTTTCAAGAATATATGTAACAAGTATATGAAGCAGTGATAGCGGGTAGATCCACACCGGATTTACCAACAATTGTGAGATCAACTGAAGCTTCTGGATCCGGAAAGAAGCAATTGACTGAATCAGTTACTAGAGAAGCAAAGATGATGAATGGGGAACCAAGTCCGATATCAGGACAATCTAGTGATCCTTTGGCCATGAAGATGACTGGAAAGGGACTAGAGTATTTTATTGCATGGAAGTTGGGACACTGGCAAGTTGTGTGCCCCAAGACGCCCATCATATGCTTTACGTGTGGTAAAGCAGGGCATAGAGCGAAGTTTTGTCGACAGGGCAAGGCATTGTCTTTACAGGTTCCCTTCAAGAGTGAGATCATTCTAGGTGGACGACGAAGGTCGAGTTACCCTTCAGTTGCACAGGTTGCAAGGATGGGATGATTATGTTTCAGTTGTGGCTATCCAGATCATTTGCGTTCTGTGTGCCCTTTGGCACTAATAGCTTGTTTCACTTGTGGTGAGTTAGGCCATCTGGCCCTTTCTGTCAGCATTGTGGTGTTTCTTCCCAGCAAGACCTTCCTCTTTCCGGTGCAGAAAGAGTGGAAGTGGAGGCTATAGTAATGACCTTAGTGATACCTGAGGAGCATGGATCTGACATTGAGTGATGATATGTAGAGGAGCTACGAATGTTAGCTGTTATAGGTACCATTCTCGTTAATGGTTTACCTGGTGGAGTTTTGCTTGTTGTGAGTGTTATGCATGTCATGTCTTTCGATGCATGCATTAATGGTTGAGTTTTGGTATATAGTAGAAGATGGATTTTCTTTTACAGGATTACCTTTTTGGGTTTGAGATACCCGTGAGATGCGTGTTTGTTCCCTTATTTCAGGGACCCGTGTATGGTTGTAGACTTCTTTGTCATGTCGTAGGTGCATGAGGAAGTCATTATGTGTATGGTTTGGATGAATAGATATCATGTGGTGTTAGCTTTTAATAGTAAGACTATTATAGTCTTTACTGAGTTGAGTTAAATAGAGGTCTTCTGAGGTTAAGACCTTTGAAGAGACGGGTTTGTCATCAGGACTGTACGAGCAACGAGCTGATAGCACAGGGATGTGACTCCTTCTAGTGTTATACCATGAAGGAGCGAAATAGTCCAAAATTGGAAGGTATTCCAGCTGTTTATGAGTTTATAGACGTGTTAGTGAACCGTCTAGCTGCCACCTCAGCGGAGTGTGGACATTGTTATCAAGTTGAAGTATGATACAAGATTGAATGGGAAAGCCACACTATACAGTGCTTGTTGAGACATTGTACTGATAACTTGAAAAGTTGACTGAAACAGGCTTCTTTTACCCTAGTGGGTTCCATGTTCCGTATTGACGACCTGATAAGTTAGCTTCAAGAAGCAATTGTGTTTTCATGATTCCTTTGTGCTCAAGATATCCCTAGTCATGAATGAGAGAGCAACATGTGTATGAGATAGCATCCCATACCCGTTATGGACACTACGAGTTTGTAATGATGTCATTTGGGTTGACAAATGTTTTAGTAGTTTTTATGGAGTTGATGAACATTATCTTCATCGACTTCCTTGATTAGTTGGCGGTGGACTTCATTCATGACATGTCGGTATACTCTCATAGCAGAGAATAGTAGACCGATCGTTTGAGGACCGTTCTGCAGATTTCGAGAGATAGAGGGTTGTATTCTACGCTCTCTAAGTGTAAGTTGAGATGCCAGTGGTAGCCTTTTTAGCCCATGTTGTCTCCGCTAGTGGGATCAAGGTTGACCTGGCGAGAATTAAGTATGTTGTAACATGGGAGATACTGATGAACATTAAGGAATACGTAGTTTTCTCGGCTCAGCCGATTGCTACCAATGCTTTGACGAAGGATTTTATATGATTACGTATTCATTTGCGAGTCTTTTGAGAAGACCGTACCGGTGTGATCTTCATTTCAGATTTCTATAGATTATAGAAATCTGAAGTATATTTTATGCAACAGGGGTTGAATAACCACCAATGTTAAGAGCTTAAGTTGATCAAGACTTTGACTTGAAGATTCCATATCATTCAGAGAAGTTGAACGTTGTCGCCAATAAGTTGAATGGAAAGACGCTCCAAGAGAAGATGATTGTGAGACTGATAGTTCAGCCTCAACTTCAAAGAGATCTAGCTTGGCTAGAGTTGGACAATCAGTTCCTTGATGAGGATACCCTGTTATACCTCAGAGGTTCTACCTGGTCTGTTGGATGAGGTCCAGCAGAAGTAGGAGACCTGCCCGGCCTTGACAAGGTTTAGAGAAAGGATGTCTCGTACTGAGGCACCATAGTTCTCCATGGGAGTAGATGGACTGATGAAGAGTCATGACCGCTTTTGTGTACCTGCTGATGCAGATGGAGACATAGAATATTACGGTATACCCACTGTACGCCTTATTCAGTACATTCAGGTACGAGTAAGATGTACCACGAGATGAGACGATTATATTGTATGAAGCCGATATAACCTGATTTGTGATACAGTGTGCGACCTGTCAGTAGGTCCAGATAGAGTATTTCCGATCTAGAGATAAGCCCCACCCACTACCAGTGCAGTAGTAGAATTTGGGAGGACACCTCTATGGACTTTTTTTTTATGGGATTGTGACCTAGTAGAAGATTGATGTTATCTGGATTGTTGATAACAGATTAATGAAACCGACACGTTTCATTTCTATCAGAAGGACGTGGCTAGTGAATGAATTGAATGAAGAGTACACTAGACAGATAGTGAGACTCCATGGTATACTGAGAACAATCATTTCTGATCGAGATGGATGTTTTTACTTTGAGATTTTGGGCAACAGATTCAAATTGCTTTGGGGATGAGTCTGTACCTCATGACTACACTTCACCCCTGACAGATGCTCAGTTAGAGAGGATCATCTAGATCTTAAAGATCTATTATAAAATGTAAGTTGAATGGGAAACGTGGATGGTTATATTACCTTCCATTAATGAGTTTATTATATAACAATGAAGGACATGCATCTTTTTGGGATGACCTTATGAGTCAATATATAGACATAGATGTCGTATATCCTTATGCTAGAAGTGATCTAGCAGTAGAAGTGGAATAACACCTGACCAGACTCAGGATTTTATAGTTCAAGTAACGTTGATTGAAGGAAGAATGCTGGATGTACAGAGTCGCCAGATATTATATGTAGACAAGAGGCGTTAACCTCTAAAGTTCAAGCGAAAGTTCATGTCCGGCTGTAAGTATCTCAGCTGCGAGACGTTAGACGTGTTAATATGGAAAGGGAACTGAGTTTCTAATATGATGGTTTATTTGAGATCGACCAGTACGGAGAAGGCAGCATGATGTTTAGCTTTGCCTCTGAGATTAGAGGATATCCACCCAGTGTTTCTTATGTCTCAACTGAGGAAGTATATACCAGACTCGAGACACCTTGTGAGTTACGATGATTTGGTGGTTGAGTCCAACCACACTTTTGTTGAGCATTCGATTACATTCTTGGAATGAGATATGAAACGCTTGCATTCGAAAGACATTCCCATATTGAGGATATGATGGTCGAGATGAAGACCTGAAGAGGCTATGTGAGAGATTGAGGATAGTGTCCTGAGGAACTATCCAGAGTATATGTTGGGACAGGCCCATTTGTGGGTGCACGAGTAGATCTTAGTGCTATCTTGATGAATGTTGTGCTTATGTGCTTATATGCCTTGATGTGTTATTCCATGCTAGCTGTGATGTGATTTATGATCTTAGTAGATCTTGATGTGCTAGCATGATGTATGCTATAGCTGGAGATGATTACTTCCTCCACGCTACCCGAGTATGATCATATTTATAGCTAGAGATGGTTCTTTCCTCCATGCTATTTGAGTGAGATTAGGATTCAGCTGGAGATGGTTCTTTCCTCCATGCTACCTTGATGGACATAGTTCAGTGGAGATGTGATTCCTCCATGCGATATATATGTTTATGGGTTGGCTAGAGACGTATTTCCTCTATGCATGTGATATGTTTTGGCTAGAGATGTGCTTCCTCTATGCCTTGTGATGTGGTATGGCGAGAGACGTGATTCCTCTACGCCTGTGGGTAGCGTTATGGCCCTATTTCCTGGAGTGATGATTCCTCCATGTTTATACTTAAGGTTATAGATTGTTATAGGTTGTGATCTTTTGAACGGAGATGTGATACCTCCGATAGAAAGAGTGAGAGTTATACCTCGGCGTATGGGTCCGAGGGGATTTGGGAATTGTTCAAGTTTCGGGACGAAACTTTTTTTTAAGGGGTGTGAGATGTAATAGCTAGGATTTCCGAATTCTAACTAATGTTGATTAACTTAATCGTTGATAGTAATTGACATATAACTCGCGAAGATTTCGCAAGTGATGAGTAAGAGTCCCACCGTTATGTTCCTGGCGTAATTTTGGACGTTTGGGAAAATTTTTACCTTTTCCCCCGGGTAATTATTTTTACCCTCCGGTGTTATTTGGAGCATTTGGGAGCTCCAATTAATAAAAATGCAGTTGAGAGAAATGATCAGGACATCGGATATGTCCTAGATATGAAATAACATGAAGAGGCAAAACGGCCAAAAGAGTCGCTATTTCGTTTCTTAACGGCTAAGAAAGACGGTTTAGGAATACATGTTTTCCGAGGCAGCTGTGGAATAATTATCCCTACAATATTCCAGATTTAATGTTCCAATCTCGAGAAGTTTGGAGAAAGAGGTTCAACCCACCTTTGGATCGGTTAAAGGATAATTATCGTCTTTGCTAAAGGATAATTATCGTCTTCACTATAAATAGCGGAAAATCCTTTATTAATTCATTTTCTTTCCCGTTTCCTCGTAAAAGCTCTGATTTCTCTCAACCTTCAAACTCAGATCTACTCTCCGTTTCTAATCCGTTTTCAATTCCGTTTGAGTTTCTGGATTCCTCTCTTCATTCTCTTCATAACGGTACCGAGTTTCTGCAATTCCGAGTATATGGAGGGCTGGTCGAGCATATATGTCACCCGGACGGTTCCGTCGCTTAGATTCCGATGAATTTGATGATGTCCATGCGTAGCCTGCGTCGTTGTGATTCCGAATCTTCTTTCAGATCGTCAATCGGGTTAGTAACGAATAAGTTATGAATTTATTCGTTTTCCATACTGCGATTTGGCCTAAATTGACTTTAGACTTGTCAAAATGGATAATTAGAAATTCCATTATGGTCGTTATATTATTCTGGTGATTATGGATAGTTTGTTTGATGAAATCTGATGACAGGTGGGTTTAGAAATTGCTTGCGGGCAAAACGTTATTCTGACAAAATCTAATTAATTAATTAAAGGTTAATTAATTAAATTAGGATTAAAATTGAGATTGAGGAATGTTGATTAGATACTACCTTGAGATTTGAGGAATTGTGAGTTATGCTGAGATATTGAGGTTTAGTTGGTTGTGAGGCTCATAGATTGAGTATCATCCTTATGGATCCCTTTGGGTCTAGGTGTGACCCCTTTGATGAATAGAGGTTGATATATCTCTTTATGCCTTGTTTATAGGCCGTGATGTCCCTCTAGTGTAGAGGTGATCGTGGTTGAGTTTGTACGAGGTTGAGGTAAGTCCGTAGGACTTACTTAGCTACCATCCCTATATTGGGTGTTTGCATGAGTGGTGTGTGCTTTATATGTTTGCTATGATAGCATGAGTTGTCGTTTTTATCGACCTATGTTATATTGACTGCCCCACTACGTGGCTGTGATAACCTTTCCCTTTCATCCCGCCGTGGAGTCTGGGAGGTTCTCTGATGTCGGGCCAGACTTGTTTACAGGAAGGGCGCAATCCACTCCCATAGGGTACACGGATTGTGTGACCGATACTCGTACAGCTGGACATTGTACTCAGAGGCGGGGATGTATCAGTCCTCGTGTCACATACTTTCATCTATCTATATATATATATATATATATATATATATATATATGGTTTTTGAGTGAATGGTTATTATATAAAGATAATAAATGGGTAAATGTGTGATATCATGCTGATGTGTTTATCTTTCATGATTGTGCTTGTGCTTATGCATTTCCCTCATATATGTATGGTTAGCTAACGGTTTCATACCGTGTTGTAGATGTTTACAGGTTAGGCGCTGCTGAGTGATCTGGCAGGGTGACGGGCCGAGGACTCTCGTACATTAGGTGGTTGGTTTGGGTTTGTTGTGTTCCCCTCCTACGTGAGGATGATCTTTTGTACCTCCTATGTGAGGATGTCGTTTTATATACTCTGCTATGTTGTTGTTTACTTTGGGTCGTACAGTTTATATTGTTTTATGTATTTGTTTTATATTTGTCAGTGCCATGTTGTAAGGTCCAGTGAACTTGTTGTCAGGCTAGGGTCAGGATCCATTGTGAGATCCTAGCCCAATGTGCCATCCCGAGTCCCGCGGATTCGGGGTGTTACAGTGATGAAGGGTGGCAACCCAAAAACCCTAAGTTTCACGATCCATAATGCTAACAAGGAAGGAAACACTCAAAGCTTGAAACAATCAAACGTGGTTTACTTTTTTATTTATTTATTTTTATCATTTTTATTTAAAAGGTTCCAACTAGTTTTACGACGTTTTTTTTAAAAAATATTTCGAATCGGACCGGACCAAATCGTATTCAAACGGTCTGGTTCCAAAAAGTTTTAATAAAATAATCGCAAGAACCGAACCGCTAAATTCCGGTTCGATTCCAACGGTTTCATTAGGAACCGGACAAAATTAACAACCCAAGAAGATAACGTCGAAGAGCGGACGTGGGGGACCCTATTGATTGGTTGTTGGGGCCCAATCGATCGACCACTTCGGAATTTAATTTCTTTTCTTTCCTATTTAAAGTTTTGATTTTTTTAACTAACATAATTTCTAATTAATCACAAAAATAATTATAAACAAAACGCGTCCTTGATTTTGAGAATACGTTTCTCGGATTTGGGGAACTGCCGGATTTAAAGCGGGTTGAAAGGCCGGTTTCCTGGGTTTGGTTTTCCATGAACAATTGATGGATGAGAAACCGTTCTGGTTTGGACCAAGTTGTGATCGAGTTTAATGGCTTAGGAGGTCTAGAATATGGTCATTTTTTCTGAGGCCAGTCTTCTTCTTCCTTATATGAATGTCCTCAAATCTTCTCCTCCTACTTCTCATGATTTCGATCCCAAAATTAGTTGAGTATCTGAGTGTTGCCAAAATTTGTTAAGTATCTATAATCTTTTTCCGTTCTTGGTTTATTTTTTTTGTATTAGGAAAATACAACTTGAAACAATGGATGCTTAAATACTTTGATCTGAAGAAATAGTGTTGCAGACTTGGAAACAACTTTCTTATTCACTGCCCTTTGTGCAACTCCTATCTTTATTTATAGTTTGTTCTTATTTTCTTTTACATTCTCATAACATTTTAAACAAGGTATTCAAACTAGAAAGAACCTTGAAGGTGATTGACAGAGAAAGATATGATCATGAAAAGGAGTAAATGAATAAAGTTAGAGGTTGTAAAAGCAAAGAGTGTCTTGTCGTCATAAAAGTATACGAAGGGTGTCAGGCCACTGCATACTAGGAACTTCTTATCTTTGATTGTGAGCAGGGGGAGCTAGAAGTTTTTAAAGGGAGGGCAAGATTTATAATTTTTTTAAAAAAATTATATATTTTTTAAGTAAAATAGAATATACAGTATTAAAAACATTTAATTTTTATTACAATGAAAATAAATAGAAAAAAGAACACAACGATATTGTAACGACTTTTACCTTTGCAACTTCGTGAGCAATCGATTTTTATATATTTAACTAATGAAGTATCTTTACTTTCTACGGACTTAAAAGTTAAACCAAGTAAAAATAATAAGACTAACTATTTTATAATTATATATATATTAGTTCTCCATGTAATTTTAATATAAATTAAGGTGTAAGTATATTTTAATTACTAAATACTTACTTGATAACTAAATCTTATTAGTAAAACTAAAATAATAATAAAAATTTAAATTTTTTTAAAAAATACCTTAAAATTTCAACGTCATTTAAAATTAATTTATTCATGTAAAATTTGAGAGGGAATGGGGCAAACGAAAGGGGTGGGTGAAGGGACCACTAGCATAAAAGTATGTTTTTGAAAAATGAGAACAATAGTAACTTTTCTTTTTTTTTATTCAACATAAATAAATTGGGTTAAATTATTACTTTTGGACTAGGACGGGTGACAACCTAGTCAAACCCACCCCTGGCTCCGCCCATGATTGTGAGAGGTACACTCCCAATTATCGTCTTATTCACTACAATGTAAGCTACTCTTTGACAACTCTAAAAAAAATTTTTACTTCCATCACTTAATCTTTTTTTTTACCTATGTGTTGGTTGATCTCCGTAAGACCATGGACAACAAAGAGTCCAAGGTTCCTACTTTTTTTCCTACCACATTAGCGAGATTTTTGTCACATTACCTTAGTAACCCTATTTCAACTTTCTCACTTATGTTTATCCACAATAAAGAGCATTGGGGCGCTTATTTTCGAAATAATTTGGCCTACTAGGCTTTTTTTTATTTTGTTTATGAAATTATACCCCATATTTTGTTACCACTTTCATTTAATGGTAGGTGAAACTAGTTAACCCTCCTATTAAAAAAAAGAATGTTTGTTAATTGTTATGTAAGTTTTAATTTTTAATTACTGAATTTTATTTTTTTTATTTTTTTTTTGTCTTTTTTATTTTCTTTATTTCTTTATTTATTTTTTGGTATGCATACCGGAGTTTCACATACCGGAAATTCACAAACCGGATCTTTACATACCGGAAGTTCACATACCGGAAGTTATCATATCGGAATTCATCATATCATACTGGAAGTTATTATACCAGAAATTATCATATCAAACCCGAAGTTATCATACCGGAATTTATTATTTTTATTTTCTTTTATTTTTTTGTATTTTTTATTTTCTTTATTTTTTTTTAATTTTTTGGAAATGCATAGCGGAGTTTCACATACCGGAAGTTCACATACCGGAAGTTCACATACCGGAGCTTCACATACCGGAAGTTCACATACCGGAAGTTATCGTACCGAAAGTTATCATATCGGAAGTTATCATACCGGAATGTATTTTTTTTTTTGGATAATTTGACATACTAGGCCTTTTTGAGTTTTTGTTTAAGAAAGTGTACCCCATAATTTTTTACCACTTTCATTTAATGGTAGGTAAAAATAATTAACCCTTCTATTTAAGAAAAGAATAATTAATCTTTGTTATTTGTTATATAAATGTAAGTTTTAAATTTTAATACTTAAGTCTTAATTGCTAATTTCTGAATTTTTTTTCTTTATTATTTTTTATTTTTATTATTTGGAATGAATTTCTGGTATGAAATCCTTCATACCAGAAATTTTCATACCAGAAATTATCATACCATATCATACCAGAAATTTAATACCAGAAATTATCATACCAGAAATTACCATACCAGAAATTTTATACCAGAAATTTAATACCAAATCATAAATATTATAACAAAAATTTTACATACCAAAATTTTTCAACCAAAATTTTTCAACCAAAATTTCATACCAGAATTTTTTACTATCAAAATTACATTACAGAATTCAAAAAATTCAAGGTTTCACTCCACAAATCAATGCAGCACAATTTGCAACATATTTGTTATTCTGACATTTAGCGTAACACCGAACCTACAACATAAACAAGTAGCACACTGAAGAGGAGATCTTCTTCATCTTTGACATGCTTCACACAACTCAATTCATGATCTAGATACATAAGTAAAGTTCTTCAAGTCAGACATGTAGTTGCTGTCACCAACCTGATGCAAAACAACACAGCAGTACATCAGATCCAAAGAGTGAATAAAGCTTTGGAAATTGATTTACAACATTCCATCTTTGATTTTCAGATCTCCAATACAATGTGTCAACATTAATATCCAATATAACTATGATAGTTGTATTCATACGAAATTGAAAACATTAAAAACAAAGAAAATACTATACAAACACTAACTAAAGCCCTAGAACTTTGTCATCAACTCCACTCAGAGCTTGCTGATCATCACCATTCAAGTCATGAATCATAAACATGAGCATATATGATGAAGCTACAAAGAAATTTAGATATGCACATTCAGTTCAAGACACAAATTAAGCAGGTGCAAAGCTGTTGTTCATAGGTTAAGGCTCCATCTATCTATGATTACAAGACACAATTACTTCTAGGGATTGAGGAAAGGGGGAAATTTAAGCTAACAAAGACAAAATAATTTCGCTTAACTACGAAGTTTCTAATTTGTTCATTAATTCAAAATGAGTACTTGCCCTGATTGATTTTGCTCTTAAAATATTTTTAAAAAATAGAAAAGAAATGACTCTATGGATCTTTTTTAAATTTTCAAACTGAAATCTGCATCCACTGTCATAATGGATCCGATTTCAAACCCTAGCCCTCTTGTTAACCGAACCTGTACATTGAACAGCTTATCTCGAGCAATGCTGAATCATCCAGCTAATGCAATTATTAATTTAACACAAGAGGCTTCAGGATCACATTAACCTCAGTACGGAAAGGAGTACGGAAAGGAGAAGAAAACCGAACTAAAAGCTTTAACAGAATGGCTTATTTCAGAAAGTGAGCCTGTTTGAAGTGAACTTTGAACATCATTCTCGGAAAGGAGAACGGAAATCATAAATCAATTTTTGAAATTTCAGCAATCAACATTCAATAGTTAAACCCTCAACACAGAACTTCAAAGTTCACTTCAAACAAGAGAAGGAAACCGAACCTGGGGAGGCAAAATTCGACGCCGCAGGGAAGCCGGGCTCAGGCAGATCAAGTGAGGTATAGATGTGCGGTTGATGACGCGAACCTTGGACAACAACCCTGCAACTAAAAGCTTTAACCGGTTAAGCCTAATCTTCTATGGCCACCGTTCCAGAAGGAGAACGAGAGAACGAGAGATTGAGAAAAGGAAAGTAGAAGTGAGAGTTTTAGAGAAGGGAATGACGCGGCTAGGGTTTCACCGTTAAATAAAAGTTGGGGTACATTTACTTAAGTGTAAAACTTAAAAAGCCTAGTTAGTAGATATAATTATAAAAAAGCCTAGTTACCTAATTGATCCTATTTTTTTGTCTTTTTTATTTTCTTTATTTATTTATTTATTTATTTGGAATGCATACCGGAGTTTCACATACCGGAATTTCACATACCGGAAGTTCACATACCGGAAGTTCACTTACCGGAAGTTCACATACCGGAAGTTATCATACCGGAAGTTATCATATAATACTGGAAGTTATCATATCATACCGGAAGTTAGCATACCGGAAGTTATCATACCGGAAGTTATCATAACAGAAGTTATCATATCATACCGGAAGTTATCATACCGGAAATTAGCATACCGGAAGTTATCATACCGGAAGTTATCATATCATACCGGAAGTTATCATATCGGAAGTTATCATACCAGAAGTTATACCAAACAAACTAATTTTATGTCATATTTTAGAATTAATAATTACATACCGGAGAACTACATACCAGAGAATTACATACCGGAAGTTATAAAAATGGTATGAGCAAAAATGTAGCATTCAGGTATCAACCTTGAAGCAACAAAAATGTCTATAAAAATGGTATAACCTTCTTCTTTGACTAGAGACGATCAAGACCTGTCAGCATCACCTTGAGCGAGCAAAGGTTGTAAATTCACCAGTGTAAACATCATTGACATCCAGTATGAACTTCCAGTATAAAAAATTTGGGTATGAACTTCCGGTATGAAAAATTTCATTATGAATTTCCGGTATGAACTTTCGGTATGAACTTGCAGTATGAACGGTATGAACTTCCGGTATGAACTTTCGGTATGAACTTCCGGTATAAAATTTCAGTATGAACTTCCGGTATGAAAAACTTCGTTATGAACTTCCGGTATGAACGGTTTGAACTTTTGGTATGAACTTCCAGTATAAAAAATTTTGGTATGAACTTCCGGTATGAAAACTTCGTTATGAACTTCTGGTATGAACTTTTGGTATAACTTCCGGTATGAACGGTATGAAATTCCGGTATGATAAATTCCGTTATGAACTTCCGGTAAACTTCCGGTATGAACTTTCGGTATGAACTTCTGGTATGAACTTCCGGTATGAACTTTCGATATGAACTTCCGGTATGAACTTCCGGTATAAAAAATTTCGGTATGAACTTCCTGTATGAAAAACTTCGTTATGAACTTCCGGTATGAACTTTCGGTATGAACGGTATGAACTTCCGGTATAAACTTTCGGTATGAACTTCGAGTATAAAAAATTTTGTTATGAACTTCCGTATAAAAATTTTCGAAACTTCTGGTATAAAAATTTTTGGTATGAACTTCCGGTATGAAAAACTTCGTTATGAACTTCCGGTATGAACTTCCGGTATGTAAAATGTCCGGTATGTAAATGTCCGGTATGTAAATGTCCAGTATGTAAATGTCCGGTATGAAAACAGAAAATAAAAAGGGAAATAAAAAAAAAAAATCAAATTCAGTAATTAAAATCAAAATTTACATAACAAACATAAAATATTCTTTCTTTTTTAATAGAAGGGTTAATTAGTTTTACCTAAGAATAAATAAAAGTGGTAAAAAATCATGGGGTATATTTACTAAATAGAAAACTAGAAAAGGCCTAGTTAGTATAAAATAAAACAAATAAGCCTACTTACTAAATTAGCCCCTTATTTTCACTTACCTATTATATTATATATAGAGGGTGTGGTTCCCATGAGAACACCCTAACGTGTATACATGAGAATAATCGTACACCGTTGGATGATGAGTATTAAGGGTTGAGATTTAGAGTAGATATCATAATTAATAATAACTACGAATAATAATTAGGAATCCAACAATAACTACGAATAATTCACTCGACCAACAATAACTACGAATAATACATTAAACGATATGGCACATTCGTAACAAAACTAATAATAATTACGAATATGTTCTCATGATTACACGATAAGCCTGTTCTCATAGGATCTATACTCTCTCTCTCTATATATATATATACATATATAATTTTGTCATTAATAATACTATTATAATTAAATATTTGCCTTAAATTTTAAATGTAAATAATTTTTAAATAAATGAATAACAAATTTAAATAATAAACAACATAAAATAAAAAATTTTTTATTAGAATTATACGAAAAATGGGGTTACAAGAAGGAAAAATTAAATTCTTATATAAAAAAATTTAAAAAGCACTTAAATATTCATTACTTAAAATCGTATATTGACTAGAAGTCAAAAAAATTTGTTACCAAAACATATGCAAAGTGGTGTCATTGGATAACTAAAATTAAATCCTATTCAAAATTTTATTTGGGCTAATTTGGAAACTAGACTTTTTTTTAGTTATGTTTATAGTAATTAGGCTTTTTTTTATTTTTGATTAAGTAACTAGGCCCCCTTTTTTTTTAACCGTTCAACCCTAACTCTCCTTACTCTCCACTCCTCTTCCCTCTCTAGTAGCCGCAACTTGCAAACAACTTAGAACAAAATCTCCCTTCTCACCTCTTTCTCGTTCATCGATTCAGAGGTAGAGCTTCGTCAACAGCCAAGTTCGGCTCTCGTTCCCTCAACACATGGCAGTCTTTCACGTTGGCCTGATGGCCTGATGGCACTCTCCACTTCCTCGACAGATGCACTAAACAATCCCACATACTTGATACTTCCACATCGCCATCTACGACGACGACGTTCCCGATATTCATCATCAAGCAGCTCGGATGGAGGATCCGATCCAGGTGGAGGCAATTTCTGACTCGAATCCGGAGATGCAGACCCTCCGAAGCCACACTCAGAACTTCGATGATGATGCTCGTCGTTCCCCTCTTGCTCCCTGAATCCTCTTTTTTCTTCTCAATAATATCTAGATCTATATCTAGATCTGGATTGGGAGTCAAATGGAAGGTTAGGGAAGTGGATCTGGATCTGGATTGGGAGTCGAATGGAAGGTTACTGTAGAAGGGTACCCCCAGGGTGTGCATGTCGTTCATAAACATAGCTAGTTGTCTTTAGTTTGTGTGATGACTTGCTGCCAAATTTATGTTTGTGATGACTTATAGAGCCCTTTAATGTCAACTTTGCAGTGCATTCCTTGTGTTAGGCTAGTGGAATATGCATCAGAGGGGAAGAAGGTTGGATAGTATTGTAGGTGACTATTTGAAGTTATGATCTTATATAACTTCATTGGTGGATTATTCTAATTGAATTTGAATTGAATTGCAGAAAGAGGTAAGGGTCTCATACCAAGGTACAGTAGATGAGTTTTCTCGTGGGTTTGAATTTGAATTGAATTGAATTAAATTGTAGTGGGTTTTCTCGTGGTGCATCAATCTATCGAGGTGTAACAAGCCAAGGTACATTAGATGGGTAAGGGTCTCATACCGGACGTGTATATGTCTCATACCGACAGCCATAAGGCAGATTGGTCAACCTCGACAACTCGGAGGCAAGGAAAAGCAACGGTACTTGATTTTAGAAAGAGAGTCTTAGAAAGTTGAGGCGTATCGAAGACCATATTTGTTGTGTGTTGTTTACCTGGTGGTTTTATCGTGGTCCACTCGAAGTGTATAATTTTCTAGTATGTGAATCCGGTATGAGTTTCTGGTATGAATTTCATACTAGAAACTCATACCAGAAAATTATAAAAAATAAAAACAAAGACAAAAAAAACTTATGGTATGAAATTTTTTTTAGTATGATAAAATTTCTGGTATGATAAAATTTTTGGTATGAAATTTCCGGTATAAAAATTTTGGTATGAGTTTTCTGGTTTGAATTTTTATACCAGAAAATTCTGGAATGAGTTTTATGATATGAAATTCATACTAGAATATTTTAGTATGAAATTCGTACTAGAAAACTCATACCAGTATTTTCTGATATGTAAAATATTTGGTATATAAAGTTTCTGCCATGTAAAGTTTCTGGTTTGTTAAGTTTCTGGTATGTTAAGTTTCTGGTATGTCAAATTCTAGTATGTGAAATTCTAGTATAATAAAAATTCTGGTATGTGAAATTCATCCAGAAAAATAAAAAATAAAAAAAATAAAAAAGACAAAAACAAAAGAAAATAAAAAAACAAATTCAGGAATAAAAATTAAAACATTCACTTACATTACAAATAACAAACATCCTTTTTTTAAATAAAGGGGTTGATTATTTTTACCTACCATTAAATGAAAGTGGTAAAAAATTATGGGGTACATTTACTAAATCATATTCTCAAAAAAGCCTAGTATGTCAAATTCTCCCATTTTTTTTAATTAATATTCATACGGGAAATGGAGTGTAGTCTACTGAACGAGCGTTAGAGCGAGTGAAGCCTTCAATTCCATTTTATTTCTTCCCCTCTTTTGCAATCAGTTTCCCTACAGAACCCATTGAGCTTCCCCGGCTTGGGGGCCGGCTCCTTCTTCAACAAGCACGCGGTCAGAGCCATATGTGCTCCTCCCACTCCTTGGGAGCTTACAGTTTCATATTCTATTTCACACCTGATGGGGTTCCCTAGGAGAACCCTAGAGGTCTCTCGAGCCTCATGCTTTCCTTGCACTTTTTGAGATACGAAACCGTAAAAGAAAGAGAGTGCCCGCCCTTTCTTTTAAGTAGGCCACTTTTTCCGGATTTCGCCATTGAAGGATTCAAAAATTATATGATTCAACCTCAAACCTATTTGAATGTAGCAGAGAATAGCGGGGCTCGAGAATTGATGTGTATGGAGGTTTAAAATTTAATTAAAACCCCCAATCACATGGCACACCTATTTTTTCTAGAGCTAAAACGACGTCGTTTCATCCGTGTTTAAGAAAACATAAACTACGATAGAAGTCAACGTCAATATTTGATTTCACCCCAAGGCTCTCATATCCCTCTCTCCTCCATGTCATCATTTTGATGACATGGAGGGGCTTAAGATCCCACCGAACCTCCATTTGTGGAGGGTCTAAGAGCAATAACTTCCCCTAAGCATTCAATTGGACTGACTGTTGTAGTCCAGAACAGATTGATGCCTCTCTGACTTTTTTTTATTCATTAGCCCTATTCCATGGATTAAAATTTGTGACATGTTGGACATACTACAACTGATGAATACTAGATAAAAGAGTCTTCTTTTCAGAAAGAAAGCATACAAATTTTACTATTAAGAATATACTACGGTCTTTGACTCGGGACAACAAGGGTATATAGTGTTAATGAAAATACTACGATCATCATTACTCCGGATGTGGTTCGTATTATCTACCTTGAAATATCCCGGGTATTTTTCTTGTTTTGGAAGTAGTAAATAAAGAGTGACTTTTTAATGGCAACACAAAAAATGATGAAAGGGTCAACACACGCGTGGTGCACATGCGCCCGAGAAATCCTATAGGGCTCATGCACTTCATCCCTTCCCATTCCATATTTCGTAAATCCAAAATATTTCGAGAGTAAAAATCGAAGAAGAACTTGAGAAATCCAAAAAAAATCCAAAATTGATTAAAATAAATAAGAGATATGGGTCGAGAATCGAATGTTGTAGATCCACAAAAAACGCAAAGAAGAAAACGTCATTTATCTTGAATTGCGGTTAAATTTTAACGTTTTTATCTTCTTTTTATTTTGATGTTATTTTACAATTTTAGGAAGAATCGGTTAGTTTAGTGTTAGCATGAAATATTGTGATACTTTAGTCACGTTTTCTAAACGTATTTGATTCATATTGATAGTCTTTGATTGAACATTGTTGCATAAGTGAGGTAGTTTTCCTATATTGTCGATATGGATGTCTACACTAGTTCTATGTTGATTATAGGTACTTAAGAGCTATTTCCGAACGGAATCAAGCAAAGAAGAGTTGATTTGATATGTCCATGGATTGAGGGCATTCTTAGGAGCAAATTGGAGTTTAACTTGAGGAATGCACGAGGCTAAGGAAGAATCACGTTCTTGCCCTAAACCACGCTCTAAAATACGGCCGTATTACAAACCACGTTCAGTTCCACGGCCGTGGATCCTTGCAAAGAAAAGCGTGATGCATTCCAGTAACTATTACGGTCGTGGAACGTATGGTGCAAACCGTGACCTAATCCACGCTCTAAATTACGGTCGTGGAAACTTCCACGACCGTGATCTTGGCGATCTTTTTCGCCACACTTTGAAGCCACAATCTTTTGAAGATTGGGTCGGGCCGATATTTTATCTTGCCCTATAAAAAGACGGACGAAAGGAGATTCCGTCATCTTCGCTTAGGAGGAGAATCCACGCTATCACCGCATAACGGCTATCATATTTTATCGACCCTTACCCTCGTTTAGAGGCATTGGGAGATCTCGTTGGAGATCAAAGTTCGTGCTTCGAATTGCCCTAATCTCGCACTTGGTGGAGATTATCGTTGGGATTTCCATATTTTCCCGGATTGACGGAAGATTCGGAAGGTTTCTTGCAAGAAGATTTCTCTTCTTGTTTAGGTTTGATTTAGAAGACGGATTGACATCCCGTTCTTCCTTCTTTCCTAAGATTGTGTTTGTTTGTTCTATTACGGATCTTGTGACGATATTTGTTCTTGATTGTGACTTTGAGATTGGTTTGGAGGTTTATTGAAAGTTCTTGAAAGTTTTCATCTTTCTATCTTTTAATTCTTGAATTGATATCAACATGACTGTTATTGGCTAGAAACCCTTGACAATTCTAAGGTGAAGGGTTGATAGTTGTGGCTTAGATGATGATAGATCGATCGCAAATAGATTAGACCCTGAGAGTTTGAGAGAATCGTCGACGAACCCTAAATTACGGGCTGTTCTTGAGTTCCACGACCGTGGAATCTCAAGATCCAACCGTAATTTCCCTCAATTTTACGAACCTGCTTTTACTTTAATTCAAAGTTAAAGATTTGCTTTGACTTAGTTTAGACTTGTCTTTTCTAGGTGGTAGTGAAGCCTCAACAACCTCTACCTCGATTGTGAGTGTCACAACCTTAATCGGTTAAGTTAGTCTTGATCCTTGGATTACAAGTTTGGGTATTCGATACTAATTCTCACCTTTAGAATCTTTCTATATTGAGCCTCAACAACCTGTATAGAGAGTGCCTTGTAGGTGAGTTACATAAGGTTTTTGGAACTTCACCGTACGATTACCTTACATTAGTATACCTTTGCATATTCAACTCTGTCTTTATATCATTAAGTATATCTTGAATCGATTGCCACAGCTGGATACTTGGATCTTTAGGATTGTTGTTTTCCCAATATTTGCAAAACTCTCATACTTCTCGCTTGATAATCTGCAATCGAATTTGTTCCCACCCAAATCCCTGTGTTCGATACTCTGGAATTCTTGCTTAACTACGTCGATCCGTACACTGCGGGTTCGCTGCTTGATTCTAGTTTTATAAATTTAAAGCTTATTTGCACACACCTTTAGGGGCGAACAAGTTTTTGATTCATAACGTGATTTAGGTAACATAATCACATTATGAAACTTGCAAAAGAGGTATAATTCATTCATTCAAATCCTTTTCGATTCATTATTCTTTTAAGCATGCAATTGTTATCAAACTCCATTCACAAGTAATGATTATCATGGAAATCATCTCAATTCATTAGAAGCACAAAATTTTTCAATTTTTATGGGTTTTTCAAGTTATTTTTCATGCAATGCAATAAGGAAACGTGCAACACATAATGAATATGCAATGATAGTCTCAAATGAAAGCGAACATAGTAAGTAGAGTTATTACAAACTTTTAGTACATCCCACCCCATACTTAGGACGAACATTGTCTCTAATGTTCATAAGAAAGAAAGAAAAGAAAGAAAAGAAAAAGAAACTCACAATGTGGCGGTGGAATGTCTAAAGCGAACGGTCATGCATCAAATCACTGCGGCGCCGGCGGAGGCGGGAATGGAGAGAAGCTGGAGTCGTAGGGCCGCCCAAACTGCTGGCGGTAGACGTCCCTCATCATGTGATCAAGATCGTCCATGCGTCCGTCTCTAGCATCGGCTCGGATCTCCAATGCTCCAACTCTCTCTGAAAGTCTGGTAGCCCAATCCGGCATCTGCTCGTACCATCCCGGGGCGTGACTGTACCATGTTGGGGCGTCGGATGGTGCTGGTGCTGGTGGTGGTGCTGGCTGCTCTGTAGACCAAGGAGGGGGAATGCCATACCATGTGGGAGGTGTGGTCATCCACGTGGGCCTCTCACTCACGCTAGCGCGGCGAGATGACGAGCCTGAGGCTCTAGCTGGACGTGGAGAGCGTCTAGGTACATCTGGGGTCGCCTCCGGCTGGTCCGGAAACGTGCCAAACTCCTGCTCCGCTCCTCCTCCACTCTCAAACTGATCTCCCATATCCTCCTCCTCGACAACCGGTGGTGGGACATAAGGGGGAGCTACTATCCTGTTCGCATGCATAGCATCGAACGTCTCCTTCCAATTATGGCGTCCCGCCATAATGGAATACTCTGGCAGCCACTCTATACCCCTGCCCGTCCTACTCTCCCAGGGCATGCCCGCATAAGGCGGACCTCTATGTGTGGGGAAAATGAGACCCCTAACCATGAAAGCATGTAACCCTAAAGGTACGGCCGGTATGCGGGTGCAGGCAGAAAAATCAACACCAAAACTCCTAGCAATGTGGGTAACTATCCCACCATATCCGATGTTTCCCTTCGCCTTGTTCTTGAGCTTGCTCATAGTAGCAGCCAAGAGAGTAGCACAATCAGCACGGCGTCCATAAAGCATGGAGTAAAGCAAGAATAGCTCATCCGTCTTGATCTTTTGGGGCGTCTCCGTCCTAGGAAAGAGACACTCCGAAAGAACACGGTGAGCTATCTTCAAGGATAGATGGTACATCAATCTAGCCTTGGTATCAGCGGGTTGCCAACGGTCCTCGTCGGCGTATATCATCGCAACCTCCTTCCAAAAATCTTTGGCATAAACGCCACTCGGAAATCGACCATTGAAGGTCTCATGGAACCCGAAAATGGTCCCAAACTCACGGATACTCAAATGGTAGTCTCTTTCCATGAGACGGAAAGAGACGGTCCTATCTACGTGGCTGTGCTCAAAGGATGTCACAACCTCCCGTGTAATCTCCTCATAGGCGTCTTCTCGGATAGCCGAGAAGACAACTAATCCTGCTCTATCCAAGAGCCAAGTAAGATCCTCCACAATGTTGAGAGGAACTAGATTCTCCAACAACAAGTATCTAGGGCCAATCACTGGCCTCTTCTGGATCTTCTCGAATGCAGCGAGATGGTTCTCATGTATGGTCGGGATTCTAGGGTGAGGAGGTGAGGATGGAGGTGAGGGTGAAGATGGTGGTGAAGGTGAGGATGGTGGTGCCCTAGAGGATGAGGAGGAGGAGGGATTACCCTTCCTTTTCTTATTCTGGTTACCCTTCTTCTCTTTTATCCTTCCTGAAACTCTTCTCACAAAATCCATTCTGCCCAAAATTACGGTCTGTTCTTCAGGAATTACGGCCGTGGTTTACCTAGAGACCGTGATTCGTCTCAGAAATTCACAAATCTCAGCAAATCAGCAATCAATCACCACAACAAGCAGTCCTAGTCTAATTCCTTCCAGTCTCTATCAGTTCTTCCTAAAAATCTATAGCAAAAATGAACCAAATTGGCGAGAATCAAGAAGAAAGAATAAACCTCTTTTTCGGATTGAAAAATCCGAATTGTGCGTTTGTTGATGGATTTCCGCTCGGTTTGTCGCTTGGATCTTGTTTGTGGTTGAATTTGCTTCAGTTTAGGAGGAAGAATCGTTAGAAACGATTAAAAAACGAAGATTTAGAGGAGGTCGTGGATTTTCGGCAATTAGGTCGTGGAAAGAGGGATTTTTGGTTGGTTTTTGTGAAGAATGTGGCTTATATAGTGGCCGGCAAAATTTTTGAAAATCACGGTCTGTCGGGGTGTTCCACGGCCGTGGAAGTGTACGGAACCGTGGTTTTGGTGATTTTTCAAAGGCTTTTGGAAATTACGGGCACTGTAGCTATGACGACCGTAATCTAGACCGTGGAACCCTCTGTAAAGCTCCAAAGTCCAAATTTCGTCACTTTTCTTCGACATTATTCTTCCCTTTTCCTTTTCCATCGATCCTACAACCAAAAACACGAACATACCGGAAGAAATCGAGGCAAAATAAAGCGAAAACGTCTATTCTAAGCTAAACTATGAATCGAAAACAAAAATGAAAATGCAATACCTTGGGTTGCCTCCCAAGAAGCGCTTTGTTTAAGGTCCGTAGCTAGACCAATCTCGCACTTATTCGAGTGCGGTAGGCGCGAACTCCTCAGCTTGGAGTTCGGCGTATACTTCTTGAGTCGTTGGCCGTTCACCTTGAAACTTCCGCTCGCTTCACCCCATACTTCAACTGCACCATGGGGGAAAATACGCTTAATTAGAAAGGGTCCGGTCCAACGGGATTTAAATTTACCTGGAAAGAGGCGAAGTCTTGAATTGAAGAGGAGAACTTGATCTCCTTCTTTGAAGTCCTTTGGAATGATATGCTTATCATGCCAACGCTTTGCCCTCTCCTTGTAGATCTTAGCGTTTTCATAAGCGTTCAAGCGGAGTTCATCCAGCTTATTGATGTATAGGAGACGCTTCTCTCCCGCTTCCTTCAGTCCGAAATTCAGCCACTTGATAGCCCAAAACGCTTTGTGCTCCAGCTCTACCGGCAAGTGACAAGACTTTCCATACACAAGATTGTATGGCGTGGTTCCTATGGGAGTCTTGTACGCAGTCCGGTATGCCCATAATGCATCGTCAAGCTTCAAGGACCAATCCTTCCTAGTCCTTGAAACTGTTTTCTCTAGAATTCCTTTGATCTCCCTATTTGAGATCTCAACTTGTCCACTCGTTTGTGGATGGTAAGGGGTAGCGACCTTGTGAGTAACCCCATACTTAGCTAGAAGAGCTTCAAAGCGACGGGCTATGAATTGAGAGCCTCCATCACTAATGATCGTCCTTGGTGTCCCAAATTGCGGAAAGATGGTCTTGTTGAAGAACTTAACCACCACCATGGCATCATTTATGGGAGAGGCAATTGCTTCCACCCATCTAGAAACGTAATCTACCGCCAATAGTATGTATTGGTTTCCACAAGAGGATGGGAATGGTCCCATGAAATCAACTCCCCAAACGTCGAAAATCTCCACCTCTTGGATGTTGTTGAGGGGCATCTCATTCCTTCTAGAAATATTGCGTGTTCTTTGACAAGCATCGCAGCAAGAAACAAAGGATTGCACATCTCTAAATAAAGTAGGCCAATAGAATCCAGATTGCAATACCTTTGCGCTAGTCTTCTTCGAACTAGCGTGTCCTCCACAAGGTAGTGAATGACAATGGCGGATGACACTTAGTATCTCATCTTCCGGCACACATCGCCGAATGATGCCATCCGGACCTCTCTTAAAGAGGAGAGGCTCGTTCCAATAGTATTCCCGGACGTCCTTAAAGAACTTCTTCCTTTGTGCGTAGGATTATCCGGGCGGTATCTCCTGGCTAACCAAATAGTTAACAAAATCAGCAAACCATGGTTCGTTACCTTTGGAGATCACGTTGATGCACTCCTCTATGATGTGTAAGTGTTCGTCCGGAAAGGAGTCATCAATGGGTAAATGGTCGTCCTCTAGATGTGTTAGGCGACTCAAATGATCGGCAACAGAATTTTCCGAGCCTTTCTTGTCGCGGGTCTCAAGATCGAATTCTTGTAGGAGAAGAATCCATCTAATTAGCCTTGGCTTCGCATCTTTCTTCGCAAGGAGGTACCGGATCGCAACATGATCCGTGTAGACTATCACCTTTGCACCTACAAGATAAGAGCGAAACTTGTCAATAGCATAGACAATGGCTAAAAACTCTTTTTCGGTAGTGGCGTAGTTGAGCTGTGCTTCATCTAGCGTCTTGCTAGCATAGTATATGGCGTGGGTTCGCCCTTCCTTTCGTTGTCCAAGAACAGCTCCAATTGCTACGTCACTAGCATCGCACATAATCTCAAAGGGAAGAGTCCAATCCGGAGGTTGGATAATAGGTGCTGAAATTAGAGCTTGCCGAATGGTGTTAAACGCATCCAAACATTCCTGCGAAAACTCAAAAACCGCATCCTTCATTAATAAATTAGTGAGAGGTTTTGATATCTTAGAAAAGTCCTTAATGAAACGTCTATAAAATCCAGCATGTCCTAGGAAACTTCTTATCCCTTTCACCGAAATTAGGGGATGAAGTTTCTCTATGGTCTCTATCTTAGCCTTGTCTACCTCTATCCCTCTACTAGAGACTAAGTGACCTAATACAATCCCTTCCTTAACCATGAATTGACACTTCTCCCAATTAAGAACTAGGTTAGTGTCTTCACATCTTTGCAAAACAAGAGAAAGGTTAGAAAGCTAATCGTTAAAAGAGGAACCGTATACGGAGAAGTCGTCCATGAAGACTTCCATGATTTCCTCTACGTATTCGGAGAAGATGGCCATCATGCACCGTTGGAAGGTGGCTGGGGCGTTGCAAAGCCCGAACGGCATTCTCCTATAGGCAAATGTACCCCAAGGGCACGTGAATGTGGTCTTCTCTTGATCATCCGGATGTATCGGAATCTGAAAGAAACCACTATAACCGTCAAGGTAGCAAAAATGTGAATGTTGTGCTAACCTTTCAAGCATTTGATCAATGAATGGCAGTGGAAAGTGATCTTTCCGCGTTGCGTTGTTGAGCTTGCGGTAGTCTATGCACATCCGTCATCCAGTCACGGTTCGGGTAGGAATGAGTTCGTTGTTCTTGTTGGTGATTACCGTAATTCCTCCCTTCTTCGGAACTACTTGAACTGGACTCACCCACTTACTATCGGAGATAGGATAGATGATACCTGGATCAAGAAGTTTAAGAATTTCCTTCTTGACAACCTCCTTCATGGTCGGATTCAACCGCCTTTGAGGTTGTCTTGAAGTTCTAAAGTCTTCCTCCATTAATATCTTATGCATGCATAGGGAGGGTTTAATTCCTACTAAGTCCTCAATAGTATAGCCTATAGCTTTCCTATGTTTCCTAAGGACAATCATGAGCTGTTCATGTTCATCTATGCTTAGTTCGGAACTAACGATAACCGGAAAGGTGGAATTAGATCCTAGAAAAGCGTACCTTAGATGAGTAGGAAGTGGTTTGAGTTCCATTGCTTTCGGAGCTTCTAACGATCCTTGAGGAGCATCCGACGTCTCCTTAGAAGTTTCTAAGGGTGTTGAGTGTGTGGGAGAAGAAACAGAAGAAGTTGAAGAAGTGTCTCGATCACTCTCTTCCACGGCCAAAATTACGGGTGGATCTTGTCCTCCACGGCCGTGGTTTAGGGCGTGGAAGGGGAATACGGTTGTCACATCTTCTCCACGACCGTGTAATCCCCTGGAGTGAAGGATGTTTTTGGTTATGAAATCCACGGCCGTGGAATACAATGTATGACCGTGAATTCTCACGTTTTCTGCTTCATCGTGGAGTTTCTCAAACTCCTCTTCATGCATCTCTTCTTGTGCTTCTAAGGCTTCAATTTCCTCTTTGCACTCTTCCTCTTCCCCTACATCTGTTAGACTCATAGTAATAGATTTTTGTAAAGGATCGTTAAAGAGAATCGTGCTTACCTCCTCCCTAGATAAACCTTCTTCATCTTGGACATCGTAAATATCCTCGTCGAAGATCGGCTCCTTCACTAGAGTGGAAAGAACGAACTCTACTTTCTCTTCTCCAATATCAAAAGCGAGTCTACCATTCTTGCAATCGACCATGCAGCCGGAATTTGCAAGAAACGGTCTTCCGAGTATGATCGGGACCGGACTATCTGCAGGAATGTCAAGCACGACAAAATCAATGGGAACAAAGAATTTACCTAGCTTGACCGGGACGTCTTCTACAATACCGACGGGGCGAGTGATGGATCGATCCGCCATGTATAACGTCATCTTCACCGGTTTAGGGTCGCCTAAACCGATCTTCCTGCACAATGCAAGTGGTATGATGCTCACACTTGCTCCTAAGTCACATAAAGCGTCGTATGTGACATCTCCCACTCCAATGGGAATACAAAATGACCCCGGATCCTTCAATTTTGGGGGCATTTTCTCCTTCATGGTCTTGATGAGATCCGAAGAATCCGAACTCATCTTGACCTCACCAAAATCTTCTGGCTTCCTCTTGTTGGAGAGGAGCTCCTTCAAGAACTTGCCATAAGCCGGCATACCTACAATAGCATCAATGAAGGGTATATTAATATGCAGCTTACTCATGAGTTCTATGAACTTACCAAATTGTTTATCTAGGCACGCTCGCGCTCTAGATTGAGGGAATGGTAGGGGAGGTTTGTAAGCTGGAGGAGGAACATAGACGTCTTCCTTCTCCTTCCCCTTCTCCTTGCCTTTTTCTACGGGGACTTCAACGAACGTAGGCTGCGGGTCGGTAGTAGTCACTCCGCTCCTAGTTGTTATCGCCATCACCCTTCCTTTAGGGTTGTCCTCCGTCTTTCCTGGAAGTTTCCCTTGATTCCTAGGAACTTCCTGCGCGTGGTTGAACATTTGGTTTTCTAAAACCTTTTGAGCTTTGTCAACCTTAGAGACTTGATCATCAACCTTGATGAGGCGGTTCTCCAACCCTTGAAGCTTTCCCAAGATTGTTTCCAATATGGGATCGGGCTTCTCCTTCCCCGAAGTGTTTCCTCCATTAGATGATTGCCCCTGGCTTTTTAAAGGAGTAGAGGAAGAGGAAGGTGGAGTTAGTGAATTTGAGTTGGAAGGATGAGAGTTACCGGAATTTTATTGATTGGAGCGCCAATTGTTGTTGTTTGGACCCCTATTGTTGTTCCAATCGTTGTTCCGGTTGTTGTTGTTTCCATTCCAAATGTTATTCCGGTTGTTGCCCCGGTTATTGTTGTTGCCCAAATAACCAACATCCTTCCCTTGTTGCTTTGGAAAGTTGGTCTTGATAGCTTCCTTCAACTCTTTGATCTCATTGTTGAGGGAGAAAATCTGATTTTGAGCTTCATGTGTGAGCTTTGCTCCTTGCTCCACACGATTTCCCTCCACTTTCCGGTGAGAATACTTCTCTATGACTCTTGCTTGCTTCTCAATGAAGTCCCAAGCGTCATCTTCTCTCATGTCCATGAACGTTCCACATGAGAGGGATTGGAGGTTGAATTGCGTTCCCGCATCCAGCCCCTTGTAGTAAATCTCCAGCAAGGCAAGCTTGGATATGCCATGATGAGGGCAATCCAAGAGCAAATCCTGAAACCTTTCCCAAGATTGAAACAAACTTTCGTTAGGTCTCATGGAAAAAGCATTAATCTTACCTCTAAGTTCCGCCGTTTTGGAAGGCGGAAAGAATTTGGTGAGGAACTCCGCGGAAAGGTCTTCCCACGTATCTAGTTTCCCACTAGGAAGAGCTTGGTACCAAGACAACGCTTTCCCCTTCAAAGAGAAGAAGAAGGGTTTGAGCTTGTAGCTGTTGGTAGTAGCATTCTTCGGTCTCATCGTCTCCATCATACACTCAAAGTTTTGCAAGTGTTGGTGTGGAGATTCAGCGCTTGTACCGCCAAACTGGTTTTGGCGAACAAGAGTAATAACTTGAGGGTTAAAGCTAAACCCTTGCACATCTTCAGCATCAAAATTCACGCCCAAGCGGCGTGGTTGTTGTGTTGGATCCATCCGCTGGCCAAGAGTTCTTGGCTCATTGTCCACACGCTCTATCCTTGCATTCCTAGGTGGAACACGGCGATTAGCAGCTCCTTGTGGATGGAAAGGATTCATATTGATCGTGGGATCAATTTCCTCTAACGGTGGCATGGAAGAGTCACTATCATCAGCGGATGAGTGACTTCTTCTTCTAGTTCTTGATCCCCTCCTTGAGGATTTCTTGCTTCCTTTATTCTTAAGGTCGCTCAACTCTATCCTCATTTGGAACATCGTATCCTGTAGTTTGCTGATTTCGGACTGATGACGATCCGTTTCATCCCGGCGGAGGTTCTCATTCCATTGGAGTTGAGCTTCCTTCTCCGCCAACTCCGCTTGAAGATCACGTTTGTGTTCTTCAGCCATCTTCTTTTCCTTGCGCTTTTGCCTTAAAGTTTTCTCTAGCTCTTGATCAAGAGGTAAGAGATCTTCGGTGTTCCTAGACCTGCGCATGCACTCAAAAAGATATCAAATAACGAGAGCAAGCTCCCAAGCTTGACAACCGGCTACCGAATTCGGCCGAAACCAAGTCCCCGACAACGGCGCCAAAAACTTGTTCGCCCCTAAAGGTGTGTGCAAATAAGCTTTAAATTTATAAAACTAGAATCAAGCAGCGAACCCGCAGTGTACGGATCGACGTAGTTAAGCAAGAATTCCAGAGTATCGAACACAGGGATTTGGGTGAGAACAAATTCGATTGCAGATTATCAAGCGAGAAGTATGAGAGTTTTGCAAATATTGGGAAAACAACAATCCTAAAGATCCAAGTATCCAGCTGTGGCAATCGATTCAAGATATACTTAATGATATAAAGACATAGTTGAGATATGCAAAGGTATACTAATGTAAGGTAATCGTACGGTGAAGTTCCAAAAACCTTATGTAACTCATCTACAAGGCACTCTCTATACAGGTTGTTGAGGCTCAATATAGAAAGATTCTAAAGGTGAGAATTAGTATCGAATACCCAAACTTGTAATCCAAGGATCAAGACTAACTTAACCGATTAAGGTTGTGACACTCACAATCGAGGTAGAGGTTGTTGAGGCTTCACTACCACCTAGAAAAGACAAGTCTAAACTAAGTCAAAGAAAATCTTTAACTTTGAATTAAAGTAAAAGCAGGTTCGTAAACTTGAGGGAAATTACGGTTGGATCTTGAGATTCCACGGTCGTGGAACTCAAGAACAACCCGTAATTTAGGGTTCGTCGACGATTCTCTCAAACTCTCAAGGTCTAATCTGTTTTGCGATCGATCTATCATCATCTAAGCCACAACTATCAACCCTTCACCTTAGAATTGTCAAGGGTTTCTAGCCAATAACAGTCATGTTGATATCAATTCAAGAATTAAAAGATAGAAAGATGAAAACTTTCAAGAACTTTCAATAAACCTCCAAACCAATCTCAAAGTCACAATCAAGAACAAATATCGTCACAAGATCCGTAATAGAACAAACAAACACAATCTTAGGAAAGAAGGAAGAACGGGATGTCAATCCGTCTTCTAAATCAAACCTAAACAAGAAGAGAAATCTTCTTGCAAGAAACCTTCCGAATCTTCCGTCAATCCGGGAAAATATGGAAATCCCAACGATAATCTCCACCAAGTGCGAGATTAGGGCAATTCCAAGCACGAACTTTGATCTCCAACGAGATCTCCCAATGCCTCTAAACGAGGGTAAGCGTCGATAAACTATGATAGCCGTTATGCGGTGATAGCGTGGGTTGTCCTCCTAAGTGAAGATGACGGAATCTCCTTTCGTCCGTCTTTTTATAGGGCAAGATAAAATATCGGCCCGGCCCAATCTTCAAAAGATCGTGGCTTCAAAGTGTGGCGAAAAAGATCGCCAAGATCACGGTCGTGGAAGTTTCCACGACCGTAATTTAGAGCGTGGATTAGGTCACGGTTTGCACCATACGTTCCACGACCGTAATAGTTACTGGAATGCATCACACTTTTCTTTGCAAGGATCCATGGCCGTGGAACTGAACGTGGTTTGTAATACGGCCGTATTTTAGAGCGTGGTTTAGGGCAAGAACGTGATTCTTCCTTAGCCTCGCGCATTCCTCAAGTTAAACTCCAATTTGCTCCTAAGAATGCCCTCAATCCATGGACATATCAAATCAACTCTTCTTTGCTTGATTCTGTTCGGAAATAGCTCTTAAGTACCTATAATCAACATAGAACTAGTGTAGACATCCATATCGACAATATAGGAAAACTACCTCACTTATGCAACAATGTTCAATCAAAGACTATCAATATGAATCAAATACGTTTAGAAAACGTGACTAAAGTATCACAATATTTCATGCTAACATTTAGGAAGAATTGCAATTGAATATTTTCAAGATTTAGCGTATTTACGGCATTTTACGAGTTTTTTTCAAGCCTTTTAAATCGGCTCTAATGGCGGGATTCCGGCAAAAAACACGACGAGATTTTTTTAAAAAAATTTAAATTTGTTCTATTTTATACATATTAAAATTGAAACTCAAACTTTAGTTTGAAAATACAATTCAAACTGCAAAGAGAAACTTTAGAAATAAGAAGTGAGAGTGTAGAGATGTCACAATATCCGTCCGTCGAGCTTTGTGAGCTCGAGGAGACATTGAGGTGCATGCATAACTTCCCACTCTCATTGACGTAGAAGTTTAGAAACAAGCACCTCCCACCCATGAAGATACTCCTATAATTTCTTAGGAGGATGCAACATCATCATCATCACAATATGCTCCGGATTGTCATACGGAGGAGTCGGATGGTGAACCACATCTAGATGAGATTCTAGATCGTGAGTAGGAGCAGGAACCTGTTATCAAGAGTAGATACTTGTTGAGAATGAGCATGTACTTGTGGAGCATGAACATTTATCTATGGAGGATGAGTATGGACTTGCTGACGAGGTACAAGAGCCTCAATATGGGGAGGCACATTGAAGAACTGAATAGGTAAATAATAAGGATATAATGACTCTAAAAAGAGGGGTTGAATAGAGTATGGGAACTTTTCGCAATATCGTATATCAAGGCCTTGAAGTCGATTTGTGCACTTAGTGACGGAACTGGTTCTCAAGGCTTTGAAAGGGATTTCAAGGCCTTGACTTCGAAACCTACAAAATAACGTTAGTCACAATTTAAGCGATATAATGTGCGGAATAGAAAAGATCAACACAACGATATGTTTACGAAGTTCGGCCCTAACAGCCTACTGTCCGCCTAGGGTTTCAGGCCCTAGGATTCTAACCATCTATTATCTACTTTTTGGGAGTCCCAGATACAACCTTGAAGAACTTTCCTTATTCTCTCAATGTAGCCTCAATGCTACGATCTAGTCAACTCTATTCTAGCAATAATTGCCTAGTTACTTCGCAGAGTAACACCCTCGAGTATAACATTCTCTAGATATGCCAATGGAGCTCTAGTGTTTTTCTCATTCTACGGATGCGAATGTTTGTAAGATAAAGAGGAAGAAAATTTTTTTTTCGAACAAATGAAGATGTTTGATCGCTTGAAGACTTGGTTTCTTATCCGTGTAAGCTCGTTGTTTTCTTCTTTAATCGCCATCTTCATTTATAGTCTTCTATGGAGATCTTCTTAGCCGTTGTAAGATAGCCTTTGTAACGTTCTTCTTTCTCCATGGAATACGCTGCTTGGTTGAGGTGAAGTAGCCGTTGTAAGATCTTCTTTCTTCTAGATCTTCTCTCTTCTACTTCTTCTCTTCGACGCTCGTTGAGGATCTTAATCACCGTGATCTTTTCTTTGAAAATGGCGTTGAAGATCTTTGTCATTGAAGATCTTAACTTAATATCCAAGATCTTCTCACTTGGAAGCCGTTGGAGATTTGCCTTTTGATAGCCTAGATCTTCTTGTTATTGATGTGCCAAGATCTTCTCTTATCTTCTTGCTCCTTCGGTTGAGATCTTGTAAGATCTTCTTGTTATGCCGAGATCTTCTTTTAATCAAATCTTCTCAAATCTTCTAACTCTTTTGGTTGAGATCTTCTTGTTTTGGTTGTTAAGATATGCGTATATTGTAGTAAAACCCTTATGTAATAGCTAGGATTTCCGAATTCTAATTAATGTTGATTAACTTAATCGTTGATAGTAATTGACATATAACTCACGAAGATTTCGCAAGTGATGAGTATGAGTCCCACCGTTATGTTCCCAGCGTAATTTTGGACGGTTGGGAAAATTTTTACTATTTCCTCCGGGTAATTATTTTTACCCTCCGGTGTTATTTGGAGCATTTGGGAGCTTCAAATAATAAAAATGCAGTTGAGAGAAATGATCAGGACATCGGATATGTCCTAGATATGAAATAACATGGAGAGGCCAAGCGGCCAAAAGAGTCGTTATTTCGTTTATTAACGGCTAAGAAAGACGGCTTAGGAATACACCTTTTTCGAGACAGTTGTGGATTAATTATGCCTACAATATTCCAGATTTATTATTCCAATCTTGAGAAGTTTGGAGAAGGAGGTTCGACCCGCCTTTGGATCGGTTAAAGGATAATTATCGACTTCGCTAAAGGATAATTATCGTCTTCACTATAAATAGCGGAAAATCCTTTATTAATTCATTTTCTTTCACGTTTCCTCGTAAAAGCTCTGATTTCTCTCAACCTTCAAACTCAGATCTACTCTCCGTTTCTAATCCGATTTCAATTCCGTTTGAGTTTCTGGATTCCTCTCTTCATTCTCTTCATATCGGTACCGAGTTTCTGCATTTCCGAGTATATGGAGGGCTGGTCGAGCATATATGTCACCAGGAAGGTTCCGTCGCTCAAATTCCGGTGAATTTGATGTTGTCCATGCGTAGCCCATGTTGTTGTAATTCCGAATCTTCTTTCAGATCATCAATCGGGTTAGTAACGAATAAGTTATCAATTTATTCGTTTTCCGTACGACGATTTGGCCTAAATGACTTTAGGCTTGTCAAATACGACAATTAGAAATTTCATTATGGTCGTTATATTATTCTGGTGATTTTGGGTAGTTTGTTTCATGAAATCTGATGACAGGTGGGTTTAGAAATTGCATGCGGGTAAAACGTTATTTTGGTGAAATTTAATTAATTAATTAAAGTTTAATTAATTAAATTAAGATTAGAACTGAGATTGAGGAATGTCGATGAGATACTACCTTGAGATCTGAGGAATTGTGAGTTATGTTGAGATATTGAGGTTTAGTTGGTTGTGAGGCTTATAGATTGAGTATGATCTTTATGGATCCCTTTGGGTCTAGGTGTGACCCCTTTGATGAATAGAGGTTGATATATCTCTTTATGCCTTGTTTATAGGCCGTGTTGTCCCTCCAGTGTAGAGGTGATCGTGGTTGAGTTTGTACGAGGTTGAGGTAAGTCCGTAGGACTTACTTAGCTACCATCCCTATATTGGGTGTTTGCATGAGTGGTGTGTGCGTTATATGTTTTCTATGATAGCATGATATATCATTTATACTGACCTATGTTTTATTAACTGCCCCGTTGCGTGGCTGTGATAACCCTTCCCTTTCATCCTGCCATGGAGTCTGGGAGGTTCTCTGACGTTAGGCCAGACTGGTTTACAAGAAGGGCGCAATCCACTCCCATAGGGTACACGGGTTGTGTGACCGATACTCGTACAGCTGGATATAGCACTCAGAGGTGAGGATGTATCGGTCCTCGTGTCACATACTTTCATCTATCTATATATATATATACGATTTGAGTGAATGACTATTATATAAAGATGATAAAATGGGTAAATGTGTGATAGCATGCTGATGTGTTTACTTTCATGATTGTGCTTGTGCTTATGCATTACCTTATATATGTATGGTTAGCTAACGGTTTCATACCGTGTTGTAGATGTTTGCAAGATAAGCGTTGCTGGGTGATCTGGCAGGGTGACAGGCCGAGGACTCTCGTACATTAGGTGGTCGGTTTTGGGGTTGTTTATGTTTTCCCTCCTGCGTGAGGATGATGTCTTGTTTTCCAACCTGTGTGAGAATGTCGTTTCATACTCGGCTATGTTGTTGTTTACCTTTGGTTATACAGTTTATACGGTTTTATGTATTTGTTTTTACATCTGTCAGCGTCATGTTGTAAGGTCCAGTGAACTTGTTGTCGGGCTAGGGTTAGGATCCATTGTGAGATCCTAGCCCAATGTGACATCCCGAGTCCCGCGGAATCGAGGTGTTACAGAGTTGGTATCAGAGCCTTAGGTTGACAACAATGGCACTTGCTACGTGCAATGAGGTTTGATTGGTAAAATAAACAGAGCCCATATGGGATTTGACGTTTTCAAAGGTTTTGGTTTTAAGTGTGGTTTTGGGATAGAATGTACGAGAACTCGTCACCTCTGTCATGGATCTCTGCAGCGTAGATATGAATATATATGTGTGTTATGGATTATGTGGATCTGTTATATATATATATATATATATATATATATATATATATTAATACATATGGCATATATAAAGCCTTATAAGATTAGGTGCGTATATCCTACAGATGGCACATACTAGAGCAATATCTGTAGTGGGACGAGGTAGGGTACACCCCCTCTTCCACCAATAACGTCACGTCAGAGACCAGTTTCCGCTGTTGTTTCGCCTATGGCAGAGAACGAGTTTGAAGAGGCTGATCATGTCTCCATGAGTAGATTCGAGTATCAAGAGTATATGCGCCAAGTATATGAGGCTGTAAGAGCGGTTAGACCTACACCGGATTTACCAATATCTGTGAGATCAATTGAAGCTTTTGGATCAGAGAAGAAGCAACGGACTGAATCAGCTAGTGGAGAAGCGAAGACGATGAACGTTGGACCAAGTCAGATATTTGGACAATCAAGTGGTCATTTGGCCAAGAAGACAACTGGCAAGGAACTTCAGTGTTTTAATTGCGGGAAGTTTGGACATTGGCGAGCTGTGTGCCCAAGGGCGCCAATAATATGCTTTACGTGTGGTAAAGCAGGGCATAGAGCAAAGTTTTGTCGACAGGGCAAGGCGTTGCCTTTACAAGTTCCCTCCCGGAATAAGATCATTCAAGGTGGACGGCGAAGATCGAGTTACCCTTTAGTCGCACAAGTTGCAAGAATGGGACGATTATGTTTCAATTGTGGCTATTCAGATCATTTGCGTTCTTAGTGCCCTTTGGCATCGATAGCTTGTTTCACTTGTGGTGAACTAGGCCATCTTGCCCCTTTATGTCATCAAGGTAGTGTTTCTTCTCAACAAGACCATTCTCTTTCCGGTGTAGAAAGAGTGGAAGTGGAGGTTATGACGATGACCTCAGTGATACCGGAGGAGCATAGGGCTGAGGTTGAGTGATGATAAGCAGTGGAGCTTCTGGCGTTAGTTGTTACATGTACCATTCTTGTTAATGGTTTACCTTTTTGAGTTCTTTTGGTGCTGGTGTTATGCCCTCATTTTGATGTATGTGTTGAACGTGGGTTTAGATGTGATATAGGGAGTACCCTTTACTTAGGGTTACTCAGTTGTTTTGGGGTCAAAGGTACCCGCGAGATGTGTCTAGCCCAATTATATCGGGACTTGTGATTTTCTCATGTAGACTTCTTTGTTATGTCTTTGAACGTGAGGAAGTAGTGGATCGAGTAGATCGCTATAAGTGTAGTTTGAACTATGATAGATGGACCCTATTGACCACTGTTATGATGGATTAGATTGTGACCTTTCTTGTGATAGAGATCTTGAAGGATGTGTATTGTTATCAATAACGAGGCTGATTGTGTGAGCCTATGAGGCCTTCTGATGTATGTAATGAGGAATACAAGAGTCTTGGTAATACGAGGATTTGTGAGTATGTTTGATATATCATCTAGTCTATGGTGTGGAAGAGCGTGGATTCCGGCATCAAGTTAGAGTTGGAGCATCTGAATAATTTTGAATATATCCATGTTTTCGTATGGAGGAAGGAATGTTAGATGTGCGTGAATTTTCGAGAATAAGTAAGATGATTATTAAGAACGAGTGTTCATTACCCCACCGCGATGAATGGATAGATTTGTTGCAAGGAGCTTCTGAGTTTTCCAGATAAGACTGGAGACCTGGATATCACCGGATGAGAATGAGCGAATAGGATGTGCCCAAAACGGCATTTCGGACTCGGTATAGCCACTACGAGTTGTAGTGATGTCATTCGAACTCACGAAGAGGAACGAAGTTTTATTGACTTAATGGATCCGCAATAGTGAGTTTTTGTAGATGATATCCTAGGGTACTCTCAGAGTTGAGAGGGACACGCAGAACATTGAAGAATATTTTATGAGTCTTGTAAGATTAAGAGTTGTATGTTAAGTACGAGTTTGAATATGTGACCTAACCTTTTGAGATCGTGTGACTTGTTGAAGGAATCTAGATTGATTCGAGAAGGATTATAACTGTTGTAGTTGGAACAATACCGACAAATGTCGATGAAGTTCGTAACTTTTTGAAGTAGCCTTTTCGCAGTAATCAGATATTATCGCTTTATGTGGAGGAGTTTATATGATAGCCCGATCGTGTATCAGTCTGTTGAGAAGACTATTTGATTTGTATAGTCCGAGCCGTGTTCTTATCGATTGAGGAGCGGAAGGAAGATGGACTTCTACTCCTGTATTAGCACGGCCATAGGACATTGGTGGTTTCGTGTAGTATGATGATGTTTCAATCTTGGCTAAGATGTGTTTTGATGTAGAAGGGCATAGTGATTACATATGCGTCTCGCCAGTTGAAGATGTATGAGGAGAACTACCCGACTCATGATCTGGAGTTAGTAACGGTAGTTCATGCTTTGAAGATCTGAAGACATTACATGTATGGTGCTACATGCCAGATCTTCACTAACCATAAGAGTCTAAAGTATAGTTTTACGCAGTGAGAATTGAATAAGCGCCAGCGTAGATGGTTTGAGCTAACCTAGGATTTTGACCTTGAGATTTCGATAACAGATTCAGACTGCTTTGGGGACAAGTCTACACTTGACGACTGCGTTTTACCCCAGACCGGTAGTCAGTTAGAGAGGACCATCCAGACTCTTGAGGAAATATTGCGAGCTAGTGTGTTGGATTGGGTCAAGGATGATCAAATTACCTCCCATTGGTTGAGTTCTCATACAACAACAGCTGTCATGCATCTATTGGGATGACGCCTTACGAGGCACTATATGGGCGTAGATATCGTACATCTTTATGATGGGATGAGCCTAGAAGTACCAGTGGGATAGCACCAGAGAAGATTCAAGATGCAATGACTCGAGTAGCACTGTTTAGGAAGAGGATGTTGGCGGCACAGAGTCGCTAGAAGTCGTATTTAGACAAGAGGCGCCGGCCTCTAGAGTTCAGAATAGGAGCTCATGTCTGGCTGAGAGTATCTCTGACGCAAGGCGTCAGACGTTTTGGCATAAGGGGGGAAGTTGAGTCCCCGATATGTCGGTCTTTTCTAGATACTGGATAGAGTTGGGAAGGCAACATACATAGTAGCTTTGCCTCCGAGGTTAGAGGGTATTCACCATGTTGTTCAAGTGTCTCAGCTAAGGGAGTATATACCAAACCCGAGACGCACTGTGAGTCATGATGATTTTAGTGGCCGAGGCAGACCACATGTTTTCTTAATATCCTGTTGCAGTCTTAGAATGAGGTATAAGACGTTTATGCTTGAAGACCATTCTAACGATGAGAGTTGCAAACCGGACGGTACACAACTTGGTTTTGGAAGATATGGCACTAAAAGTTGTAGAGCTGGTCGTCTTTCAAATCTAGCCATTGAAGCAGCACGTCGTGCTATAATCGGACAATTCAATCGTGCTATGAGTGACCAAGACGAGGCCACCTGAGTTACTGAGGATATATCCATAGGAACTAATCCGAGTTTAATGCAGAGAAGGTTGCACCGTAGACTTGCTGAGCAAGCCATGGTGGTATATATGAGATATATGTTGATGTGATTATGTGAGTATGTGATATGTGATGTTCTCTTCCGTGCTAGATTATTGTTGATCCTAGTGGATCTTGTTATGTTAGGGCGAGTTATTTATAGCTGGAGAAGTTTTACCTCCAAGCCCTTGAGCAATGATTTTACCATTAGAGAAGTTATACCTCCATACCATCGTGTGTAGGTCAGTTGGAGATGGTTCTACCTTCATGCTGTAGAATGAGATTAGGTTTAGTTGGAGATGATATTACCTCCATGTTTGGGATTTAAGCATAGAGATTTCTGGAGATGTTCTTCCTCCATACGGTCATTTGTGTTTTGGAGATGTGTTTCCTCCTTGATGATGAGTTGGTAGTTGGAGATGTTTTTCCTCCATGCCCTTGTGATGTGAGCCAGTTGGAGGTGTATTTCCTCCATACTGTTATAGTGATTATAGTTCTTGGAGATGTTTTCCTCCACGGTGTGATTAAGGATATAGTTGCCAGAGATGTTTTACCTCTGTACCTTTAAGATAGGATTAAATTGTTGGAGATGTTTTACCTCCACGCCTTTGGGATATCGTTATGATCCTGTTTTCTGGAGTTGATGATTCCTCCATGCTTATGTTTTGAGGTTATAGATTGTTATAGGTTGATACCTTTGAACGGAGATGTGATACCTCCGATAGAGACAGTGTTTATACCTCGGCATATGGGTACGAGAGGATTTGGGAATTGTTCAAGTTTCGGGACGAAACTTTTTTAAGGGGTGTGTGATGTAATAGCTAGGATTTCCGAATTCTAATTAATGTTGATTAACTTAATCGTTGATAGTAATTGACATATAACTCGCGAAGATTTCGTGAGTGATAAGTATGAGTCCCACCGTTATGTTCCCAGCGTAATTTTGGACGGTTGGGAAAATTTTTACTTTTTCCTCCGGGTAATTATTTTTACCCTCCGGTGTTATTTGGAGGACTTGGGAGCTTTAACTAATAAAAATACAGTTGAGACAAATGATCAGGACATCGGATATGTCCTATATATGAAATAACATGGAGAGGCCAAACGGCCAAAAGAGTCGTTATTTCGTTTATTAACGTCTAAAAAAGACGGCTTAGGAATACACCTTTTTCGAGACAGTTGTGGAATAATTATCCCTACAATATTCCAGATTTATTATTCCAATCTTGAGAAGTTTGGAAAAGGAGGTTCGACCCGCCTTTGGATCGGTTAAAGGATAATTATCGACTTCGCTAAAGGATAATTATCGTCTTCACTATAAATAGCGGAAAATCCTTTATTAATTCATTTCCTTTCACGTTTCCTCATAAAGCTCTGATTTCTCTCAATCTTCAAACTCAGATCTACTCTCCGTTTCTAATCCGATTTCAATTCCGTTTGAGTTTCTGGATTCCTCTGTTCATTCTCTTCATATCAGTACCGAGTTTCTGCATTTCCGAGTATATGGAGGGCTGGTCGAGCATATGTGTCACCAGGACGGTTCTGTCGCTCAGATTCCGGTGCATTTGATGTTGTCCATGCGTAGCCTGCGTCGTTGTGATTCCGAATCTTCTTTCAGATCATCAATCGGGTTAGTAACGAATAAGTTATGAATTTATTCATTTTCCGTACTGCGATTTGGCCTAAATGACTTTAGGCTTGTCAAATAGGACAATTATAAATTCCATTATGGTCGTTATATTATTCTGGTGATTATGGGTAGTTTGTTTGATGAAATCTGATGGCAGGTGGGTTTAGAAATTGCATGCGGGCAAAACGTTATTCCGACGAAATTTAATTAATTAATTAAAAGTTAATTAATTAAATTAGGATTAGAATTGAGATTGAGGAATGTCGATTAGATACTACCTTGAGATCTGAGGAATTGTGAGTTATGTTGAGATATTGAAGTTTAGTTGGTTGTGAGGCTTATAGATTGAGTGTGATCTTTATGGATCCCTTTGGGTCTAGGTGTGACCCCTTTGATAAATAGAGGTTGATATATCTCTTTATGCCTTGTTTATAGGCCGTGTTGTCCCTCCAGTGTAGAGGTGATCGTGGTTGAGTTTGTACGAGGTTGAGGTAAGTCCGTAGGACTTACTTAGCTACCATCCTTATATTGGGTGTTTGCATAAGTGGTGTGTGTGTTATATGTTTGCTATGATAGCATGAGATATCGTTTATACTGACCTATGTTTTATTGACTGCCCCGTTGCGTGGCTGTGATAACCCTTCCCTTTCATCCTGCCATGGAGTCTGGGAGGTTCTCTGACGTTAAGCCAGACTGGTTTACAAGAAGGGCGCAATCCACTCCCATAGGGTACACGGGTTGTGTGACCGATACTCGTACAACTGGATATAGCACTCAGAGGTGAGGATGTATCGGTCCTCGTGTCACATACTTTCATCTATCTATATATATATATATACGATTTGAGTGAATGACTATTATATAAAGATGATAAAATGGGTAAATGTGTGATAGTATGCTTATGTGTTTATCTTTCATGATTGTGCTTGTACTTATGCATTACCTTATATATGTATGGTTAGATAACGGTTTTCATACCGTGTTGTAGATGTTTGCAAGATAGGCGCTGCTGGGTGATCTGGCAGGGTGACAGGCCGAGGACTCTCGTACATTAGGTGGTCGGTTTTGGGGTTGTTTATGTTTTCCCTCCCGCGTGAGGATGATGTCTTGCTTTCCTCCTGTGTGAGGATGTCATTTCATACTCGGCTATGTTGTTGTTTACCTTTGTTTATACAGTTTATACGGTTTTATGTATTTTTTTTACATCTGTCAATGCCATGTTGTAAGGTCTAGTGAACTTGTTGTCAGGCTAGGGTTAGAATCCATTGTGAGATCCTAGCCCAATGTGACATCCCGTGTCCCGCGGAATCGGGGTGTTACACCTTAGCCGAATCCTTCCTTTGTAATGTTGTTCAAGGCATTCGAGTTCGTCCTTTGTATTGCTTTTCAAGGCCTGCACACAATTGAACAAACAAACCAAAACATAAGCCTCCATCATTCACGTATAACAAATTATAATTAAGGTGGAGTTATCACATGTAACACCCCGAATCCGCTAGATTCGGAGCGTTACGGGCTAGAATCTCACAATGGATCATGACCCTACCTTGACAACAAGTTCACTGGATCTTACAACAAGACACAAATAAATATAAAACAAAGACCATAAAACAGTATAATCGTATATCAAAACATATACAAAATCACAGTCGAGTACAAAACTGGCAACATCATAAACATATGTGGACATAAACATCCCAAAACCCTCGCATCTTAATGTACGGAAGCTCTTGACTAATCACCCATCTGGATCACTCTGTAGTCTTCCTATCATGTATAATATCTACAACACGGTATAAAACCGTTAGCTAATAGTTCATGAATAAGAATAATAGCAATAGGACATACAACACATCATCACATCACAATATGTAATGCTCACACACATATCCGTTTTTTGTCTTCATTACGTTATACCATTATTAATTAAACTTATTTTGTGACACGAGGAACACCCAGAACCTCGCCTCTGTCCCCTTTCACACAGGTTTGGAATCGGGATCATGCCTCCCCACCTGGAGTACCGGTCACAGAGAACCTCCAGACTCTCGACGAGCTTCATACAAGTTGTCACGAGCCTTTATAATACACTTGTTCCATTTAATATACAAATATGGTCGTTCTAGTCCGGTTAGGTTATCAATGTAACATTCATATGCACAAACACCACTATCACAATCACTCAAACCCATAAACGCTAGCTAAATAAGCCCGAAGGACTTACCTGTCACAACGTAGTCCTAAACAGTGGTCACGGTTTTCCCTCGAGGAAACGATCAGTGCCTGTATAAACAAGGCACACAAATAACAATATCTATCCACAGGCTAGGAGATTCCACCTCCTAGTCTTCAAGATCTCGCAAGATCATAATCATAACACAATCCACAATATCAATATCTTCAAAGATCATAACTATCAATCCATAAACTCAACATCTCACAATTCCTCACACCTCTCAAGGTATCATCTAATCAACATTCCTAAATCTCAATTCTAATCCTAATTTAATTAATTAAACTTTAATTAATTAAATTAACTTTCACTAGAATAACGTTTTGCCCACAAAAAATTTCTGAACTCACCTGTCATAAGATTTCATCAAACAAACAACCTGTAATCCCCAGAATAATATAACGAGCATAATGGAATTTCCAATTATCCATTTCGACAAGTCTAACGTCAATTTAGGCCAAATCGCAATATGAAAAACGAATAAGTTCATAACTTATTCGTTACTAACCCGATTGACGATCCGTAAGAAGATTCAAAATCACAACGACGCAGGCTACACTTAGACAAGATCAAATTCACCGGAATCTGAGCGATGGAACTGGCCCGGTGTCATATATGCTCGACCAGATCTTCATTAGCTCAGAAACACAGAAACTCGGTATAAAATGAAGAGAATGAAGAGAGAAATCCAAAAACTCAAACGAATTTGAAATCGGATTAGAAACAGAGAGTATATCTGAGTTTGAAGGCTAAGAGAAATCAGAGCTTTTACGAGGAAACGTGAACGAAATGAATTAATAAACAATTTTCTGCTATTTATAACGCAGACGATAATTATCCTTTAGTGAAGTCGATAATTATCCTTTAACCGATCCAATGGCGGGTTGAACTCCCTTCTCCAAACTTCTCGAAATTGGAATAATAAATCTGGAATATTGTAGGGAGAAATATTCCACAACTACCTCGGAAAATGCGTATTCCTAAGCCGTCTCTCTTAGCCACTAAGAAACAAAATAACGACTCTTTTGGCCGTTTTGCCTTTCCTTGTACTTTATATCTAGGACATGTCCGATGCCTTGATCATTTTTCTCAACTGCATTTTTTTAATTGAAGCTCTCAAATGCTTCAAATAACACCGGAGGGTAAAAATAATTACCCGGGGAAAAAGTGAAAAATTCCCCATGAGTCCAAAATTACGTGAGGAACATAATGGTGGGACTCATACTCATCACTTACGTACTCTTCGCGAGATATGCGTCAAATAATATCAATGATTAAGTTAATCAACATTAATCATCATTAATTAGAATTTGAAAATCCTACCTCTTATATCACACATATTCCAAAGGCAGTCCAGCATATCCCGGAGGCGAGTGCTTCAGCTACTCCGGAGTTGTTGACATGTTACGTTGGACACACAATTAGCATGAAATGGACCGACATAGTATAATTTCTTTTTCTTTTTTAAAAGTTTGACGTGGAAACACTTTTTCGTTGTTTCTTTAAGATAATGTTGATTTTTTAACTTACTGTAGGACAATCCCAAGAAGATCAGGGTCCTGAAGAGACTGGATGGGATCAAGAAGTACGTGAGTGGCCTAGAGATTTGAACAACCCATTTTCTTGGTTTGACTTGGCTAGACGTTGCGGACTTACATATTAAGAAGACCTTCAGTTATGTGGGGTCGTTAACTCATTGATCGCAACGTACGTCGAGAGGTAGCACCTCAAGACAAATACATTTCAGTTGTCTTGAGGTGCTACCTCTTGATGATCTGCGTTTGAGGCCTGACTAGCTCATTTCTGGCGGCGATTTCCGGTGAGCACTCAATAAGAGTTTTCAGTAGGTTCTGGATAGAAAAAGATTGACTCTTGGTTGTTTTTAAAATGGTTTAAAAACATGATACAATTCAATCATTTTAAATAACTTGTAATTGAAATCGAAAAGAGAAAAAGAACGAGAATAATATAACTAACTAAAACGGTAATTGTTCCCGTGTTCTTGACAAATATTGAAGTTCTTGATTTTTGTTAATGTCGGTAAACTCATCTTTGATACCACTTTAATACCGGAATAAGCCGTTTAATAACTATGGATCTTTCTACACCAACATGGCTGATACTCATATCGATTCTTGTTACAAGAATCGATCAAGTATAAGGATATGATGATGATGATTGTCACAATAATGATGTTCATGATAAGGGTTGGATGATAGGCGGTTATAGGGATAGAATGGGTGAATGGTCCGATGAATGATAACGATCGGTAGATGGATAGATCAAGGTCGAACTATATTAAACAACATGGAACACACACGGGAAACTAAGGCTCTAACACATAACCAAAAATGATCATATAACTCTTCCACTAGAATCTTACACAACAAGGGAAATGATGGTCCCTATAGTACAAGAAGGAGGCTTATGAATGATTAAGAGCACCAACTTCCTGATTCAAGGTGACACACCACAAAATAGTCCAAGCTATAAGGTTGAACAAGAATCCACTCACTCACTCTCTCTCTCTCTCTCTCTCTCTCTCTCTCTCTCTCTCCCTCTCTCTTCCTTGGGAAGACACACAGACTCGTGCAAAAACAAATGTATTTATTCGATTGGTAAAATGGTGAATAAAATTGGCCCAAAATTCCTCCAAGATAGAAGAGTTAACAACCTTGAAAATATATCTCTAATTATAAGATTGATGAGTGACAAATGTAACACTTTTTAAACCTTGTTTTCATGCATATCATACGCTATTTTTCATCCCATGTATGGTTTTTATACTAAAATCGCCTACTTTCTGTATTTCGGTATCTACCTTGACTTTTATGTATTTCAGAAATTTACGGCATCAAAAGTTCCAAGATTGCATCCTCCTTGAGGTTTAGAGCAGAAGAGAAGATCAATATGACTGAGGAACTACAACGCGAAGTCCGCAAGATCAGAACAAAAGAGAAAGATTTAAGATTAGAAGCAACAACTAGCGAAATGCTCACCAAATGGCAGTGCACTCCCATAGAGTGGCCATTGCAATGCCGTTTGGTTGAAACTTCAACGACATGGCCCATGCTAAAGCCCTGCCCACACAACCTTCGACTAGGATGTAAAACAACCACCAAACAATGGACATACAGTCGTATGACGGCTGTATACCGACCGTTTGGTAGGCCGTTTCACCACTGCAACAAGACCTTCCAAGTATTTGATTTCATCTAAGGAAAGTGTATATTTTGTGTAAACCGTAGACTCCGATTTCTCCCTCTATAAACACCCCCAACCTTAGGGTTAGATACGTTGATTCCTCCTAAATTCAGTAGTCTTCTATTCTCTCATTATTCTAACCATCAAATATTTTTGTTTTGCTTTGAAAGTTGCTCTCAAGGAACCAAACTATTGTAAGTTATGTCCTTCTTGATTCAATATATGACCTTTGATTTATATATCATCAACATTAGCTAAACTTCTTCCCTGATCTAAGGATTGAATGATCTCTATAATGCTTTAATATATTGTTTGAAAATATCTTTATGAATTAAGTTTTGATATTGTTTCTTTTCAAAAAGCTTTATTCCTACGTATTGAAAACTTTCAAAAGGAGTGACGTTTTTAATGGTTTATATAAAACAAGTGAAGGGCTAAAAGTGAAGTTTGTTTTATTGTAATTACTTAAAGTTTCGTTCTTTGAACCTTTTTAAACTGAAGGGCCACAATCAAAGGTTTTTCTTGGTATTTTTCGGATTTCTATGCTGTTAATGGGTTTTCCTATACTTGTCGAACCATTGGATTGAGAGCTACGTGAGTTGAAAAGCACGGTCTTGTTTTCTTGGATCAACCTTCCTCCCATTGGTAAACATACACAATTGCTTTGTTTGCCACCATTGCTTGCTTTACTACTTTCTTTATGCTTAAAATAATTAACTATTAGTGTTGTCCAATTCAGACACAATCCATGTGAATTCGATACCCGATTATTCTGCATCCGATCTCGTATCCGTGCGGGGGAGGTCGTTCTACTTCGGAAAAATTTCTACGATCAAATATCTTTCTTAACATAAGACAAGGTAAGATAAAATCTACCCTAAGATGAGATAACATGAGATCTATATTTAAGGTAAGATAACATCTAAATAAAATCTATCTTTAAGTCTTTTCTATAAGACTTAAAATAACATAAAAACATAAAATAGAACTTAGGCTAAAAAATAACATAAAAGGCTCTATACTTATAGAAAAACTCTTAATTAAAGGGGTTAGTTATGTGTTGGAAAATAAGATCCATTTCACCACTAAAGTCGTGCATTGCTCTATTTCCTCCGTATGTGAGTTTGCATGGGAAAGCAGGCTTCCATGTACATGTTCCTTTGCTTGCAAATGTAGATCTATCTTGCTTGATACGATTCCACCTTACATGCAAGTCTTTCATTCATCTCTTAGCATTTAATTTAATCATTTGAACTCTCCTTCTCTTATGTCTTCTTTTTAGCCTTAGTTTTTTTTTTTTTTTTTTTTGAAACAATTTGGTTTACTAGGCTTTTTCTAGTTTTGTGTTTAGTAGATGTACCCCTTGAGAGAAGGGTGTGTAAAGTTTGAGAATAAATACAAAAGGTTGGGGTATATTTACTTAATTGAAACATTAAAAAGTTTAGTTACTACTATAGTTTTTCAAAAAGGCCTAGTTACCAAAATTTGCCCTTTTTTTTGCTTCTATAGGAGATGAAGTCTTGAAATGCTCCCTCATAATCCTTAATTGGATTTATGTATTTTTAAATTAAAAATCTATTTAATGATAGTGAATCTCTTCAATATTATTCAATGAATCTCACCCACAAACACTTATGGTGATCTTAAATCTTGTACGTTCATTATTTAAGCCGATAGATGTTAAAGGTTCTTACTCCCTACTATAAGAGTAATTCTAACTTATATATATATATATATATATATATATATATATATATATATATATATATATATATATATATATATATATATATATGTGTGTGTGTGTGTGTGTGTGTGTGTAGTTAAATTGTGATGCGCGCGTGCGTAGCACGTGTACCAAGAATCTGTTTTGTGTTTCAAGTTGGGATTTAGTTCGTTTGATGCCTTGGTTCACAAACAAGTAATTGAAAGAGTAACTATTTGATTGCTAAAGAATACATTGTAGGTAAGCGAAGATACTGGTGTTATTGTAATTACAGTTTATATTATGGTAATTGATGTTGTTTGCGGCCGTGGTGGCCATTGAGTTTCTTGGTTGTCCATCCATCGAGATTTTAATGTGTTTTTTTCATTGTGTTGTTTTGTAGCACCCCAAGTTCTGGGAACTCGAAGCGTTACGGGCTAGTACCTTACAATGGATCCCGACCCTCAGAGTAACAATGACACAATGAATCTTAAAACAAGGCACACATAATAAAAACCAAAACTTTTGATAAAACCAAAGGTTTAAACAAAGGGAAGCGTAACAAACTCGCACCCGAGTTCAAAACAAAGGGAAAGAAACATCAAAAACATAAACCTGATCTCGTCCTATAATGTACGGGAACCCCGTCTGACCACACTGTCCGGATCACTCGGCAACGTCCCTAACCTACGGAATATCTACAACATCGGTACAAACCTTTAGCTAACATTCTAGATATCAAAAAGACTGTAAAGGCACACACACACATAAGGTAATATAAACATATAGTATGGTCACACTCAACCGGTTATTATCTTTCCTTAAGTTATCCATTCATTAATTCAACTTCTTCTGTCACATGAGAATCTCCTGAAACTCGCCTCCGCTTGCGTCTGCGGGCCTCAGTTGCAAGAGCACCTCCTAGTCTTCTATAGAACTAGACAAGTGGTCACCGCCCGGTTATCATACACTTGGGCTAATTACGGTTATAAAGGTCATCCTAGTCCGGTTATCCGTTATACAAAGGTAAACAACACAAACAAGCCAACACAATCATACCAATATGCGGAATGAAGCTAAGTAACTCCAAGGGACTTACCTCACTCGAAGGTAAGTTGTAGATCAAACAACAACTCAGTTTCTCGAAGGAAAGGAGGAAGGAAAGCCTGTTCACACAAGGCATCACGAATTAGGAACGAAATGGTTGCTAGAAGTTTATAACTTCTAGTCTCAATGATTTCTAAGAGATCTCCACAAGCTAGGGTAACAAATCCTAGTCTTATTGATCACCAAGGGTCAACAACATCGACAAAAGCCAAGGAAAGGAACTAGGAAAGCAAGGAAGGAAAGCATCTCACCAAAGACGAGGAAACTGTAGGAAGAACCGCAGGGGCGGCTGGACAAGGCATAGGGGCGGCGCTGGGCAAGATCCGCGGGGGTGGGTATGTGTAGCCGCACGGGTGGTGCACTAATAGAAGCGACTGTCGGGGTTTCTCTCGACAAAAACTCACAACAAGGGATCCAAAGCTCGATCCTTTGATCCACAAACTTAAAGACTCAACTAATGAAGCCTGTGAAAATCAACGAGTCAACACGAGAATGCCAACAAGAATGAAGACTCGATCTTGATCCTTGGAGAAAAATAAAAGGAAGAACAAAAGAAAAAAGTGAAACAAAAGAGAAGGGCATGCATCAACTCATGAACGTGAGGAAGAAATAAAGAAGGAGGGAACTTACACATTCAGGAAGATCACAGGAAGCAAGGCTGCAACTTTAGATGTTGAACGAAACCATATGCAAGAAACGGAAAAAAGAAGGAAAAGAGAGAATTTATGGGAAACGGGGAAAAAGATAGATGGAAGGACGTTCTAGTGTTTAAAACATCATAGGAAAACCGGCCCATAAAATAGAAGATCGGATCTTCTATATATAGAAAGAGATAAAACGAATGAAAAACAGATCAACGATCTGGAGCAAAACCGCAGGGGCGGTCTGCCCAGCCGCAGGGGCGGATCCCTTCACCGCGGGGGCGGTGAAGGCCAAAAACTAGAGTCTTACATCAGATCGATATAAAAAAAAGTTTTGTCCCAAAACTTGCAACAGCCCGAAAGATCACACAACAACAACACAAAAACGCTCAATTCAACTCATATATTCCCACTCGGGGCACATAACTCAAAACGTCACAAAAGCGTACACAAACTCAACAAATGAAACCGAAACGCAACAGTTGTGCTAAAGGTACATCTAGCTCAACATAAAACTCCGGATAGTTCCTCTCGATACTATCTTATATCTCCCAAGTCGCCTCATCAGCTCCTCGCATCGACCACTGAATCTTCATCATCGGTATGTCCCTCGATCGCAAGCGTCTTGTACTACGCTCTAAGACAGCTAGCAGATGCTCAACGAACGTATGGTCTGGCTCAACCACTAGATCCTCATGACTGACGATGTATCTTGGGTCTGGCACATACTCCCGTAACTGAGACACATGGAAGACTAGGTGAACACCCTCAAGCCTTGGTGGCAAAGCAAGTCTTTATGCTGTCTCTCCAACTCGCTTAAGAATCTCAAACGGTCCAACATATCTGGGACTCAGCTTCCCCTTAACACCGGAAGGTCGAACACCTCGTGTCAGGGATACTCACAACCAAAACTGAGCTCCAGAGGTCTGCGCCTCTTATCTGCATAAGACTTTTGACGACTCTGTGCTGCTAACATCCGCTCTCGGATCACTACTACTCGAGCCATATCGTCCTTGACCTGCTTAGGTGCTACACCGCTAGCGCTACTCGACTCATCCTAACACAACAGGGTATGTTATATCTTTCCGGAAAAAGCATCATAAAGAGCCATCTTGATCAAAACGTGCCAACTGTTGTTATACAAAAACTCCACTAAGGGAAGGTGATCTAGCCACACCTGTCCCTAGTCTAACACGCAGGCTCTCGACATATCCTCCATTGTTTGGATAGTTTGCTCGGACTGACCATCGGTCTGATGATGATAAGTAGTCGTGAACTACAGACTCATACCTAGGGCGGCTTGCACTTGCTGCCAAAACCTCGAGTTCAACCGCCCGTCTTTGTCAGAGTCTATAGTCTTAGGTACTCCGTGAAGTCATACTATGAAGAACCGTTAGGTGAATATAAAGGATAAAAGATACTCCAGAAGGGGGGTTGAATTGAGTATGATAACTTTTCGCAAAAACCTATCTCAAGGCTTTGAAACTTAATTCAAAGGCCTTGATGTCGATCTGAGCTCTTTGTGACACACTTTGATTTCAAGGACTTTGAAATTGATTTCAAGGGCCTTGACTTTGTTCACTTACACAAAAAGTTAGTCACAGTAAAGCAAATAAAGTGCGGAATGTAAAAGATCAACACGAGGATATGTTTACAAAATTCGGCTCTAAATAGCATACTCTCCGTCCCAGGGTATAACCGTAGGATCTAACTATCTATTATCAGCTTCAAAGAGTCCTAGATACAAACTAGAATAAATCCCCTTCTTCTCTCACTGTAGCCAACACTACGATCTAACTCCAACTATTCACCTTGCTATAATAGTCAAGTTACTTCACAGAGTAATACACACACTCTAGTATAACACTCTTTAGATATTCTAATGGAGCTCTCGAGTTTTATCTCTCTCTAGAGGATAACGCTTTATGTAAAAGAGAGAAAGAAAAACTTGTTTGATCGAATGAAGATGCTTTGGATCGCTTGAAGACTTTGGATGTTTCCGTGTAAGCTTGTGTTCTTTGTTCTTCAATCGACATCTTCATTTATAGTCTTCTTTGGAGAGGTCTTCTAGCCGTTGGGAAGTTGACTGTTGAAGATCATTATTCTTCTCCATGAAAGCCGCTTCTTGGTTGAGATGATGTAGACGTTGTAGATCTTCTATCGTCTTTATCTCCTTAAAGCACGTTGATCTCTCTTGTCCGTAATCTTCTCATACTTGTTGTGAAGATATTTGAATTCCGTTGAGACAGGATCTTTTGCGCCTTTAGTTGAGGATATTTGTGAGATCCTGTTTCGAATCAAATCTTCTTTGGTCGGTTGATTTTGAGCGTATCTTCTTGTTGAGCATATTTCCTTAGAAGATCTTATTTGATACTTGGTAGTTGAAGTTTGAATTCCTTTCAGCGTGCGTTGCATTTTTTAGATTGGAGCTTCAAGACCTTGGCTTCTGATCCCTTGAAATGGCTTTCAAGACCTCCGTCTTCAAGCTCTCTAAACTCTTTGTCTGTCCCTTGTATCCGATTTCAAGTCCTCTAAAGGTCCCTTGAAATGCGTTTCAAGACCTGCACACATTCTAAACAAACCACCAAACCAAACCAAGCAACTCGATATATAATCAATAAATTGTTAATATACAAACCACTTCATTTGTGTTTAAGTCTTCCTTCATCATCACCTATTCAAATATATAATCAAGGTAGAGTTTTCAATCTCCCCCTTGATGGAAGACATCACAAATATCGTACCTGCATTGTAAAGTTAGCGATGCATATAGGAATATTAAAACAAAAACTTTAAAAATGCAGACTACAGAAATATCGAATGTCGAATCATTTGTTTCTCCCCCTTTGTCTTTCAACAAGGGAGAAAAATAGTTAAAGCACGGAAGTTTGAAATATTACAACCCTAGAAAAATATTTCAAAACAACCACAAAATAAATCAAGTCTTTCAAAACAATGCTTTGATATTAGAATCAAGGGCCTTGAAAATCATGGTCATCCAGAAAAACTTCATTCATGATACCACTTCGAATTAGGACTCCCTTTCCTGAAATACTCCCTCATGCACATCTTTCTCCATCGATTTGCAGCATTCAAGATTTCATGATTCTTGAGGGAAATGTCCGTCCGACTCTGATCAGAATCTTCTTTGTATTTATTGACAACCCTAAATTCTTCTATGTGCAAGACGTCAGGATCTTTGGATGATGGTTGACCAATGGGGCGATCGTTGATAATTTTGTAGTACTGAGTCATGACTTTTTCAGCATCTTTAGTGGTGACTTGACCATCTTCTTCATTTGAGGCTTGATGTTGTTGGCTGCTGTAAGAGAAAGAGAATTTACATGAAACATCTAGTTAATCTTCTGGTTTAAAATTCCCAGTAAGTCTTGTGTCCCATCCACATGATCGGTAACAGATGATCTGAAGAATATGAGATCACTTCTCATAGAGTCCAGTCCTCGTTCTACAACCTCAAGTCGCTGCACAGTGGTATAGTTCCAGGCCAGTTGCTCTTTCAGAACCCATTCCCCTGTTGCAGTTTTCTTAATTCCCATGAGATCAAAAAATTCCTCATTTAGTTCTCCAATCATATAATGTTGTTCCTCAGCAGAGTAATCAATCGAAAAAATATCGAAAGATTTTAGGAAGCAAGTTTCCATATGGTAAATATGAATCACTGGGAGAATTTATGTTGTTAAGCATATCGGACAGGATAATTTGTGGAAGATTAACATCTAACCCATTCAGCACATGATACAAAAAAACAAACAGTTGATTTGTCAGCACATCCTTGTTATTAATCCTTTGTACCACACATCTAACCAGCAATGTACAACAATTCTGGCTTCAAGGGTTAAACAGGTGGTGGTAGGTTGTGGAAGAGCGTTGGGTAGAAGAAATTGTTCTTTGGCCATCTTAACAATTATAGAAGGTGTAGGGTGGTCGAAAGAGTTGTAGAGAGGAAGCCCTAGAATTTCAGCAATAATCTCAAAGGAAAGAGTAATTTTCTTACCTTTAACAACTTTTTTCAAGACAAGTTCCCCCCTTTCTCTTCGGGTTGTCAGGTTGACGTAGAACAACCTGGTTAATCTTGGAAAAGATGTCTCCCTAGGGTTGAGAATGATCTAGATTGAACTAGCTTGAAGAACCTCGAGGCCTGGTAGAGAGACATGTGAATAACTCTCGATCAACTAATTCACACATGCATTGATCCCGTTCGTTGAACCCATCCAGCCACTTCTTGACTGCGATTTGGCTTCCGAACCAGTGTGAAGGAAGATCAGTTTTGGTACATATTTCTGCATCATCCATATAGAATGGGGAACTGGAGCTTGAGTAGGAGTCGGAGTTTGAGTAAGAGGAGATATGAAGTACCCTCTGGCGTTTGGGAGAAGGGGATGCAACATCATCAACTGAAAATCTCTTGGAAGCCATGGAAATTTTTGAAAAAGAGATGAAGCAGTTTTGTGAAAAACGAAAGAGTAAAGCAAGGGGGTTTTGTAAAGAGAAGATGAAGAGGAAGAGATAAAGAAGGAAGAGAAGTGGTATTTAAGGGAAGAAGTCACATCAACGTTAGTTCATTAAGATTTTGAGAGAATCAAAATTTTGGGAGAATCACTTTTGATTAGATTCTTTTCATAAATTTTGTAACCACTTTTCAAAATTCTTTGAATCTGAAAATAAAGCCTTTGGAAATTTCTTTTCAAAATCTTTCTTTTAAAAATTTAGGAATTAAAATATCTAAAAGATATTAATCCCTAAATAGATCCGTGAAATTCATTTTACCCTTAAATCTCGTTTCAAGGCCCTTGAACTGCATTTCAAGGCCCTTGAAAAAGATAAGTGGGCTGCATACGAAGGATAAAATAAAACAATTTACTCTCCCTACGTTAATGCTTCCTTGTTCAACATACCAAACTCTAATCGAATAAAATTGAATTGACCTTCAGGTAGAGGCTTGGTAAAGATATATGCAAGCTGCAAGTCAGTTGATATAAAAGAGATCGAAACATCACCTTTCTCAACATGATCATGTATGAAGTGATGCCTTACATCGATATGCTTAGTCCTTGAATGCTGCACAAGATATTTAGAAATTGAAATAGCACTAGCATTATCACATTTTATAGGAATACCTTTCAAATCAAAGCCAAGATCACGAAGTTGTTGAGCTATCCATAGAAATTTGTGCATAATAGGCTCCCGCAGCTATATATTCGACTTCAGCTGTGGATAGGGCGACAAAGTTTTGCTTCTTGGAGTGCAAACTAATTAGGGATGCCCCTAAGAATTGGCAGCATCCAGAAGTGCTCTTTCTATCGACATTATAACCTACAAAATCTGCATCTGAATAGCCAACGAGGTGAAACGAGCTTTGACGTGGGTACCATAACCCTAGATCCTTAGCACCATTGAGATACCCAAAAATCCTTTTCACAGCTATCAAGTGTTACTCTTTAGGATCATCTTGAAATCTTGCACATATACACACGCTAAACATAATGTCAAGTCGACTAGCGGTTAAATATAACAAATAACCAATCATACCTCGATACTCCTTTTGTACAACACTTTTGCCATCTTTGTCATGGTCAAGCGAAAGTGTTGAACTCATAGGAGTCGTTGCGACCTTAGATTGATCCATCTTATACTTCTTAAGCAAGTCCTTGGTATACTTGCTTTGATTAAGAAAAATTACTTTCTTTGCTTGTGTAGCTTGAAGTCCAAGAAAGAAATTTAGCTCATCCATTAAGCTCATTTCGAATTTCCTGCACATGATATCTTAAAATTCCTTGCATAGGGAATCATTAGTAGCACCGAATAATATATCATCAAGATAGATCTGTACTACTAAAATATCGTTGCCTCTAGTTTTAATAAATAAAGTTTTATCAATCAAACCTCTTTTGAAATTGTTTTCAAGGAGATATTTGGACAATCTTTCATACCAAGCTCGACAAGCTTGCTTAAGACCATAAAGAGCTTTGTCCAGTTTAAAAACATAATCAGGAAATTCATCATTTTCAAAACCAGGATGTTGAGCAACGTAGACTTCTTCTTCTAAGAATCCATTTAAAAAAGCACATTTTACATCCATTTGAAATAGCTTTATGCTCATGAAAGATGAAAATGCAAGTAGCATACGTATGACTTCTAACCTGGCAACCGGAGCAAAAGGCTCCTCATAGTCAATACCTTCTTCTTGGTTATAGCCTTGTGCTACAACTCGTGCTTTATTTCGAATGACTTTGTCGTTTTCAGCCAACTTATTTCGGAAAACCCATTTAGTGTCAATGACGGATTGATTCTTCGGTCTCGTAGTAAGAGTCCAAACCTTGTTTCTACCAAAGTCATTTAGTTCATTTTGCATGGCAATGATCCAGCCGGGTTCTTGAAGAGGTTGAACATAATTCTTTGGCTCAATAAGAGACACGAACGCAGAGAATGCACATAGGTTAATTAATTTGGAACGAGTTTGAACTCCCACGTTTGGATCCGAGATCACATTCTCTTGTGGATGATATGAAGAGTGTTGAAACTTCCTTCGTTTGTAAGATGGAACAGATGCTGACGATTGAGGCTCATATGCTTGACTAGATTCGGGTACCGTTGGAGTGTTGCACTTGTATCCTATCTCAAGGCCTTGAAGTTGGGTTTCAAGGCCTTGAAACGGAGTTCTGACATTGTAGTTTTTTGTTTCAAGGTCTTGAAGATGTGTTTCAAGGTCTTGAGAGTTTTCTCCGGTATCTTGAATCTTCTCTTGCATATTCTTTTCTTGATCTTTGGAATCTTCTTCTACATCAGAATTGTTCTCTTCTCGTTGATTGAGATTAAGATCTGCAAAACTTTCACTCAAAGTATCATCATTGCTTTCATCAAATATGACGTGAATACTTTCCTCAACAATTTTGGTACGCTTGTTATCAACCCGATAAGCTTTGCTATTTGAAACATATGCAATGAATATAGCTTCATAACTATGTACATCAAATTTCCCAAGATTATCTTTGCTATTGTTATGAACAAAGCATGTGCATCCAAAGGGTTTAAAATAAAAAATATTAGGTTTTCTACCCTTAAAGAGTTCATAAGGAGTCTTTTTCAAAATAGGGCGAATTAAACATCTATTTAAGATGTAATTAGCAGTGTTTACTACTTCTGCCCAAAACCGTTTTGGCAAATTGTTTTCTAAAAGCATAGTCCTAGACATATCCTCTAAGGTGCGGTTCTTACGTTCCACAACCCCATTCTGTTGAGGAGTTATAAGAGCTGAAAAGTTATGTGAAATATCATATTTTGCACAAAACAAGTCACACTTTAGTTGATCAAATTCTCTGCCATGATCACTTCTTATAAAAACGATTGGTAGGTTTTTCAAAGTTTGCAACTCCTTACACAATTTTGAAAAATCAAACAATGCTTCAGATTTTCCTCGTAAGAAAGATATCCATGTGAAGCGAGAAAAATCATCCACAATAACAAGGATGTACTACTTACCTTTGGGAGATTTGACACGCATAGGTCCACAAAGATGCATATGTAAAAGTTCAATGGGTCGAGAAGAGCTTACAACTTTCTTTGGTTTGAATAAACCTCTTGTTTGTTTACCTTGTGTACAAGCTTTACATAGTTCATCTACCTTGAAGTTTAGGTTTGGCAAACCACGAACCAAATCCTTTGAAAGTAACTTCTACATTGTATGCATGCTCACGTGACCAAGTCTTCTATGCCAAAGTCTTGGATCATCAGTCAAGGCCTTGAGACACTTTAGCTTAGTTCCCAAAACTTGGTTAGTACGCTTAGAATAAACGTTGTTACGTCTAGGAGCTGTAAGCACAATATCACCCATCGTCTTATCTTGAACTTCACATTTTTCTGAATCAAACATTACCTTGTTGCGTTTATCACATATTTGAGAGATGCTAAGCAAATTATACTTCAAACCGTCGACAAGATATACATCATCAATAAGATAGATGAATTATAACATATTTAACCAATGCCAATAATATCACACTTTTATATCACCAAGTGTAATGGTTCCAAATAATTGCTTCCTCAAATCTGAGAACAGTGAAAATTTTCCACTCATGTGTCTTGAACAACCACTATCTAATATCCATTATGTTCCTTTACCTGATGATATCCTACAAAACGGCAAACATCAACCTTTCTGGGTCGACCAAATGACATATTTTGGTCCATATTCAATCTCGATCATGTTTGGTGGTCTAGTGCCTTTAGGAACCCAGATTTGCTTGACCTGTTTACTTAAACATAGAAGATAAGTGTTTCTAATGATGTAAGGATCATTTCTTCCATATGGTCATGTAGATTTTACATGACCCTTTTTACAACAGTAGAAACATGTGAGCATACGAATACTTCCTGTAGCCTTGACAAAGGTGGTAGTTGGTTTTCTAGGAAAGTTCCTATGATAACCTATACCATTTTTGTTAAGTGAGAACTGTTGTTCATCCATCATTCTTTCAAGATTAGATTTTGAACGAGTGAATTTAACAAGTGCAGTCTTGTGGTCTTGACACGTCAAAGTTAGATCAACTTTTCTCTTTCTCTAGATCGATATAGTTTCGATGAAGAGAAGAGATGTTGTCCTTGAGAATCGCATTTCCCGATTCCAAGGCCTTGATACTATCATCAAGGTCTACCTTCTTTGTGTTAAAATTTTCAATCTCCAAAGACATCTCACTTAATTGTTTTTTTGTTCAAGAAGCTTTTCTTTTAGAGAATTTATCCTTATTATATGTTCTTTGTCACATATGATAATGTCTTTAAGGTTGTGTTAGGTCAGATTCAGGTTGAGACATGATAGTACTTACCACATTATCAACGTAGAGATTTAAATCTTCTTGATGATCACCCATAAGACATAGGTTTGCTTGTTCTTTTTCGTCTTTTGATTCATTTGAGGAATTTGAATCACTCCATGAAGCTACCATAGCTTTCTTCTTTCGATCATTCTTCTTAGAGTTGGTCCTCTTCTTTTGCGGAAATTCCTTAACAAGATGATTTGTTTCACCACATTCAAACAAGTAAAAACTTTAGTTTTCTTGTTAGAGCTAGAAAACTTACCTCGGAGTCTTGATGTTCGTGGATATTCTCTATTGTTTGCAGACTGTTTCTTTATTTTGAGAATTCTCGCGAGACCCTTAGAGATCATGGCAATTGCATCTTCTTCATCATCGTCATCACTGTCTTCCTCTTCAGATGGTAACTCATCCTTTTCGATCTTAATGTCAGATTATTTGTGTTGGATGGGAGCTCTCCATCTTCTTCACCTAGAACCATTTCGTGTGTGATGAGTTTTCTAAGGAGGTCGTCAAGAGGAAGAGTTGAGAGATTCTTAGCTTCTTCGATGGCAGTCATCTTTGGTTCCGACTTAGCTTTAGGTAGGCTCCTTAGAACCTTCCTAACCTTTTCTTTGTTTGTGAAGACCTTTGCTAGTGAGTCCAGTTTGTTCACGATCTTAGTAAATCTTGTGAACATTTCTTTAACCGGTTCATTTGGGTTCATCTTGAATAACTCATATTGTCTGAGAAACATGCTAATCTTTTTTTCCTTGACTTGACTTGTTCCTTCATATGTGAGAACAAGTTTGTCCCATATTTCCTTTGCATTCTTGCATGATGAGATGCGGTTGAATTTATTTGCATCTAATCCGTAGTAGAGCAGGTTCATAGCTTTGTAGTTCTTTGACACATTGTCCAAATCAGCTTGCGTGAAGTCAGCTTCCTTCTTTGGAACTTGGACACCTTCAGCTATTGTAGTTGGGACTTTGAGGCCATTTTGAATGATGCTCTATAATTCCATATCTTGAGAAAAGTTGTTGCCACAAAAAAATTGATGTTCGAGATGAGGATCTTCCTTGAGCAAATCCTCCATCACCTACAGGATTTATGATTAGTCTCACTAATGGTTAAATCAATAAACGTGAGTCTAGCTCTGATACCAATTGAAGAACCGTTAGGTGAATATAAAGGATAAAAGATACTCTAGAAGGGGGGTTGAATAGAGTATGAGAACTTTTCACAAAAACCTATCTCAAGAATTTGAAACTTATTTCAAACGTCTTGATGTCGATCTGAGCTCTTTGTGACACACTTTGATTTCAAGGGCTTTGAAACTAATTTAAAGGGCCTTGACTTTGTTCACCTACAAAACAAAGTTAGTCACAGTAAAACAGATAAAGTGTGGAATGTAAAAGATCAACGAGGATATGTTTACGAACTTCGACTCTAAATAGTCTACTCTCCGTCCCAAGGTATAACCATAGGATCTAACTATCTATTATCGGCTTCAAAGAGTCCTAGATACAAACTAGAAGAAATCCCCTTCTTCTCCCACTCTAGCCAACGCTACGATCTAGCTCAAACTCTTCACCTTGCTATAATAGTCTAGTTACTTCACAAAGTAACACACATACTCTAGTATAACACTCTTTAGATATTCCAATGGAGCTCTCGAGTTTTATCTCTCTCTAGGGAATAACGCTTTATGTAAAAGAGAGAAAGAAAAACTTGTTTGATAGAATGAAGATGCTTTGGATTGCTTGAAGACTTTGGATGATTCTGTGTAAGCTTGTGTTCTTTGTTCTTCAATCGACATCTTCATTTATAGTCTTCTATGGAGAGGTCTTCTAGCCGTTGGGAAGATGACCGTTGAAGATGATTCTTCTTCTCCATGAAAGCCACTTCTTGGTTGAGATGATGTAGACGTTGTAGATCTTCTATCGTCTTCATCTCCTTAAAGCACGTTGATCTCTCTTGTCCGTAATTTTCTCATACTTGTTGTGAAGATATTTGAATTCCGTTGAGAGAGGATATTTTTCACTTTTAGTTGAGGATCTTTGCGAGATCCTGTTTCGAATCAAATCTTCTTTGGTCGGTTGAGATCTTCTTTGAGCGTATCTTCTTGTTATCTTCTTGTTGAGCATATTTCCTTAGAAGATCTTCTTTGATACTTGGTAGTTGAAGTTTGAATTCCTTTCAACGTGCGTTGCGTTGTTCAGATTAGAGTCTCAAGACCTTGGCTTCCGATCCGTTGAAATCGCTTTCAAGGCCTCCGTCTTGAAGCTCTCTAAACTCTTTGTCTGTCCGTTGTATCCGATTTCATGGCCTCCGAAGATCCCTTGAAATGCGTTTCAAGACCTTCTCACATTCTGAACAAACCACAAAACCAAACCAAGCAACTCGATATGTAACCAATAAATTGGTAGTATATAAAACCACTTCATTTGTGTTTAAGTCTTCCATCATCATCACCTATACAAATATATAATCAAGGTGGAGTTTTCATACTATTTTTCTAGTGAACTCCTCTACCAATCGACTTACCGGCCACGTTTCCTTAATGGGAATGAAACGTGCGGTCTTCATTAGTCGATCTATTATAACACATGTAGCATCAAAACCTCGACTCCATCTCAAACTGGTAGCAAAATCCATCGAGATGTCCTCCCACTTCCATTGAGGTACGGGAAGTGGGTGTAACTATCCTCCAAGTCGATGATGCTCAATCTTGACCTGTTGACAAGTCGCACAATGAGCTACATATCTCATCACATATGGCTTCAGACCTCCCCACCACAAAGAGCGTCTGATATCTTGATACATCTTACTCGCAATGGGGTGCATTGAGTAAGGTGAAGAGTGAGTCTCTTGTAGGATCCGCTGTCTCAACTCTCGATCCGTTGACACACATACACGCTCCTAGCGTCTAAAGATCCCATCAACGCCAACTGTAAACTGCTCATCTCCTCGAGACATCCAGTCTCGGATCTGTGTCATAGCTAGGGAACTCTCCTGTTTTTGTCGGATCTCTACCAATAGATCAGGTGATATCTCCAAGGTGGATAGGTAGCTTTCAAAATCCGAAAAGTGAAAACCATCTCTAACCATGCAAGGTCTCGCTGTAATTATGGCTGAGGTGTTAGCCTAGCGATCGCCATCTCCCAGGGAGTCTTCCTACTAAGGGCATTAGGTACTACATTTGCCTTCCTCGGGTGGTATAAGATCTCAAGGTCGAATTCCTTGATCAACTCCAACCATCTCCTCTGGCGGTTATTGAACTCTCGCTAAGTTAATATATACTTCAGACTCTTATAGTGTGTGAATATCTGACACATAGCTCCGTGCAGATAGTGCCACTAGATCCTCAAAGCATGTACAACATCAACCAACTCAAGATCATGGGTAGGGTAATTCTCCTCTTACATCTTCAACTATCTACACGAGTATGGAATCAGCTTACCCCTATACATCAGAAACATACCAAGCTGAGCTAGGATGCGTCATTTTAAACCACAAAGTCTTCAATGCCCTCTGGATGAGCTAAGATAGGAGAAAAGGTCAACCTCTTCTTCAGCTCCTCGAAGCTTTACAACCATGGCTCGGAACATATAAATCTCGTAGTTCCTCAGCAAGGAAGTGAGAAGTTGGACAATAACTAAAAAGCCTCCACGAAATGCCGGTAATAGCCCTCCAATCCTAAGACGTTCCGTATTAACGTTCTTAAAAGGTGGCCATGATGCTACTGACTCAATCTTCGCCGGATGTACCTTGATCCCTTCAGCAAAAATGATGTGACCAAAGAATGTTACCTCGGACATCCAAACTCACACTTAGAGAGCTTGGTGTAAAGCTCTCTATCCTGCAGGACTTGGAGTACGATCCTTAAGTGTCCTGCATGCTCCTCTCTTCTACGAGAGTATATCGGAATGTCGTCTATAAAGGCAACTACAAACTGGTCTAGGAAACCGATGAAGATGTTGTTCATCAACTCCATAAAAATTGTGGGTGCATTCGTGAGCTCGAAGCATCACTACAAACTCGTAGTGTCCAAATCTTGTCTGAAATATCGTCTTGGCTATGTCCTTCTCTCTCACCCTCAGCTGGTGATATCTGAATCTCAGATCGATCCATGAAAACACTGAAGCTCCATGTAGCTGGCCCAAAAGATCGTCAATACGGGTACTTATTCTTCATTGTCACCCGTTAAGCTTGAGGTAGTCAATACATGACCTCATTGACCCGTCTTTCTTCCTGACGAAAAGTACCGGTGCACCCCAAGGAGATACACTAGAGCATTGAAGCCCTTCTCTGCAAATTTCTCGAGCTGCTTCTTAAGCTTAAGCATCTCGATAGGCGCCATGTGGTAAGGTGCCTTTGAGATCGGTTTCGTCCCGGGCTCTAGATCAATGAAAAAGTCTACTTTCCTCTGTGGAGGTAAACCTGATGGCTCTCCAAAAACGTTGGTAAACTCGCACGCTACCTAAATCTCCTCCAACGCCGGACTAGTACTATCCTTCATGGCATAGAACCAAAAAACCTTACAACGTTAACCCTTTCCGATAAGTCTCACAGCTCCGACTGTGCTGATGATTGTACAGGTCTTCCCGAGATCCCATCCTCTGAAGATATCTACATGGCCAGACTCTATAGTTTCCGTCACCGTCCTCTTGCCGATGTCCAAAACTGCCTGATGTCAATCCATCCAATCCATGCCCAGAATAACTTCTTCATGTACCAAATACATGACGAAGAAGTCAACTGGCCAGTCACAACCTCTCAATCTAATAGGGCAATCGCGAACCTCTCGTGCACCTCTAATCTTACCCCCATCGGGTAATCCTATAAACAAGGGTCTCCCCTCTACGGTAACTAAGGCCAATATATTTACGCATGCATCAGATATAAGAGAATGCATTGCACCGGTATCGAAAAAGAACTCTGATAGGAAAACCATTAATATGAATGGTACCTGTGGTCGCTAGAGTGGTCGGCTCTACTACACTCCTCAACTCTTAAACTCTAGCTAAGGCACCTCTGGTGTCAAAAGTACCACCTCCTCGTCCTCTACCTTGACCTATAGTGGAACCCTGAGGAGTGGTAGAACCAAGAACTCTTTGATATTGTTGGGGCTGATACTGAGGTCTTTGTCCTCCTCTTGCAACACTAGCAGGTGAAGAACCATGTTGTGATAGAGCCTTTCCCTAACGGAAGAAAGCAGCTCTATGTCTGGGCTTGCTACAAGAATAGCAAGTCACTACAGTATTCTTACAATCAGCTCGGATGTGTCCGAAACCTCTGCAGTTATGACATTGTCGTCCTTTGTCGGATCTTTGTTGGAAACCGGAGCGTCCCGGCGTCTGAATGCGACCGAATCCAAAAGTTCTAGCTCTTGTACTGGCTGGTCCAGTCCTTGTCTCTTCTCAAGACCTCTTGTCTGAGAAGCTCTCCTCTGACCCGGTCGGTCTCTCTCATAAGTAGATGCTCTATCCTGATAGTCCGTTAAAGAATCACAATAGAAACCAGCTAGATAAGAGAGGGTAGACTCTCTCAACTTCCGAGAGAAAAGGTAAACATGTTGATCCTTGGGTGGTGCACACGGACCCAGCAAAGACAACTCCTCGTGAAACTTGTTGACAATCTCAACAATAGGAAGATCCTTGAAACCAGCCTCGAGGAAATCCTAAAAACGATCTCTTCTCATAGCTACAGGATAATAGCGATCCCTGATCACCTTCTTCATCTCCTTGTAACTCGTGACCTTATTGCGAGCAGTCCTCCACCAGGAATGAGCTTGATCCATCAGCAATGTTTGTGCTATGTCGATTCGACGTCCCTCTAGGCAACCGATCTCCTCCACAACAAAATCCAGTTGTCTTAGCCACACCTCCACCTCTAATCCAATCATTCCCATGAAAGAAGGAACCTTCATCTGGTTTAAACCTTCAACCAACAATCGCGCCTCGGCTCTCTCGTCTCAACTAGCACTTTAACAACCTCAACAACTCTAGCAGGCGGGGCAACGACCTATGTCATTCTTTACAAAACCTCAACTGATCTCGCGGGTACTAGCGGTGTTGGTGCAAGTCCTCCAGTCCTGATAGCCTCCTGTAGAAGCTCCGATAGATACTCGACCAGACTCAATCGATTGTGCTCTTTGTGCACCGGACCTAGCAGCGGCTCCATTCCCAACCTCGGGAACAACACTCTCAAAAACTTCCTCAACGAACGCCTCAACGATAGTCGGATCAACAACTAGGGCTTGGCCCCGACCTCTAGCTATTGGAGGTCTTCCTGCATGTCCTCATCCACGGACTGTAGGTAGAAGAGGTGGTCGACCCCTTCCTCGCCCCATTACATATGTAGCTCTAGTATGCGTCATCTGCTATAAGGATAGATATATAAGAATATATATATATATATAAGGTCATATACCACTATAATAGAAATCCAAAAAAAGCATATAAAGGCCAACATAATAGAAAACTAACTGTTGAGATTCTGGGAGGTTGATGACATGATTTATGACACTAGTTTAAGCACTCTTTTAGATAGTTTTACTTTCCATTGATGCATGTTTCCGCATTAGTTCGTGACGTTTACACTTAATTCATGCATATTGTCGAAATAGACGTCGACACGAGCTTTTGTCGGTTTTGTAGGTATTTTAGGGAGCTTTTGGAACTCAATCGATACACTCAAGGTTCATTCCTTGTGGTGGCACACATCCGGACTCTTTAAGGAGCAAGCTAGGAGCAAAGGAGAACATAAAAGACCTTATTGGTGCATGTCTTGCACAAATTCATGGTTTTGCCCGTGGTTTCTTCTGGACAGCTGTGACACGTGTCCCACGATTTCTTTGTCCGACCCTTGCCTTTTGGTGGAGTACTTAAGTGGTCCTGCTCCTCCTTTTTGGACCCTTCTCCTCTAGCTCTTCTCCAACACTCCTCCATTGTAGCCTCTCTTCAAGGCACCCTTGTGGGTGTTATTGGGAGAGATTAGTGTAGATTTTAGTTTTAAAGTGAGATTTGAGTGGTTTTGAGTGAGGTTTCCTTTGTTGATACCTTGGAGCTGCATCTTGGACTCTTTGTAAGACTTGGTAGCTTATATTTTAGCTTTATAATATATTTTCTTTGGTTCATTCTTCATTGTCTAGCTATGACTTGCAAGCATTCTGTATTTATGAAGTTTGATCTTGATTTGTATGTTGTTGGCTGAATAGATGTGATTCTAGGGTGAAGGAATGATGCTTATGCCTTGGAATATGATTATATGGACTTCCATGTTAGCTTAGGATGGATTTTTGTTCGAAACCCCAACTTAGACCCAAACCACGGCTTGTTCATCTAAAATCTCGATCGTGGTTTCTCATGATCAGCCCGTGGTTTTCTCTATTGTGCTTATATTGATGAATCTGGATGTTAGGATGTAGATGTGTTAAAATCCTAGTGTTTGTTGAGCCTAATCTAGCTTAGGGTGACCTAATGTAAGCAACATTTTTGAGGAATGAGACTCACCTGGTATTTTCCTCTCTTAGATACATAAGATGATGAACTCTAGGTAGTAGTGAGCCAAAAAAGCCGCTATTGGATTGAGTGTGCTAGGATCGTTGCCTAAGACTTACCTTTTCCGAGACTTACCCGATAAGGAGGGTTTGACCCTTAGGTAGTGGTCCGTTTGTGTAGAATTCCCGTCCTTAGGTTCCTTGAGACTTACCTGGTAATAGGACCTTAGGTTTGAGACTAGTGGAGCATGAGACTTACCCGGTAATTGCTCCCATTAGAGAAACACCCTTTCCCAACATACCGCAGCTTGTCCTAAGTTGATTAGAAGCTTGAGTCCAATGCCATAACCGGAAGTTCCAATCTCTAGAATCCGCTTTTCTCTCTTTGATCACATATCTTGTTCTTGTGTTGTTTGTTTGTGTTGCTTGATTGATTTATAATCTTGCATGATTTGTGATCTTTGCTTGATCACCACAAAAACCCAACCAAAAATATCACGATTTTCATTTATTTATTTCTTTATCTTCCCTTAGACTAGATTTGCACTATCCACGATCACTTGTTTGATTTGATTTCACCTTAGTCTTCGTGTTCGACCTCGGAATACTATCCTTGCTACAAAACGACCCATACACTGTGGGTTCGCTAGGAGTTAGGAAATTATATCGAGTTATAAATTGTAAGACTTTTGCGTGGTACATTTCTAGCGTAACAAGTTTTTGGCACCGTTGCCGGGGACTAGGTCTAGAGTAAGTCATTTGATTTTGATTGTATATAGTATTTATCTTTCTTGTTACTTTTGATCTTGTGTTGTTTTTGTCTTTGCCTTTTTCATGTTTGCCATGAACTGATTGTACTTCCAAGACGACCTTGATGACATGGAGTATGAGGGATGGATGGAAAGCCATGATCTAGGACCTCTCCATGATGAGTTTGAGTATTGGGAGGAGTTTAATGCCTATCATGAGTCCCATGATCAAGCTCACATGACTGTTATGCCTCATGCGGAACCTCACCATCAACCTCACGATGACCGAGTGGAATCAATGCTAGAAGAAATGTTGAGAAAGATGGATGATCTAGAGAGTAACCTTGCTTCCATTTCAAGATCACATGTGGAGCTTGAAGTGGAAATGTTTCAACAAGAGGAGGCTCGCCATGAGGAGATCCAAGAATTACCCGATTCAACCATAACCAAAAGAGACCTTGAGGAAGAGTTGAATGAAGCTCGGGAGCAATTGTGGCTAAGGATTTGGCCCCGGAGGATGCAAGAAGATTGAATGTCGAGAGAGAAGAACAAATGAGGAGGGAGATTGAGGAGATTAGGCATGCTCTTATGCTAGGAGATCTGATAGCATGAATTATGGTCTATATTTTGGGGCATGTTTAGACGTTTTATCTTCAATAATCTGCATGTTTGAATGTATATTATATGATTATATCGTTGTTTCATCTACCTTTGCGGGAATCGAGGTCGATCTACACCAAGTTTCGTTGCAAACGTAGGTAAAATGGCACGTTTTGTATCAAAATGGAGCTAAAGGAGCTAAGGAGTCATTGGAGCTACATTCAGGAGTTTAAAGAAGAATCGAGGAAGCATGGAAATGGATTAAAGATTCACTTTGGACCAGATTTAAGTGATTTCACATTCAGTTTAGAGTCACCTCGGTCAGCTACAATACCATCTCGACCGAGGTGATCCCGAGGAGCGTCTCGACCGAGGCGAATACCCTGACACGGCGAGATCGTTTATTCTTGGATGAGATCTTTTATTTTTGGAAGGAGAAATCTTATATTTTTGGGCTGGATTTCTAGAAGGAAGATTATATATTTTGGAGATCTATTTTAGAGATTAAGATATATTTATTTAGGAAATTATCTTTTTAAGATATTTTATCTTTGGAAGATAATTCTCCTATATAAAGGGTTGGATTTTCTACAATTCACCCATTTTCGGATCACCGGATGCTTAGACAAGCCTAGACGGCTGATAGCATCCAGCAATTAAGGGATTTTCTCTAGGGTTTTGAAGGAAGGAAGATTGAAGGAAGGATTGATAGCTTATTATAAACTTTTGTGAAGGGTTTTGTAAGATTCTCTTAGATTCCCTTCTTGTTGATTGTCTTGTTGGATTGTGATCCAAGGAACGCTTATTTGTGTGAAATTTGATTCAGTTATTGAAGCCTTGTTCTTAAGGTTTTTGTGTTCATATATTCACTTTCTTCCCGTATATTTGATTATTGCTTTCATGATGATGAGTGGCTAATTTCTTTGTGTGATTCTAGGGTGATTGGCTGAAAGTTATTGGAAAAACAATGATAGAATGACCTTAAATCCTAGTAGGACCCTGAAAGCTCGAGCCTTTATCCTTAAACTTATAACATCTCGTTCAATCGATGAACATCTCGGCCGGGGTGGAACTTGACTGACCGAGGTGACTTATCTGATCTAAAACTGAGAGTGAAGTGTTAGAGTTTGCCAAATCCTATTCTTATTACACCTTTCTTGGTTCAATGAAAGCCTAGGATGAGACTTACCCGGTAATTCCTTTGTTTGTTTACCCATGATCATAAGTGTAGGTAATAAAGGTTTATCCTTTATTGGGGTTTGAGTGTGCCTTCATCCCATCTTTGTGAGTTAGCCTGAGACATACACGGTAAAGGTTGATTCTATTCCCTTACTTGGTGTGTTGGTTTGAGATTATAGTTCCTTTCCTTAATACCTTGAGACTTACCCGGTAATAGGTTCTTTAGCTTGGGATTAGTGAGTAGTGAGATTTACCCGGTGATCTATTCCACTTTAGTAACACCTTCCCTTTGCAAAACCTCAGCTTTGTCCGCTTATCTTTAGATCTTGAGTTGGAACCACAACTAGATGCTTTAATCCCTAAAATTGCATATTCCTTTAATTGACTTTTTATCATCTTTGATTGCTTTAATTGCTTTTGTGGTTAGTTGCAATATTGACAACCTATACTTGCTTTGTTTCACCTAAGTCCCTGAGATCGACACCCCGGAATTCTTGCTTTTACTATGATTGACCCGTACACTGTGGGTTCGCATCCTTGTTTTAGGCCTACATCTAGGGTTATAAATTTAAAGCTCGCACACACCTTTTGGAGTGAACAAGATCCTAGATCCTTCAATGTTTACCTCCACCTCCTTCACCTTTGGAGGAGTGCAATGAAGTATTCTCACCCCTCGACATCCTTGCCATCAAACCCGGAACCAGACTTGAAGAGCTCACGAGGGAGGAAGAGAACAGAATGGTTTCAACAGTTCAGCCCGTGGAAAGCTCTGTCGTAGAGAGCCCTAAATTAACTTCAACTCCTTCCAATCCTTTCTTGCTTGCCCGGAGTACACACGAAGATTCGAGTCCCTTTCCTAAAGAGTCTCCCATGTTGAATGAAGGAGGCAAGCATGATGGATCCATGATGGTTATGAAGCACTTCAATGAAGAATTCTTTCCAAGAATTGGCTTTCTTCAGATCATAGAGGATGAGGATGGCAAACATTTCACCGGTGTGACCGCGGAGTACCAATTGTCTAAGTATGGGGTGGCACCTATGGTTGCAACTCGATACTATCATCAAGGAAGCGGTGATGAAGGAATCTACTACTCACCGGTGAAGAGAGAACTTAAAGCTTATTTGGGAATCAAGTGGCTTGTGCTTGCCATCATGGATGCCGGAAAGCGATGGTTTCTTGGACTCCTCAAGCAAACCATGGTATTTGAGGTGGATTGACACATCCATGCAGTTTGGTCAAGCTAATGACCTAAAAGAAGCGCTTCTTTGGAGGCAACCCAAGCGTAACAACTCTTTCCCTTTTCTCTTTCATTTTCGCTTTTGCTTTTGTTTTTATTTTTGTGTGTTTTTGTGTTTTGTGTTTGTGTGGTAATTTTAGGTGATAAGGAAGCCTTGCAAGGCGAGTTGATGATGATCCCGTTTTAAACCATGGGTGGAGCAGACGTGAGACTTGGACGGCTTGAGTTGTCTTTGTTGGATCGAAGAGCTCCCATCTCGCATACACCTTGGCGCGGTTCTTGACGCCGGAATGACTATGAAGAGCTCTCTACCATGCTTGATCGATCATCCGCACCACCACTCCACACGAGTGAACCAAAATACCGAAAACACTACATTTTAAGTATGGGGTGGGGTTTTCATGGTTCTTAGCATGGCATGATCGCATCTAGGATAGTTTCGTTTTATTGTCACACGTCTCTTTTCATGTTTTGCATTGTACATATATATTTCAAATTTCCTAAAAAAATATCAGAAAATTTTTAAAAGAAAATTTTGTGCTTCCTAGTTTGGGTATGACCCTTATGATGAGATTGTTTTGTGAATTGGCTATGGATGGCTTTGTGTGTTGAATGGATTTTTCATATGTGGACTTGAAATACTTCTCTTGAATCCTATGTATGAATTGTGATTATGATGTTTTCCTTGATTGGATTGAGGATTGATAGTCGAAATTACATGCTAGTTCTTACACATCATATAGGAATGATTAAGGCAATTCATCTCTCTTATTCTCATCTTGATCATGTTGTTTGAGCACCTCACTTGTTTAAAAATTTGACCTCTTTTGACCCATCCGTGAATAGGAGCTTGCTAGTATGTTGAGTGTGTGAAAAGCAAGTATGGGTTGGTGAAGTTGGTGTATGAATTTTGTGAATGAAGTTGTTGAAAATGTGTTGTGAAAAGTGTAGAAAAATATAGGTTTGGGGACTTTGGTTTTGATGACGAGTAACTCGGTACCATTCACATGATCGGGTGTTTGTGTCTTGCCAAAGTCGGATAAACCGAATGTCCTAACGAGCCTTGGTATGTGTGCCCGATGTGAGGGACCTCGGAAAAATCCCGAGTTCCGCTAATCACCATGGTTTTGGATTTTGTACATCAATGACATTGTCTCAAAAATAAGTAAAAGATAATGAAAAAGAAAAAGAAAAGAAAAGAAAGAAAAGAAGGAGAAAAATACACTTTGGTGGATGAAGTATAAATGTGAAGTTGTTGTTGTTTAGTTCCTTTCCCGGATTTGCACCACATGACCTTATAATATTCCCACCTTATCATCACATTTTTTGGCCTCTTCTTTTCTAAGTCCTTGTTACCTATTTGCATGTGTGTATGACTTAGTGATCTAGATTTGATATTCTCATGATCATCTTGACTTCTTCATTTTCACCTTTCATGCATGCTTTCGAGTTAAGTATGATTGTCTTTTTGTGCCTTCATTAGCTTAATATATGATTGCTTGTCCATTGCCATGAAACATGACTATGAAGGTGATCCATCTTTAGAAGCACAATTCCAAAAAGATTTTTCTTTTTTTATGCATTCATAAATCATCCCATCTCGTAGCCTATAGTTGAACATTTCTCGGGGACGAGCAAGTGACAAGTCTGGGGTATTTTGATGACATGATTTATGACACTAGTTTAGGCACTCTTTTAGATAGTTTTACTTTCCATTCATGCATGTTTCCGCATTAGTTCATGACGTTTACGCTTAATTCATGCATATTGTCGAAATAGACGTCTACACGAGCTTTTGTCGGTTTTGTAGGTATTTTGGGGAGCTTTTGGAACTTAATTGATACATTCGAGGATCATTCCTTGTGGTGGCACACATCCGGACTCTTTAAGGAGCAAGTTAGGAGCAAAGGAGAGCACAAAAGACCTTATTGGTGCATGCCTTGCACCAATTCATGACTTGGTTATCCAAAGAGGGCTGAATAGAGAGAACCACGGCCCAAAGGCTAAAATCTCGACCGTGGTTTTGCCCGTGGTTTCTTCTGGACAGCTGTGACACGTGTCCCACGATTTCTTTGTCCGACCCTTGCTTTTTGGTGGAGTACTTAAGTGGTCATGTAGGCTGATTTTGGGAATCTTCCTCCTTTTTGGAATCTTTCCCCAAAATCCCTACCAAAAGCTTCCTATGTGGTACTTATATCCTTTTCAGATACAACCAGTGGCAACCAAAGCCAGATCTGTCTAGAATCGACAAAAGAAGGAAAGAGTTAGGGTTTGGAACGAAATACCCCAGATTCTGCAAAATGAAGCGTTTTCCTTGTTGTTCGTTGCTTGGAAACTGAATCTCTTGCTTCCTCCGGTGAATTTGAGCCAAAAAACATGGAAAACGAGCAAGAATCGGGAATTTGAGGGGAGTAGTTGCCGCGGTCGAGGTCGGTCGTAGAGAGGGAAAAAGTGGGAGGAGTGAGAAACCGTCTCACCTTTTATACCCCTTGTTGAATTTGTTTACACCTCGGTCGAGATGTTTCTGAGTGGACCGAGGTGTCAGAGTGGATTGTCAGACCTAATCGCCTTGGTTGACCAAGAACATCTCGGTCGAGGTCCTGTGACTGCACCCGAGATGTGTCTCATTCAAGCTCCGTCTTCTCAATTTCTCGAACTTTTGTCCTTCCAGTGTAGCTCCCGAGCTGTAATCCTTTCTTAGAGAGTACCTGGCTCGTGTCTAGGAGGACGCAAAAACAAAATGAAGCAAACTATCTAAATTAAGCTAGAAAAGGGAAAAGAAAGCAATACCTTGTGTTGCCTCCCAAGAAGCGCTTGGTTTAAGGTCGCTAGTTGGACCGTACCTCATCCTCAAACAAGGTATAATGGTGCAATCTCCTCAGCCGGGAATTCCGGTCGGTACCTTTTCAGCCTATGACCGTTGACCTTAAAACTTCCGCTATTTTCGCCCCATATTTCAACTGCACCATAGGGAAAAACAGTTTTCACAACGTAAGGTCATGTCCATCTAGATTTCAACTTACCTGGAAAGAGGCGGAGGTGGGAGTTGAAGAGTAGAACAAGATCTCCTTCTTTGAGCTCCTTGGGAATGATATGCTTGTCATGCCATCTCTTCGTTCTTTCTTTGTAGATCTTGGCATTCTCATAGGCGTTTAAGTGCAACTCCTTCAACTCATTAATGTCTAAAAGTCTCTTCTCTCCGGCTTCCTTGATGTCGAAATTTAACCACTTGATTGCCCAATATGCCTTGTGTTCCAGCTCAACGGGTAGATGACAAAACTCCCCATACACCAAATTGTAAGGGCTGGTACCACTGGGAGTCTTGAAAGCGGTCCTATAGGCCCAAAGGGCATCGTCCAACTTCATGGACCAATCCTTCCTCGTCCTTGAAACGGTCTTCTCCAGGATTGCCTTGATTTCTCAATTTGAGATCTCAACCTACCCACTACTTTGAGGGTGATAAGGGGTTTCTACCTTATGGGTTACCCCGTACTTTGACAAAAGTGCCTTGAACTTCCGGTTGATGAAATGTGTCCCTCCATCGTTGATGATGATGTGTGGTGTCCCAAAACGTGGAAACATAGTCCGATTGAAGAACTTTACAACCACCATGGCGTCATTAGTGGGGGAGGCGATAGCTTCCACCCATCTAGAAACGTAATCAACAGCTAAGAGAATGTAGAGGTTCCCCGCGGACGATGGGAAAGGTCCCATGAAATCAACTCCCCATACATAAAAAATTTCAACCTCCAAAATATTGTTGAGTGGCATTTCATTCCTTCTTGACAAGTTCCCTGTTCTTTGGCATGCATCACAAGAAACAACAAACGTTTGCACATCCTTAAAAAAATGTAGGCCAAAAGAAACCAAAACGTAATACCTTAGCGCAAGTTTTGTAAGCTCCAGTATGTCCTCCACAAGGAAGCGAGTGGCAATGTCGTATAGCACTAGCAGCTTCATCCTCCGGAATGCATCGTCGAAGCATCCCATCCGGATCTCTTTTGAACAGTAGAGGTTCATTCTAGTAGTAATGGCTTACATCCTTGAAGAACTTCTTCCTTTGAGCGTACGTTAATCCGGGCGGTATTTCTTGCCAAACAAGGTAATTGAGAATATCAGCATACCAAGGCTCTTTACCATCAGAAACTTGGCGAAGTCAGTGCTCCACCAACTGTGATTGATCATCAGAAAGTAAATCAGAAGGATTGTCGTCCTCAGTTGACAACATCTCGCCCGTTGTCTCGGTCAAGGTCCGAGGTGGGTGACCGAGATGTTCTTAAGATAAGAACACCTCGCTTGCTCCAAAAAGTGCCTCGGTCGAGGTACCGGAACAGGAGCCGAAACCTAACGTGCTTTTCCTCTCCTGAATCAGTTTATCAAATCTAGCTTCGGGATCTACTTCCAATTGTTCCAAGCTTCGTACATCTACATCACAAAATACATCTATACCTTCCTCCATTAAACTAAAACATAGAACTTTTTTAAGAGAATCTTTAATAAGGATAGAGCTTACAAATTCTCGCGAATCTTCTTCATCATAGATGTTGAAGATGTCATCTTCCAACGACTCTCCCTTCATTGCAACAAGCAATGCATACTCCACATGATCGCCACCAATTTTGAATTTCAACTTGGCATTCTTACAATCAACGTTTAAACCCGAAGTTGCTAGAAATGGTCTCCCGAGAATGATAGGGATGGGATCATATGCGGGAATGTCAAGCACAACAAAGTCTATAGGTATGTAGAAATTACCTAACTTGATAGGAACGTCCTCCAAAATACCAACGGGAAGGGTAATGGAGCGATCCGCAATGTATAACATCATCTTCACAGACTTGGGCTCTCCAAGTCCGACTTTCTCACAAAGCTCCACCGGAATGATGCTCACGTTGGCTCCTAGATCACAAAGTGCATCATAAGTCACATCTCCAACTTGAATGGGAATGCAAAATGAACCAGGATCTCTCAATTTAGGTGGCATCTTCTCCTTCATGATTTGAATGAGCTCCGAAGATCTAGATGTCAGCCTTACTTCACCAAAATCCTCCAATTTCCTCTTCCTTGATAAGATATCTTTCAGAAACTTCTCATAGACGGGCATCCCTAGAATGGCATCGATGAAAGGAATGTTAATATGTAGCTTATTTATAAGGTCTAAAAACTTACCAAAGTGTTTGTCTAGATGTGCCCGCACCCTTGACTGAGGGAACGGGATTGGAGGTTTATAAGTAGGAGGTGGAACATAAACTTCAGATTTTTCTTTCGCTTTCTGGGACTCAATCTCGGCTGGCACCTCGACCGAGGTGTTCCTCATCTGGTCGGGACTCGACAAACGTACTGGATTTGCAGTCTTCAATCCATTGCGTATTGTAATAGCCATGATCTGTCCTTTTGGGTTGCTCTCTGTCCTTGCTAGGAGCTTCGAGGATCTCTTGGCACTTCATTCGCCTTGTTGAAAATTTGTTACTCTAAACCTTTTTGTGCCTTCGAAAATGAATTCATGGGCGCCTCCATAGCGTTGAGCTTGATCAAAATTGCCTCCAGCACAGCATCCGGTTTCTTCGGTGGTTGGGACGAACTTGATGCAGGCTCTTGGCTTCTCAATGGAGTAGAAGAAGAAGAGGGGGCGTTAAGAGCATTTTCAGCATGAGAATAAGGGTTACCGGAATTTTGTTGATTTGATCTGCAATTGTAGTTGTTGGAGTTTCTGTTGTTGTTGTTGTAATTGTCGTTCCGCGGCCCTTGATAGTTGTTTCTTCCTTGGTATCCAGCATCTTGCTCCTTCTTTGTTTGAGCTACTAAAAGCTCCTTCAATGATTTCACTTCATTGCTAAGCGAGGTGAGTTGAGATCCATTTGATGATGTGTCTTGGAAGCTAACTCTCCTTGTTGTATCTTCAACTTTTGGATGGGAGTACTTTTCCATGTGTAAAGCTTGCTTTTCAATGAAATCCCAAGCTTCATCTATCGGCATATCCGTGAAAGTGCCGGTGGAAAGTAATTGGAGCTTGAATTGAGTATCTCCATCCAAACCCTTGAAAAATATCTCCAGCAACTCGATGTTTGGAATCCCATGATGTGGGCAATCCAACAAAAGATCCTTGAATCTCTCTGATAGCATGAATTATAGTCTATATTTTGGGACCTGTTTAGACGTTTTATCTTCAATAATCTGCATGTTTGGATGTATATTATATGATTATATCGTCGTTTCATCTATCTTTGCGGAAATCGAGGTCTACACCAAGTTTCGTTGTAATCGTAGGTAAAATGGCACGTTTTGCATCAAATTGGAGCTAAAGGAGCTAAGGAGTCATTGGAGCTACATTCAGGAGCTTAAGGAAGAATCCAGGAAGCATGGAATTGGATTAAAGATTTACTTTGGACCAGATTTGAGAGATTTTACATTCAGTTTAGAGCCACCTCGATCAGCTACAGTACCATCTCGACCGAGGTGATCTAGAGGAGCGTCCCGACCGAGGCGAACACCTTGGACGCGGCGAGATATATTTTATTCTTGGCTGAGATCTTTTATTTTTGAAAGGAGGGATCTTATATTTTTAGGTTGGATTTCTGGAAGGAAGATCATATATTTTGGGGATTTATTTATGAGAGATAGATATATTTTATTAGGAAAATATCTTTTTAAGATCTCTTATCTTTGGAGGGTAGTTTTCCTATATAAAGTGTTGGATTTTCCACAAATCCAACATCCGCTAACGACAAGAGGCCGCATACAGCAGTTAGGAGGGATTTTCGGAGGTTGAAGGAAGATTGAAGGATGGAAGTTGATAGCTTTTATAGCTTTTGTGAAGGGTTTTGTAAGGTTCTCTTAGATTCCCTTCTTGTTGATTGTCTTATTGGATTTTGATCCAAGGAACGCTTGTGTGTTTGATAATTGTTTCAGTTATTGAAGCCTTGTTCTTAAGGTTTTTGTGTTCGATTATTCACTTTCTTCCAATATATTTGATTATTGCATCCATGATGATGATTGGCTAATTTCTTTGTGTGATTCTAGGGTGATTGGCTGAAGGTTGTGGGAAAAACAATGATAGAATAATCTTAAATTCCACTAGGACCCTGAAAGCTCGAGTCTTTATCCTTAACCCTAGAGTTTCTTGTTCAGTCGATGAACATCTCGGCCGGGGTGGAATTAGTCTGACCGAGGTGACTTTTCTGATCCGAAACTGAGAGTTAAGTGTTAGAGTTTGCCAAATCCTATTCTTATTACACCTTTCCTAGTTCAATGCAAACCTAGGATGAGACTTACCCGGTAATTCCTTAGTTTGTTTACCCAAGATCATAAGTGTAGGTAATAAAGGTTTATCCTTTATTGGGGTTTGAGTGTATCTTCATCCCATCTTTGTGAGTTAGCCTGAGACTTACCCGGTAAAGGTTGATTCTATTCCCTTAGTTGGTTTGTTGGTTTGAGATTATAGTTCCTTTCCTTAGTACCTTGAGACTTACCCGGTAATAGGTTCTTTAGATTTGGAGTTAGTGAGTAGTGAGACTTACCCGGTGATCTATTCCACTTTAGTAACACCTTCCCTTTGCAAAATCTCAGCTTTGTCCGCTAATCTTGAGATCTGGAGTGGGAACCACAACTAGATGCTTTAATCCCTAGAATTGCATATTTCCTTAATTGACTTTTTATCATCTTTGATTGTTTTAATCGCTTTTGTGGTTAGTAATTACATAGACTACCTATACTTGCTTAGGTTTCACCTATGTCCCTGAGATCGACAGCCCGGAATTCTTGCTTTTACTACGATTGACCCGTACACTGCGAGTTTGCATCCTTGTTTTTAGCAAACGTCTTGGGTTTTAAATTTAAAGCTTGCACACACCATTTGGAGCGAACAAGTTTTTGGCGCCGTTGCCGGGGACCATGTCTAGACCGAGCCGGTTGCGGTGATCTTTCGGGGCGCTTGTCCCTATTTCTACTAACCACTCTACTTGAGTGACTTTCGCAGGTTCTTTTTCTTAGGTTTATGCGAAGAACCCGCACTGGGAAGGAAATCGTTCCTTACGATCCCGAACTAGAAAATACATACAAAAGATGCTTGAAAGAAGCGAAGATGGCCAATTAGGATAATCGCGATCTTGAGGCCGAATTGAAGGAGGCATTGGAACAACTACGCCTCAACAAAGAAGAATTACGACTGGAAAAGGAAGAAACTCGCGCAAGACTGGAAGCAATCAAAGCAGATATGGCGACCTTACGGGACCAATATCTACCTCGACCAGCTCCAGCGCCTCGACCGAGGCAGGACCCAGCTCCAGCTTCCCCGGCCGAGATACTTCCACCTCGGATACCAGTCCGAGATGCTCTTTTTACAGGTATTCCACAGACCCTAGGGGGCAGAGGATGGACCCCAACCAACAATTGAGGCGTCCAAGAGTCAACCTAGGTGATCCAGCCGACCATGATTATGAGCATCGACCGCAAGTTCTTTCCATGATTCGCCAATGCGAGTTTGGAGGGCTAGAGATGGAATCTCCGCATCAACATCTACAAAACTATGAGATCTTGATGGAGACCTTGAGACCTTCAAGGCTGGAAAACAACAATTACAAGCTAAGGCCTTTCTGCTTCTCTTTGAAAGATAGAGCGCCTACTTCGTATCAATCTCTTCCTCCAAGAAAAATCAATACTTGGGAGGAGATGACGACGGAGTTCTTAACTAAATTATTTCCCCCCTCTAAAACCGCTGAAATAAGAAGGAAGATTAATGCTTTCATCATGAAGGACAAGGAGAGCTTGTCCAAGTCATGGGAGAGATTTAAAGACATTCTTTTGGACTGCCCACATCATGGGATTCCAAAGATAGAGTTGTTGGAGATATACTTCAAGGGACTGGACGGAAACACCCAGTTCAACCTTCAACTACTATCCGCCGGCACGTTCATGGACATGCCGATTGACGAAGCTTGGGAGTTCATAGAGAAGCAAGTTTGTACATGGAGAAATACTCCCACCAAGGAGCTGAAGGTGGAGTTAAAAGAGTCAACTTTCAAGAAGCTCCACCAAACAATGATCAACTCACTTCTTTGAAGAATGATGTGAAGCAATTGAAAGATCTTTTGGATGCTCAAACTAAGAAAGAAGATGAAGGATATCAAGGCTCGAGGAACAACAATATGTACCGGAACAACAACGGTTCCCGAAACAACAACTACAACAACAATAGAGGATCCAACAGCAATAATTGGAGGGCAAACAACCAAAATTCGGGTAACCCTTACTCTAGCTCCAATTCGAATGAATCCTCTAATCCTTTCCTCTCTTCTTCTTCTTCTTCTTCTACTCCATTGAAGAGCCAGAAGCAAGGATCGAGTTCGTCCCAGCCGGAAAAGAAAGATGCGGTGTTGGAGGCCATCTTGATCAAGCTTAACTCTATGGAGACATCCATGACTTCATTTTCGAAGGCACAAAAAGCCTTAGAACAACAATTCTGTAACAAAGTGAATGAAGCGCCAAGAGATCCAGGGAAGCTTCCAGCAAGGACAGAAAGCAACCCCACGGGACAGATCATGGCAATGACGACGAGAAGTGGATGAAGACTGCAGATCCAATGCCTCGGTCGATGCCAGTACAGACGAACACCACCTCGGTCCAGGTACAGTCGAAGAACACTTCGGCCGAGATGCCAACCGAGGTCGAGCCACAGAAAGCGGAGGAGAAATCTGAAGTTTATGTTCCGTCTCCTACATATAAACCACCACTTCCATTCCCCCAGTCAAGGGCCAGAGCACATCTAGACAAGCATTTTGGTAAGTTCCTTGACTTGATGAATAAACTACACATTAATATCCCTTTCCTTGATGCTATTCTAGGGATGCCCGCCTATGGGAAGTTCTTGAAAGAAATTCTATCAAGGAAGAGGAAGTTGGAAGACTTTGGTGAAGTAAGGATGACATCTAAATCCTCGGATCTCATTCAAATCATGAAGGAGAAGATGCCACCCAAGTTGAGAGATCCCGGCTCGTTTTGCATTCCCATTCAAGTTGGGGATGTCACTTGTGAGGCCTTGTGTGATCTAGGAGCAAGCGTGAGCATCATCCCGCTGGAGCTATGTGTTAGGATCGGACATGCAGAGCCCAAGCCGGTGAAGATACGGTTATACATGGCGGACCACTCCATTACCCATCCCGTGGGCATTTTGGAAGACGTTCCGGTTAAGTCAGGTAACTTCTATTTACCTATAGACTTTGTTGTACTTGACATTCCCGCAGATTATCCAGTTCTTATCATTCTCGGGAGGCCATTTCTAGCAACTTCGGGTTGCAATGTGGATTGTTAAAATTCAACATTGGCGGAGATGAAGTGGAATTTGCATTACTTGCGGAAATGAAGGGAGAGCAGCTAGGAGATGATATCTTCAACATCTATGATAATGAAGAATCAAGAGAATTGTTATTAAAGATCCACTTGAAAAAGTTATTAGTTTTAGCTTAATGGAGGAAGGTATAGATGCTTCTTGTGATGCAGATATACGGAGCTTAAAGGCGCTGGAAGAAGATCCAGAAGCTAAGATTGAGAAACTAATCCAGGGGAAGAAGATCTCCAGTTTCGGTCCCAGTTGCAGTACCTCGACCGAGGCACTCTCTGAACCAAGCGAGGTGTTCTTGACTGAAGAACATCTCGGTCACCCTCTCTGGACCTCGACCAAGGTTGAAAGCGAGATGATGTCAACTGAGATTCCTGAAAGTCCAGTTCTTCGATCTACTCCACTGGAAGAAGGAAGCAAGGATCCACCTCAGAAAGCACCCCCAGTTGTGGAGCTTAAACAACTCCCAAGTCACTTGAGGTATGTTTTTCTTGGACCGGATTCTACTTATCCCGTCATCGTTAGTGCTTCCCTCTCCGAATCTGAATTATCTAAACTAATGCATGTCTTGAGGAAGCATAAAAAAGATTTAGATTATACTATTGATGATCTTATTGGCATTAGGCCTTCTTTCTGCATGCATTGAATACTAATGGAGGACGATCATAAGACTTCACGGGAACCTCAAAGACGGTTAAATCCGATCATGAAAGAGGTTGTGAAGAAACAAATTCTTAAGTTGTTGGATGCAGGTATCATATTTCCTATCTCGGACAGCAAGTGGGTGAGCCCGGTGCATGTAGTTCCGAAGAAATGAGGGTGACCGTTGTGATGAATAAGAATAACGAGTTAATCCCAATTAGGACCGTCACAGGCTGGAGGGTGTGCATTGATTATAGGAAGCTGAACGTGGCCACTCGGAAGGACCACTTTCCACTTCCCTTCATCGATCAAATGCTCGAACGGTTGGCCCAGCATTCACACTTTTGCTATTTAGATGGCTATAGTGGCTTCTTCCAGATTCCTATCCATCCGGATGATCTAGAGAAGACCACCTTCACTTGTCCATGGGGGACATTCGCTTATAGGAGGATGCCATTTGGATTATGCAACGCACCCGCTACCTTCCAGCGATGCATGATGGCTATCTTTTCCGAGTATATAGAGGAGATCATGGAGGTATTTATGGATGATTTTTCAGTATATGGTTCCTCCTTTGATGATTGCCTATCTAACCTTTCGCTAGTACTACAAAGATGTGAAGACACTAATCTTGTTTTGAATTGGGAGAAGTTCACTTTATGGTTAATGAAGGCATCGTGCTAGGACACCTCGTTTCTAATCGAGGTATTGAGGTCGATCGCGCTAAGATCGAGACTATTGAGAAACTTCCCCCTCCTTGTTCTGTTAAGGGTGTGAGGAGTTTTCTCGGGCATGCAGGTTTCTATAGGAGATTCATCAAGGACTTCTCGAAGATTTGTAAACCACTAACTAACCTCTTGAATAAAGATGTTGTTTTTGAGTTTTCGCAGGAGTGTCTTGATGCATTTTACAGGATTAAGGAAGCGTTGATCTCCGCTCCCATTATCCAGCCTTCGGATTGGACCCTGCCCTTTGAGATCATGTGCGATGCGAGTGATGTGGCAATAGGAGCGGTGCATGGACAAAAGAAGGATGGGCGGACCACCGCCATTTACTACGCTAGCAAGACGCTAGATGAAGCCCAGCGTAACTACGCCACTACCGAAAAGGAGCTATTGGCGGTTGTATATGCTTTCAAGAAGTTTTGTTCTTACTTAGTAGGAGCGAAAGTTATTGTCTACACCGACCATGCAGTCATTCGTTACTTGCTTGCTAAGAAGGATGCCAAGCCACGCCTTATTCGATGGATTCTCTTGCTTCAAGAGTTTGACCTAGAGATCCGTGATAAGAAGGGATCCGAAAATTCTGTTGCGGATCACCTCAGTCGGCTACCTCCCTCTTCACGCGAGAAGGACGAACCACCCATAGACGATTCATTCCCCGATGAGCACTTACACTTGTTGAAGCGTTTGATAGACTTCCTTATCTCACCCCATGATGAAGGTTAAGTATGGGGTGAGGACACCTCCTACCTTATTTAGGGATGCCGTACGGTCCAGCTAGCGACCTTAAATCAAGCGCTTCTTGGGAGGCAACCCAAGGTATTGCTTTCTTTTCCCTTTTTCTAGTCTAGCTTTAGATAGTTTGCTTTTGCTTTGCTTTGCTTTGCTTTTGGCCTCCTAGACAGACAACAGGTGACATCTAAGGAAGGAATACAACCCAGGAGCAACACTGGATGGACAGAAGTTCGAGAATTCGAGAAGACGGAGTTTGACTGAGACACATCTCGGTTGCTGTCACAGCACCTCGACTGAGATGATTCTTGAGCAACTGAGGCGACTAGGGTTACTGAAGATCCACCTCGGTCCGTACCACCTCGGTCCAGTGGAGACCATCTCGACCGAGGTGACAACAGTTCCAGAAAAGGGTATAAAAGGAAGATTGATTTCTCTCTCTTCCCTCTATCTCCCTCTCGACCGAAACGCCCAATTCGACTCGCTCTTCGATTTTCGCTCGTTTTTTACGATTCTCGCTTCCAAACTGCAAGGAAAGGATAGAGGATCGATTTGCAAGCAACAATCTGCAGTAAAAACACACCGAATCGACCAAATCTGGGCTAAATTCGAAAAAACCCTAACTCCCTCTTCTTCCACTGAATTCATTCGATTTGGGCTTTCGTTGCCCCTGCATTGTGCTGGAAAAGGATTAAGTATCCCACAGGAACAATTGGTAGTGATATTGGGGGAAAAGAACTGGATTTTTGAGAGAAACGATCGCACAACACTTCGCCTCGGTCCAGTCGGCTTGTGCCTCGGCCGAGGTGTTGTTGTGATTTGTTTGAGTGACCGAGGTGGTTTGATAGTGGGACAAAAAAAGATGAGTTCTGATAGGCAGTTAGTTTTTGAGAGATAGATCCTCTCCTTCTCCTTCTTCTTCTTCACGCCGCTCTATACCGGTGATCCATGAGCATCACCAGGTAGACTATGACCGCATAGCGGCACGTCCAGTGGTTGCACCACGGTTTCTAGACATTTCTGCATTTGACTGCCTCCATGTGGATGATGATTTGAGGCGGATGATATCTATGGTAGGGCTAGAGCAATTCACTGAGATTAGAGCTGCAGCCTATCTTGAGCCTACCTTGGAGTTTGTTAGCTCCATCACTTATCTGCCTACTGAGCGCGCCATCAAGTACCGGTTGATGAACCGGAACTATCTAGTTCCTATGGACCACTGGGGGATATCTTTGGCTTCCCGGCCCCTACAATTGCTGATTTTCCTTCTCGAGCCGTAGCTCGAGAGTTTTGCGGACAGATAGCTCACGTGGTTGAGCATGCTGACAGGTGGAGACCTGGAGACTCCAGGGAGCGGATTATCTTCCACCTAGCTTTTAGACTTGCTCACCGGATTTTTAGCGAGACTCTTCTGGCGCGTACTGAGACGCCCCAGAAGATTAGACAGGGTGAGCTGCTGAGTCTTTACTGTATGGTGACCGGCAGAGTTCCGGATTTTGGAGTTATGCTAGCGGAGGATCTACACAAGATAAAGGCGAAGGCAAAGGGGGATATTTGTTGCGGAGGGATAGTGACTCACATTGCGAGTTACATGGACCTGGATCTAAGTGCGTGCACTATGGTGGCAGCTGCCAAGCCGCTCGGGCTGCAGGAGATGATCACTAGGAGGATATTGGTTCCTCGTGGACTTACTACGCCATATGTGGCGATGCCCTGGGAGCAGACTGCACCTCAAGGTATTAGGTGGGCAGCTCAGTTCTCTGTTTATGACCCGCATTACTGGCAGACCGCATGGATTCCGCTTATGGAGGATGCCAGAGATGCAGCAGCTCAAGGACAGGACGAGGATGATGAGGCTGAGGAGCAAGAGGATGAGGATGAGGATGGCGGTGCTGCCATGGACATAGGTACGAATACAGCTAGGACTAGTGTTCCGGTCGTCGATCTGGACGACGACGAGACCGAGGAGGAGCCAGCCGCAACACCAGCACGTCCAGCCAGGCGTAGGGTACGCAGACAGAGGGATCCAGTCGCTCACCGCCGGATCGATGATCTGACGGACCAGGTGATAGATTCCTACGCCACCTTATCCCTGGACATTATAGAGATGCAGGAGAGACTGCACTACCAGCACACGATGGCTGAGATTCAGTTTTAGCATATCATGGGCTACCCATTCGACCCATCTCAGTACCCGTAGGTGCCACCACCACCACCACCGGATCAGGACTAGAGGATTAGAGCTTCCAGGATTTCTTTTCTTTATTTATTATGCAGCTCAGCTTTATCCGGTGAGTACTCTGTTTCTTTAGACTTATTTTGACCCATTGGGACAATGTGTCGCAAGTATGGGGTATGTGGATGTATTTACTTGACATTATGTGTATGCTTGTATGACTTTAGTTGGATATTTCTCATTTTCTCATTTTATCTTGCTCTATGTGTTTATCTGAGATTACATGCATGCATACAGGTTATTTGATTGAGAAAAACGTCAAAAACTGGTTTGAAAAATATTTTATTGACCTCGACCGAAGTGCTTCTGACCAGTCGAGGTGCAGTACCTCGGTTGATTTAGAACATCTCGATTGAGGCGGTTTAACTAAGAAAGTTTTCGAAAACGATTTTTGTGCTTCTTATCTGGATATGACCTCAGTGATGATTTTGTTTGCTGACTGGTTTTGAAATCTTTATATGATTGAAAGGTTTTATGATATGTTTAAGTTGCTAAATGCTTTGTTTGAAATTTTGGCATGTTTAATACTTTGTTTTTATCCAAATTATGTTGAATTTGAAGGTTGACACCACATGATGAGTTCTCTCACTTTGTTCCTGGAAAGACCAAGGAAATTCATTCTCTTCTCTTCTTCTTCTTGATCATGCTTAGCCCCTCATATACTTATTTGCCTCCCTTTACCTATCCGGGAATTTGGAAGCAAGAAAAAGTGAAAAGCAAGTGAAAGAAAAGTTGAGATGTTAGGTGAAAGTTAGAAAGAAACAAATAGGTTTGGGGAAGTCAATCATGATGATGAGTAACTCGGCACCATTCACATAGCCGGGTGTTTGTGTCTTGCCAAAGTCGGATTGAGCGATATTCCTAACGGGTCATGGTATGTGCATCAAGGGTTTGAGGCATCTCGAGAAATTGATGATTTCTGATCTCCTAAGCTTCGGTTATTGTGCACCTCTGTCCATGCATCACAAAAAGTAAAGTAAAAAGTAAATAAGCAAAGCTTATTGGTGGAAGATGTTGAAGTTCAAAAAAAGTGAAGTAAAGATCCTTTTCCCGGATTCTAGCACCACATTCCCTATATACATCCCACCCTCACACGTTTCTTTGACCTTTTATTTGGAAAGCCCTTGAGACCTCGAGCTTGTTGATTGACTTGGTGGTTTAAACTGGATTATACATGATTAATTTCGATAATTATGATTTATTATACATTCTATGATTTTATGCAAAGATAAACAACTTTCTTATATTTATAAAATGTTTTGAGCATGTTTTGATTTTAAACTCCATGAAGCATTCTCTTAGAGTGATCTATGAGTGGAGCACACCACCAAAAATGTTTTGAAATACTTTTCATTGATCTTTATGACTTATAATCCATTCTATCTTGTATCTAAGATTTGGAACTTGCTTGGGGACAAGCAAGGGCTAAGTATGGGGTATTTTGATAGCATGAATTATAGTCTATATGTTGGGACCTGTTTAGACGTTTTATCTTCAATAATCTGCATGTTTGGATGTATATTATATGATTATATCGTCGTTTCATCTACCTTTGCGGGAATCGAGGTCTACACCAAGTTTCGTTGTAATCGTAGGTAAAATGGCACGTTTTGCATCAAAATGGAGCTAAAGGAGCTAAGGAGTCATTGGAGCTACATTCAAGAGCTTAAGGAAGAATCCAGGAAGCATGGAATTGGATTAAAGATTTACTTTGGACCAGATTTGAGAGATTTCACATTCAGTTTAGAGCCACCTCGGTCAGCTACAGTACCATCTCGACCGAGGTGATCCAGAAGAGCGTCCCGACCGAGGCGAACACCTTGGATGCGGCGAGATATATTTTATTCTTGGCTGAGATCTTTTATTTTTGGAAGGAGGGATCTTATATTTTTAGGCTGGATTTTTGGAAGGAAGATCATATATTTTGGGGATTTATTTATGAGAGATAGATATATTTTATTAGAAAAATATCTTTTTAAGATCTCTTATCTTTGGAGGGTAGTTTTCCTATATAAAGGGTTGGATTTTCCACAAATCCAACATCCGCTAACGGCAAGAGGCCGCATACAACAGTTAGGAGGGATTTTCGGAGGTTGAAGGAAGATTGAAGGAAGGAAGTTGATAGCTTTTATAGCTTTTGTGAAGGGTTTTGTAAGGTTCTCTTAGATTCCCTTCTTGTTGATTGTCTTATTGAATTTTGATCCAAGGAACGCTTGTTTGTTTGATAATTGATTCAATTATTGAAGCCTTGTTCTTAAGGTTATTGTGTTCAATTATTCACTTTCTTCCCATATATTTGATTATTGCATCCATGATGATGATTGGCTAATTTCTTTGTGTGATTCTAGGGCGATTGGCTGAAGGTTGTGGGAAAAAAAATAATAGAATAATCTTAAATTCCCGTAGGACCCTGATGAACATCTCGGCCGGGGTGGAATTCTTCTGACCGAGGTGACTTTTCTGATCCGAAACTGAGAGTTAAGTGTTAGAGTTTGCCAAATCCTATTTTTATTACACCTTTCCTGGTTCAATGCAAACCTAGGATGAGACTTACCCGGTAATTCCTTAGTTTGTTTACCCAAGATCATAAGTGTAGGTAATAAAGGTTTATCCTTTATTGGGGTTTGAGTGTGCCTTCATCCCATCTTTGTGAGTTAGACTGAGACTTACCCGGTAAAGGTTGATTCTATTCCCTTAGTTGGTTTGTTGGTTTGAGATTATAGTTTCTTTCCTTAGTACCTTGAGACTTACCGGTAATAGGTTCTTTAGGTTTGGAGTTAGTGAGTAGTGAGACTTACCCGGTGATCTATTCCACTTTAGTAACACCTTCCCTTTTCAAAATCTCAACTTTGTCCACTTATCTTGAGATCTTGAGTTGAAACCACAACTAGATGCTTTAATCCCTAGAATTGCATTTGTCCTTAATTGAATTTTTATCATCTTTGATTGTTTTAATCGCTTTTGTGGTTATTATAACAAAGACTACCTATACTTGCTTAGGTTTCACCTAAGTGCTTGAGATCGACACCCCGGAATTCTTGCTTTTACTACGATTGACCCTTACACTGCGGGTTCGCATCCTTGTTTTTAGCAAACGTCTTGGGTTATAAATTTAAAGGTTGCACACACCATTTGGAGCGAACACTCTCCCATGACTTGGGCAAACTTTCCTTGTCCTTCATAATAAAAGTATTGACCTTGCCCCTCAATTCAGCAGTCTTTGATGGGGGGAAGATCTTAGTAAGAAACTCCGTCGCCATCTCTTCCCAAGTGTTGATTTTTCAAGCCTGAAGAGATTGATATCAAGCAAGTGCTTTGTCTTTCAAGAAGAAGTAGAAAGGCCTCAACTTGTAATTGTTGTTCTCCACTCCTGAAGGTCTCAAAGTTTCCATCAGAATCTCATAGTTTTGCAAATGCTTATGCGGAGACTCTCTCTCCAAACCTCCAAATTGGCATTGTCGAATCATGGTTAGAACTTGCGGTCGAAGTTCATAATCATGCTCAGCTGGATCTCCTAGGTTGAATCCTGGATCCCTGACTTGCTGATTGGGGTCCATCCTCTATCCTAGGGTTTGTGGAACTCCAGAAAAAAGAACATCTTGGACTGGCATCCTAGGTGGTGGGTGTATCTCGGCCGGGGGAACTAGGACTGGGTCTTGCCTCGGATGAACATCTAGGATCGGTCGAGGTAGAAACTGAGCCCTTAGAGCGGCCACATCAGCTTCAATTCCTTTAGTTCTTGCGCGAGTCTCGTCTCTTTTTCGCTACAGTTCTCCTTTAATGAGGCGCAGTTGTTCCAATGCCTCCTTCAATTCGGCTTCAAGATCGCGATTGTCTTGATCGGCCATCTTAGCTTCTTTCAATCTTTGTTTGTAGGTCTTTTCTTGTTTGGGATCATAAGGAACTATTTCCTTTCCAGCACGAGTTCTTCGCATAAACCTAAGGAAAGATCTTGCGAAATCACTCAAGTAAAGTGGTCAATAGCAACAAGGGCAATAGCCCGAAAGACAACCGAAACCGAACTTGGTTGACCAAGTCCCCGGCAGCGGCGCCAAAAACTTGTTCGCTCCAAAAGGTGTGTGCAAGCTTTAATATTTATACCAAGAAAAATAGAAAATAGCGAACCCGTAGTGTACGGATCGATTGTAACAAAAGTAAGAAATTCATGGTTGAACAAAGGGACTATGGTGAAATAAAGATCGGTAATTCAGATTGTCAATAAAACACATGCCACAAAGTAAAGCTATCAAAAATGATGTAATAACTAGGTAAAGGGAATGCGGATTCTACAGAATAAATCATCCAATTGTGGTTCCGACTCAAGATCTCAAATGATAATGTGGACAAAGATGAGGTTTGCAAAGGGAAGGTGTTTTTAAGTTGGGATAGATCACCGGGTAAGTGTGACTACTCACTATCCCAAATCAAAGATCCTTTTACCGGGTAAGTCTCAAGGTAGTAAGGAAAGGAGCTATAATCTCAAACCAACACACCACCCCAGGGAATAGAATCAACCTTTACCGGGTAAGTCTCAAGCTAACTCTCAAAGTTGGGATGAATGCACACTCAAACCCCAACAAAGGATAAACCTTTATTACCTACACTCATGATCTTGGGTAAACAAACAAAGGAATCACCGGGTAAGTCTCATCCTAGGCTTGCGTTGAACCAGGAAAGGTATAATAAGGATAGGATTTGACAAACTGAAACCTCAACTCAGATAATGATCACGAAAAGGCTCGCCTCACTCAGTTTAGGTACCATCTCGGTCGAGATGTTCAACGACTGACCGAGGTGTTCGTCGGTTAAGGTAAAGGCTTGAGCTTTCAAGGACCATTGGGATAATGGCTCATTCATTCATTGCCTTTCCCACAACTTTCAGCCAATAACCCTAGAATTGCATAAAGAACTTAGCCAACAATCATCATGATAACAATAATAAAATATATAAGAAAGGAATCAATATTCAAACAAGAAAACCTTAACACAAAGGTCTCAATAACCGAAACAAATAAACAAACAATCAGCATTCCTCAATCACAAATCAGAAAAGACAACAAAAACCAAACCAACTAAGAAAATCTTACAAACTTCCTTCAAAGCCAACTTCAATAGATTCCTTCCTTCCTTGATCTTCAACCTTCAAAACTTCCTTCAACTTTGGAGAACTATGCTCCTCTGATCCGGAACTTCCGAGATAGCTGAATTCAAGAAAATCAGCCCATATATATAGGAGAAATATCTTCCAAAGATAGAAATATATTAAAAAGATAATTTTCTTAAAATATATCTATATATCTTCCAAAATATATCAGCCAAAAGATATTCTTCCTTCCAGAAATCCACCCAAAAATATGTGATATTCACTTTCCAAAAATAGAAGATCTCAGCAAAAAAATAACGATCTTATGTCCCGTCAACACTCCGCCTCGGTCCAGACGCTCCTGAAGATCACCTCGGTCGAGGTGATATTGTAGCTGACCGATGTGAGTCTCACCTGAGAGTGAAACTCTCTAATCTGATCCAAAATCAATCTTCTAAATTATATCCATGCTTCTTGAGCTCTTCTTATAACACCTAAATACGCTAGAATGTAGCTCCAATGACTCCTTAGCTTCCTTACCTCCATTTCGGTCCAAAACGTGCCATTTTTCCTACAATTACAACGAAACTGGGTGTAGACCTCGATTCCAGCTAAGGTAGACAAAACAACAATATAATCAAAGAATATACATCCATACATCCAGATTTATGTAAATAAAACGTCCAAACGAAGGCCAAAATATAGACTATAATACATGCTATCAGTTTATGAAAAAAATAATTATTAAATGTACAATGGATGAGTGTGAAATGTAACATCATATAGCCTTTAGAATGATGCATTTTCACAGTGTAGAAAACTCCCCTTTCCGATATCTCCTTATGCTTATTTCGTGCTTTGGGCATTTAAGGTCATTTATGGAGCATAATAGTATGAAAATATCATAGAACAAGGATTCAATCTTCCCTGGAGTCGGAGAAAATATAGAAACTTCAAGATCGACTAAAGATTGAAGAAGCCAAGTAGAAACCAATGGAGTTAAATCATCTTTCCTTTGGATTTGGACAATCATGCCAATTGCAAAGTTGTAGATATTTGAAAGAGATGCAAAATTAGTACTCATGGATTGCATAGTTCCAACCAAAGGAGTTGGAAAGTTATTTTTATTGAACTGCTAACAAAGTTTTCAAACATCACTATCAAACGGCTTGCATGCCATCTTTAGGTTGTCTCAACTCCTTCTAGAGCTACAAAATTTTAAATTTATTCCTAAAAGGCAAGATCAAAAATGGCTTCCAAGCCATCTTGATGTCGTTTCGCCTACACTAATGATCAAAATCATATCTTTTGATCTTACCTTTGGAAATATATTATTTTAATTCTTTTTGGATCCGATTTGTACTCTATATAATAATATATATAACCCTAGTTTTGCTTCATCATCCTATCTCCTATCACCGTCTCATCCCCAGCCGTCAAGTAGTTGTAGAGTAGATTTCAAATTCCCGCTTGAATGTTTGCCTCATTGTGCAGGAGCAGAACATTGTGAGTTTGTTTATGCGGTTTCTATATTCAATAAATTTGTTTTACATTCAATCATGTCCGGATAATCTATCTCTTGATCTAGGATTGAATGATCCCTATAATGGTTTGATTAATTAATGAATATATGTTTATGAATTGAGATTGTAATAATGCTTCGTTTCAAAGTGCTTTGTTTCCACTTTTTATTTACCTTCGAAAGAAGTGGTGTTTATAATTGGTTTAGATAAAACAACCGAAGGGCCACAAAGAAAGGTGTTTTATTGGATTTATTGAAAATCAATTGGTTTAAAGGATTATATCTAGTTTATACCTCGAGGATTTCTAACTATCGTAGAATGTTCCGGTCTTCGTATCTTTTCTAACTAAAGGACCACAAGCGAAGGTTTATCTTGGTCTTTTCCGGATTCTAAGTTCTTAAATGGTTTTCCTATACTTGTTGAACTACCTGATTATGGGCTACGCGAGTTGGAAAGCACAATCTTTGTTCGTCTATTCGAAAGACTATATTATATGGTTATTTGCAATGTTCATATATCAATGTTCACGATTCTCATAATTGTCTATTATTTACATCCAAATTGTTTATTATATAAATCCAAATCAAACGCAGTCCTAGTGAATTCGACACTCGATATACCACAACTGATCCGTTATCCTTGTGGGTAGGTTGTGGAAACATCAACAATGTGCTTTATATCAGTAAAGTTATAATGTAGAAGTCCCGACTCTTGACTTTGAGAAGTTTCTCAACGTTCTTAGTATAAGCATTTAATGTCATCGTCCATTATTGTCTATTCATCTAAACTTGAAGTACATTTTGGGAAAAAATATAAGTAAGGTACAACTCTCCGAGACACATTAGAAGCGAGTAAGCATATTAATAAAACTCAGAGGAAACAATCAAGGCACACTTACTTGGCCTCCGCCTTTTTCATCACACCACATGTCTCACAATGATAGTCTTGCTCAAACTGAATAGCCTCATCTATTCAGGCTTTGTCCCAAACCCGACAACCAACGAACAACTTGATAACCTCGTAGATTAGTTCCGGTACATGTGCTCTGAAACGTAGTACATCAGCTTCGATGATGTTAGGAACCTGTAGATAGGAAACATATACTACCTACATATGGCATATATTTATAAAATTGTAAAAAAGCAAATCTCTTGTCATATCAATAGAGTATAACAAAAAAGGGGAAAATAAATGTTATTTCCTCAATGAGAGAGTTGTAGCAATTGTAGTAATGTCAATAGTGTATCTCGGCATTTCATTGTTAATTGCCTGCACTACATGAGCATTTGTGACGGCCTTGTGTTCTTTATACAGGCATGGGACAGCAAACGGAAGAGGTTAATAAGTAAAGCGCAAATGGTACAAAATAAAAGGGAAACAAAAAAGCCTAAAATGAATGGTTAGAAAAATAAAGGCAGTTGAAAACAAGACAAGAAAGAATCAACATTTTTATTTGTTTTTAGTGCATCAAGATAAAAAGCAAATCAAAAAACCGAAAATGATTAGTTAAGTAGAAAGATGAAAGAAAATAAAGAACTAATAACTTCGTATTTTATTCATTTTTAGTGTCTCAAAAGTAACTACAAAACAGATACTCTAGTTAGCAATGCATCGGGACAAAAATAGCTAAAAGAAAGGGTAGATACCATTTATGAAGGACGCATACGCGACCACCAGTAAAGTGGAGCATGCCCTCCGTCAACATCGAGCCGTCAAAGGAGAACCTTGGAAAAGCTAAATAAAAATGCTAGTTAGATATTGATACTCAAATATTGTAAAAATTAAATATCAAACAGATCGAAATAACTTGGAAGCTTCAAAATATCTACCTGAGAAGCTGTTGATTTTTAGCCCCAATATTTCAAAGACTCGGTCATCGCTAAATAGGTATTGGAGCTTCTCGAACTAATGCATTGGTGTCATGTGCCATACATATATGAGAATAATCTACTCATAATTGGAATAATAATTTTTTTAAACATGAGCAGAAGAGGGAAACGTATAAAATACAAGATGATATATGTCATTCGGTGCAATACCCCGAATCCGCGGGACTCGGAATGCTACCGGTGATACCTCACAATGGGGTCCCGACCCTTAGCCTGACAACAATTTCACCGGACATTTCAAACAAGGCACAAATAAAGGCCAAAACCGAAATACATTTTTATGCAATGTAATGAAACCCGAAAGCGTATAAACAAACGACTTCAGCCGAAATACAACACCAAAGACGAAACGTCATACATGCGGCATACAAAACACAAAAGCGAAGAGCAATACACAACCCGACTGCAACCAAAAACCCCTCCTAAAATTTACGGAACCCCGGCTACCCACTCTTCCGTATCTCTCGGCCGCACTCCTAACCTCTAGGGCAATCTACAACAAACGGTTTAAAACAGCTAGCTCATATTCTAAGCATTAGAATTAATGGGAAAGGCACATACACAAGTAAATCATCACAAGCACACAACATACTTAAAAGAACACCAATCCGTTTATTATCTTTATTATTATCAAGTCGTATCCCGTTCTAATTCTACTTAGGTTTGTGACATGAGACCACCGTGGTCCCGCCTCGGTCCCTACTAGACTCTCGCAAGATCTAGGTAGATGATGTCACCGCCCGTTATCATACACTTGGGCCAAAATAATATAAGGTCGGTGGTCCTATTACAGGTTTATCTCATTTCAAAGACAATCCCGCTCTCAACTTTCCGCAGGAAGACACTCAATGCCTGTCAAAAGGTAGACGATCAACAACTCTCTCACATGCTAGAAGTCCTTAGACTTCTAGTCCCAATGATCTCACAAGATCATAAACCATAACCATGCTAGGATAACAACTTATATCCCTCACGGTCTCACAAGATCATAATCATCACAACACACGCTAGGATACTCTCGTCCTAGTCTCCACAATCTCAACAATCATATAACCACAACCTCAAGCCTTAGATTTCTAGTCCCAATGATCTCACAAGATCATAAACCATATAACTCACAAGATAAACGAAGCACTCAATGTCTTACAACAATCGACAATCCTCAAAACTCACCTAAGGTCCAAACCACTACTTGGTATTCTCACTAAGTTATGCTAGATCTAACCTAGCATCATACTACTATCAAACATAACTAGATTGAGGAAGAAGGTACTCACACGAGGTCGAAGGCGGAAGACGATCTACGGATGTCCAGTTTGGATTCAATGGCCTTTATCGGGGCGCTTCCGAACCTAGCACCAAGCTAAACAAATTTAGCTTATACGCTAAATTTGAACGGAAGACAACTTATACAAATATATAGTAAAACTCACAATAAAGACTTTGGTTGAAATTCCGTAAATAACTTTTCTAGGTAAAAGCATGTAATTTCAAAAGCTTGAGTCATTTCTCGTAATTAAACTTTGAGTAGTATTCTATATTGTCCAAAATCTGTAATTAAACATGCAGGGGCAAAAAGTTCGATTTCAGAAACTTGGGTCTTTTCTGTAAATAATAATTTTGACCAAAATCTACAAATACAAAACATGGGCACTTAATTGTAATTAACAGGTTTGGGCATTCTTTGACATTACACCAGAATTGGGGGAGGGGCGATCGTAATTAATGTAAAGGGTTTCTTCTTCACGCTTGGAGAGCACTGAAGGGCTGGGGAAGAACCTCGCAGGTGCACCGGCGGCGAGCTTGGCAGAGATCCTCTCCGGTAAGCGAGCATGAGAGGGCGTAGGCGGGCTACAGCGCCTAAGGCAAGGGATGTGCATGGGCTCCGGCGTTGGTTGAATCAAAAGAAGAAGCAGGGGCTTCTTTGGCTTCTAGTGGCAACGGTAGCGGCGAGGCGGTAGCTGGCGTTTCCCTAGTCGCAGATTTCAATAGAGGAGAGAGTTGGGGGTGGCAGCCTTCGATCCGACATCTGCTCGAGGTATGAAGGAGAGGATATGCAGGTGTGAAGCAGGGATAAAATGAGAGTGAGGGAGAGAGGGTGACATGATTCGAGGGAGGGTCTGTAGAACAGGCTCTTTGTTGTAGGCTGCCAGAAATAAGGGGAGATGAGGAGGGTTGGAGATGCAGAGGAGGGCTGACGAGATGGACCATAGCGTGCAACCCAAATGGCTAGGTTATAGGGGGCAGGGTGTTGAGGGGTCGGAGGAGACCCAAAATTTGGTTGCACAACTCAAGCCCTGTCTGAGCGGCCAACAAGGAGAACGACGGACCGCTCGTCCCAAACTTGAAGAAAAAGAGAAGGAAAAAGAAAAGAAAAAAAAAAGAAAAAGAAATAGAGCAGAAGGAATAAAGCGCAATAAAAGGACTCGATCGAATTCGTTCGGAACGGGATTTTAAATCGGAAAACATTTCTGACTTTTCCGACACTAATGTACTGGAAATATATGTATGTATGTATGTATGTATGTATGTATGTATGTATGTATGTATGTATGTATGTATGTATGTATGTATGTATGTATGTATGTATGTATGTATGTATGTATGTATGTATGTATGTATGTATGTATGTATGTATGTATGTATATGTATGTATGTATATGTATGTATGTATGTATGTATGTATATGTATGTATGTATGTATGTATATGTATGTATGTATATATATGTATATGTATGTATATATATGTATGTATGTATATGTATGTATGTATGTATATGTATGTATGTATGTATGTATGTGTATGTGTGTATGTATGTATGTATGTATGTATGTATGTATATGTATGTATGTATGTATGTATGTGTATGTATGTATGTATGTATGTATGTATGTATGTATGTATGTATGTATGTATGTGTATATGTATATGTATATATATATATATATGGAACGAATATCTAGGTAAATCCGCAAAATATACGTTGCGACATATAAATTAATCTCGTAAATAAATTACGAGATTTAAATAATAATCAAAATATCGTTAATATATTAATATATACATATACTCGTAAAAATTAAATTTACGACTTAAAATACTCGTGAAACATACTCAAGGTATTAAAAATATCAATAACATAAGGAAACATAAATAACGCAAATGCGCTTAAAAATTGGGGCGTTAGATCAGATCTCCCTAAAAACAAGTTTCGTCCCGAAACTTGCCACACGCGGAACTTCTCGGTCCTTAAGGCCAAGGTATAAACTCACAACTAGGAAGGCTTAGACCTTCTAATCTATAGACACAAACTGCTCAAACCACCATCACAATATATATATCAGGTCATAAAACACATTCCCGCACGGGGCACAAACAGCATATAACATCATACATGGACACAACCTACTTAAGGGAAGAACTAAGCCTAACCCGTCGATTCTATCAAAGCTACTAGCTCGGCATAAAACTCAACCAAAGATGCTATCCTCCGTCTTCCTATTAGCCTATTTGGTTCTTCGTCTGCCACTAAATCATGAGGATCGGCAATACATCTCGAGTCATGCGTGTACTTCCTAGACTGATACATATGAAACCCCGGGTGAACAACCACTACTCGCGGTGGCTACGCCAACCGGTAAGCCCATTTCCTTACTTGCGCCATGATCTCACAAAGGTTTGATATATCGGAAACTCAACTTCCTTATCGGGTCTTTCTCAATGCAGCATTTCTACGAGGTTTTTCTTTGATAGTCTCTAACGAGGAAGATCGAACTTCCAATTTACACCGTTGGCCTTGGTTCTTGTCAATCCAAATTTAATGTTTCGTGTTCTTCAATTCTTGATGTAATTCCCCAATAATAAAGGAAGTACTTTACCTCACACCGCTTCTATGAATGAGACATGTATGCTATTACTTTAACATCGTTCCTCAATACTCAATCAAGACTTTGTCTTGGAGAATCACGTGTGCACTTCAAACCAATCATACCACGAGGCAATTCATAATAGTTGCACCGATGAATCTCCTATTAACTCTCAACAACTTCATTGTCAAATTTCGTCGCACTCAATACTTCATTGTCATCCGGAGTAGGTTAGCCATAGAGGTGTTACTTGGAGAATCTTTCCACATATCGGGTAATGACCAGCACATCCAAGAAACTTGTAACTTCTTTCACATCCTTCAGGGGTTGCCATCCCGAGACAACTTGTCATACAACTTCTCTCTTCCCCGAGAGTAGACCAAAATATTTATTCCGGGGCCTTAGTAAGCCCATATGGAATCACTACAACTCGTAGTTGAAGAACCGGTAGGTGAAATAAATAAGTTAAAAGATACTCTAGAAGGGGGTTGAATAGAGTATGGGACCTTTTTGCAAACCAAATCTCAAGGCCTTCAAATTCCTTTTCAAGGGCCTTGATGTCAATCTGTGCTCTAAGTGAAACTTTGATTTCAAGGGCATTGAAAAAACTTTCAAGAGCCTTGACTTCGTGCTCCTGCAAAAACAAAGTTAGTCACAATAGCAAAATATAGTGCGAAATGTAAAAGATTGACACGGGGATATGTTTACGAAGTTTGGCTCTATATAGCCTACTCTCCGTCTCAGGGTATAGCCTTAGGATCTAACTATTTATTATCAGCTTCAAGCTTTCAAAGAGTCCTAAATACAAACTAGAAGAAATCCCCTTCTTCTCTCACTGTAGTCAATGCTACGATCTAGCTCCAACTCACAACCTAGCTATAATAGCCTAGTTACATCGCAGAGTAACACACACTCTAGTATAACACTATTTAGATCTTCCAATGGAGCTCTTGTGTTTTCTCTCTCTAAGGGGATAAAGCTTTTGCGTAAATGAGAGAAAGAAAAACAACGAATAAAGATGATTAAGTTGCTTGAAGACGTAAAGATGTTTTTCCGTATATGCTTGTGTGTTTCTTCTTCTTCGACCATCATCTTCATTTATACTCTTCCATGAAGATCGTTTCTTGTTTCGAGATAAGGTAGACGTTGCAATTCTTCAAATCCTGAGAACACGTCGAGTCCTTAGCTCCTTGATCTTCTCGTCTTCTGTTGAATAGAAAGAGAAGATATTTTGTTGCTTTTTGTTTTTAGAAAATCTTCTGAAAAGATTGTCTAATCTTCGGTTGAGATCTTTGGTTGAAAAAGATCCTCCCTAAAATCTTTTTGTTTGAGCAAATCTTCCTGGAAAATCTTATTTGCATTTGAATCCTGCATTCGTGCATCTATATATAACTCCAAGGCCTTTGAGATCGTCCCTTTATAAACGCTATCTTCCTTGTCCTTAAGTTATACTTCAAGGCCCTTGAATCCCATATCAAGGCCCTTGACATTTTGATAAGACCTGTAGTGAATTCAAACCAACCAAGCATCTAGAGAATATAATCAATACATTGCTAGTATATCCAACTACTATATTTGTGTTAAGTCTTCCATCATCAACACCTGTAAAACATTATAAACAAGGTAGTTTAGATATACATATGAAAATCAAAAGTAAATAGCAGAATGTAGTGTATCGAAATGTCGGATCGTCATTTCTCCTCCTTTGTCTTTCAACAAGGGAGAAAAAACAGTCAAAGCACGGGAGTTTTAAACACGATTACAGACCCAAAAACAGTATTTTCACAAACCACATAAAAAGATTTTTCAGAAAACCAGTGTTAGCATGAAATATTGTGATATTTTAGGCACGTTTTCTAATCGTATTTGATTCATATTGATAGTCTTTGATTGATCTTTATACATATGTGAGCTAGTATTGCCTATATTGTCGATATGGATGTCTACACTAGTTCTATGTTGATTATAGGTGATTTGGAGCTATTTCCGAACGGAATCGAGCGAAGAAGAGTTGAGTTGATATGTCCGTAGATCGAGGACACTTTTTGGAAGCAATTTGGAGTATTAGAATGAGGAATGCACGAGTTTGGGGAAGAATCACGTTCTTACCCTAAATTACGCCCTAAAATACGGCCGTACCACAAACCACGTTCAGAATTACGGCCGTGGATTCAGAGTCAGAATTCGATGTTCATTCCAGGGGATTCTACGGCCGTGGAACTAACCGTAATTGTTTCCACGCCCTAGAATTACGGTCGTGGAATCTTCCACGACCGTGATCTTGGCGAATCTTTTCGCCATGTTTCAAGACATGATCTTTTGAAGATCGGGCCGGGCCGACACCTTGCCCTGCATTATAAAAAGACGGAAGAAAGGAGATTCCGTCATCTTCGCTTACATCCTCGCATAGGCCTGCTTAGCGTTCTTGCATCCACGAATCGACGCTTACGCTAAGGATCAACGCTTAGCAACGCACAAACCCTCGTTTAGAGGTATTTGGGAGATCTCATTGGAGATCGAAGTTTGCATCGGAGAGTTGTTCAAATCTCGCACTTTTAGTGAAGATTGCTGTTGTGATTTTCGGAATTGTGGAAGATCGAAAGTTCTTGGAAGATTTTGCAAGAAGATCTCTCTTCTTGTTTAGGTTTGATTCGAAAACGGATTGACATCCCGTTTCTCTTTCTTCCTAAGGTTGTGATTGTTTATTCTGTTTTGAATCTTTTGATAAACATTTGCTCTTGATTGTGATCTTGAGATTTATTTGAAGGTTATTGAAAGTTCTTGAAAGTTTTCATCTTTTACTCCTTGATTCTTGAATTGATATCAAAATGACTGTTATTGGCTAAAAACCCTTAACAATTCTAAGGTGAAGGGTTGATAGTTGTGGCATAGGTGATGATAGATCGATCGCAAACAGATTAGACCCTGAGAGTTAGAGAGAATCGTCGACACCCTAAAATTACGGGCAGTTCTTGAGTTCCACGGCCGTGGAATCTCAAGATCCAACCGTAATTTCCCTCTAGTCTACGAGCTTGCTTTTACTTCAATCCAAAGTTAAAGATTAGCTTTAACTTAGTTTAGACTTGTCTTTTCTAGGTGGTAGTGAAGCCTCAACAACCTCAATCGGTTAAGTTAGTCTTGATCTTTGGATTATAAGTTTGGGTATTTGATACTAATCCTCGTCTTTAGAATCTTTCTATATTGAGCCTCAACAACCTGTATAGGGAGTGCCTTTTAGGTGAGTTACATAAGGTTTTTGGAACCTCAACCGTACGATTACCTTACATTAGTATACCTTTGCATATCTCTACTCTGTCTTTACATCATTAGTATATCTTGAATCTATTGCCACAGCTGGATATCTGGATCTTTAGGATTGTTGTTTTCCCAATATTTGCAAACTCTCATCTTTACTTGCTTGATAACTTACAACCGAGTTCGTTCCCACCCAAATCCCTGTGTTCGATACTCTGGAATTCTTGCTTAACTACGTCGATCCATACACTGCGGGTTCGCTTGCTTGATTCTAGTTTTATAAATTTAAAACTTATTTGCACACACCTCTAGGGGCGAACAAGTTTTTGGCGCCGTTGCCGGGGATTTGGTTTCGGCCGAATCCGGTAGCCGTTGTCAAGCTTGGGAGCTTGCTCTCGTTATTTGATTTTTCTTTGAGTGCATGCGCAGGTCTAGGAACACCGAAGATCTCTTACCTCTTGATCAAGAGCTAGAGAAAACCTTGAGACAAAGGCGCAAGGAAAAGAAGATGGCTGAAGAGAACGAACGCGATCTTCAAACGGAGTTGGCAGAAAAAGAAGCTCAACTCCGTTGGAATGAGACTCTCTGCAAGGATGAGATGGATCGTCATCAATCTCAAGTTAACGGTCTACAAGACATGCTCTTCCAAATGAGGATAAAGATGAGCGACCTTGAAGATAAGGTAGGCAAGAAGTCCTCGAGAAGAAGATCAAGGTCTAGAAGAAAAAGCCACTCATCCGCTGATGATAGTGATTCTTCCATGCCACCGTTAGAAGAGATTGATCCTACGGTCAATGGGAATCCCTTCAATCCACAAGGAGCTACTAATCGCCGCATCCCACCAAGGAATGCGAGAGTCGAACGTGTGGATAATGAGCCAAGAACTCTTGGCCAGCGGATGGATCCAACACAACAACCACGCCGCTTGGGTGTGAATTTTGATGCTGAAGATGTGCAAGGGTTTAACTTTAACCCTCAAGTTATCACTCTTGTTCGCCAAAGCCAATTTGGCGGTACAAGCGCTGAATCTCCACACCAGCACTTACAGAACTTCGAGTGCATGATGGAGACAATGAGACCGAAGAGCGCCACTACCAACAGCTACAAGCTTAAACCTTTCTTCTTCTCTTTGAAAGGGAAAGCGTTATCTTGGTACCAAGCCCTTCCTAATGGGAAACTAGACACGTGGGAAGACCTTTCCGCAGAGTTTCTCACCAAATTCTTTCCGCCTTCCAAAACGGCGGAACTTAGAGGTAAGATTAATGCTTTTTCTATGAGACCTAACGAAAGTTTGTTTCAATCTTGGGAAAGGTTTCAGGATTTGCTATTGGATTGCCCTCATCATGGCATATCCAAGCTTGCCTTGCTGGAAATTTACTACAAGGGGCTGGATGCGGGAACGCAATTCAACCTCCAATCCCTCTCATGTGGAACGTTCATGGACATGAGAGAAGATGACGCTTGGGACTTCATTGAGAAGCAAGCGAGAGTCATAGAGAAGTATTCCCACCGGAAGGTGGAGGGAAATCGTGTGGAGCAAGGAGCGAAGCTCACACATGAAGCTCAAACTCAGATTTTCTCCCTCAACAATGAGATCAAGGAGTTGAAGGAGGCTATCAAGACCAACTTCCCAAAGCAACAAGAGAAGGATGTTGGCTATTTGGGCAACAACAACGGCGGTGATAACACCAACCGCAACAACAATAACCGGAATAATAACCGGAATAACAATTGGAATGGAAACAACAACAACCGGAACAACAACAATTGGAACAACAATCGGGGTTCAAACAACAACAATTGGCGCTCCAATCAACAAAATTCCGGTAACTCCTATCCTTCCAATTCCAATTCGCTAACTCCACCTTCCTCTTCCTCTACTCCTTTGAAAAGCCAGGGGCAATCATCTAATGGAGGCAACAATACGGGAAAGGAGAAGCCAGATCCCATGTTGGAAACTATCTTGGGAAAGCTTCAAGGATTGGAGAACCACATCATCAAGGTTGATGATCAAGTTTCTAAGGTTAACAAAGCTCAAAAGGTTTTGGAAAACCAAATGTTCAACCATGCGGAAGAAGTTCCTAGAAATCAAGGGAAACTTCCAGGAAAGACGGAGGACAACCCTAAGGGAAGGGTAATGGCGATTACAACTAGGAGCGGAGCGACTACCACCGATCCGCAGCTTACGTTCGTTGAAGTCCCCGTAGAGAAGGACAAAGAAAATGGGAAGGAGAAAGAAGACGTCTACGTCCCTCCAGCAGCTTACAAACCTCCCCTACCGTTCCCTCAATCTAGAGCGCGAGCGCGTCTAGACAAGCAATTCGGTAAGTTCATAGAACTCATGAGCAAGCTGCATATTAATATACCTTTCATTGATGCTATTGTAGGTATGCCAGCTTATGGCAAGTTCTTGAAGGAGCTCCTCTCTAACAAGAGGAAGCTAGAAGATTTTGGAGAGGTCAAGATGAGTTCGGATTCTTCGGATCTCATCAAGACGATGAAGGAGAAAATGCCCCCAAAGCTGAAAGATCCGGGGTCATTTTGCATTCCCATTGGAGTGGGAGAGGTCACATATGACGCTTTATGTGACCTAGGAGCAAGTGTGAGCATCATACCACTTGCGTTGTGCAGGAAGATCGGTTTAGGCGACCCTAAACCGGTGAAGATGACGTTATACATGGCGGATCGATCCATTACTCGTCCCGTCGGCATTGTAGAAGACGTCCCAGTCAAGCTAGGTAAATTCTTTGTCCCCATTGATTTTGTCGTGCTTGACATTCCTGCAGATAGTCCGGTCCCGATCATACTCGGAAGACCGTTTCTTGCAACTTCCGGCTGCATGGTCGATTGCAAGAATGGGAGACTCGCTTTTGATATTGGAGAAGAGAAAGTAGAGTTCGTTCTTTCCACTCTAGTGAAGGAACCAGTCTTTGACGAGGATATCTACGATATCCAAGACGAAGAAGGTTTGTCTAGGGAGGAGGTAAGTGCGATTCTCTTTAACGATCCTTTACAAAAGGTTATTACTATGAGTCTAACCAATGTAGGAGAAGAAGAAGAGTGCAAAGAGGAAATTGAAGCCTTAGAAGCACAAGAAGAGATGCATGGAGTGGAGTTTGAAAAACTACACGATGAGGCTGAGAATACTAGAATCCACGGTCATACTCTGTATTCCACGACCGTGGATTCCACGACAAAAATCAACCTCCATTCCAGAGGATATTACGGCCGTGGAACAACAGAGGAAACCGTAATTTTGACCGTGGAAAAGGGTGATCGGCATACTTCTTCAACTTCTTCTAATTCTTCTCCAACCCAATCAACATCCTTAGAAACTTCTAAGGAAACATCGGAAGCTCCTCAAGGATCATTGGAAGCTCCGAAAGCAATGGAACTCAAACCACTTCCCGCTCATCTAAGGTACGCTTTTCTTGGATCTAATTCTACCTTTCCGGTTATCGTTAGCTCCGAATTCAGCATAGATGAACATGAACAGCTCATGATTGTCCTTAGGAAACATAGAAAAGCCATAGGCTATACTGTCGAGGACTTAGTAGGAATTAAACCCTCCTTATGCATGCACAAGATACCAATGGAGGAGGACTTTAGAACTTCAAGACAACCTCAAAGGCGGTTAAATCCGACCATGAAAGAGGTTGTCAAGAAGGAAATTCTTAAACTTCTTGACGCAGGTATCATCTATCCTATCTCCGATAGCAAATGGGTGAGTCCAGTTCAAGTGGTTCCGAAGAAGGGAGGAATGACGGTCATCACCAACAAGAACAACGAACTCATTCCCACCCGAACCGTGACTGGATGGCGAATGTGCATAGACTACCGCAAGCTCAACAACGCAACGCGGAAGGATCACTTTCCATTGCCATTCATCGATCAGATGCTTGAAAGGTTAGCACAACATTCATACTTTTGCTACCTTGACGGTTATAGTGGCTTCTTTCAGATTCCGATACATCCGGATGATCAAGAGAAGACCACATTCACGTGCCCTTGGGGTACGTTCGCCTATAGGAGAATGCCGTTCGGGCTTTGCAACGCCCCAGCCACCTTTCAACGGTGCATGATGGCCATCTTCTCCGAGTACGTAGAGGAAATCATGGAAGTCTTCATGGACGACTTCTCCGTATACGGTTCCTCTTTTAACGATTGCCTTTCTAACCTTTCTCTCGTTTTACAACGTTGTGAAGATACTAACCTAGTTCTTAATTGGGAAAAGTGTCAATTCATGGTTAAAGAAGGAATCGTATTAGGTCACTTAGTCTCTAGTAGAGGGATAGAGGTGGACAAGGCTAAAATAGAGACCATAGAGAAACTTCCTCCCCCAATTTCGGTGAAAGGGATAAGAAGTTTCCTAGGACATGCTGGATTTTATAGACGCTTCATTAAAGACTTTTCTAAGATATCAAAACCTCTCACTAATCTATTGATGAAAGATGCGGTTTTTGAGTTTTCACAGGAATGTTTAGATGCGTTCAACACCATCCGGCAAGCTCTAATTTCAGCACCCATTATCCAACCTCCGGATTGGACTCTCCCCTTCGAGATTATGTGCGATGCTAGTGACGTAGCCATTGGAGTTGTTCTTGGGCAACGAAAGGAAGGACGAACCCACGCCATATACTACGCTAGCAAGACGCTAGATGAAGCTCAGCTCAACTACGCCACTACGGAAAAAGAATTTCTAGCCATTGTCTACGCTATTGACAAGTTTCGCTCTTATCTTGTAGGTGCGAAGGTGATTGTCTACACGGATCATGCTGCGATCCGGTACCTCCTTGAGAAGAAAGATGCGAAGCCAAGGCTGATTAGATGGATTCTTCTCCTACAAGAATTCGATCTAGAGATCCGTGACAAGAAGGGCTCGGAAAATTCTGTTGCGGATCATTTGAGTCGCCTCACACATCTAGAGGACGACCATCTACCCATTGATGACTCTTTTCCAGACGAGCACCTACACATCATAGAGGAGTGCATCAACGAGATCTCCAAAGGTAACGAACCATGGTTTGCTGATTTTGTTAACTATTTGGTTTGCCAGGAGATACCGCCCGGACTATCCTACGCACAAAGGAAGAAGTTCTTTAAAGACGTCCGGGAATACTATTGGAACGAGCCTCTCCTCTTCAAGAGAGGTCCGGATGGCATCATTCGGCAATGTGTGCCGGAAGATGAGATGCAAAGTGTCATCCGCCATTGTCATTCACTACCCTGTGGAGGACACGCTAGTTCGAACAAAACTAGCGCAAAGGTATTGCAATCAGGATTCTATTGGCCTACTTTATTTAAAGATGTGCAGTCCTTTGTCTCTTGTTGCGATGCTTGTCAAAGAACAGGCAATATTTCTAGAAGGAACGAGATGCCCCTCAACAACATCCAAGAGGTGGAGATTTTCGACGTCTGGGGAGTCGATTTCATGGGACCATTCCCGTCTTCTTGTGGAAACCAATACATATTATTGGCGGTGGACTACGTTTCTAGATGGGTGGAAGCAATTGCCTCTCCCACAAATGATGCCATGGTGGTGGTCAAGTTCTTCAACAAGACCATTTTCCCACGATTCGGGACGCCAAGGACGATCATTAGTGATGGAGGTTCTCACTTCATAGCCCGTCGCTTTGAAGCTCTTCTAGCCAAGTATGGGGTAACTCACAAGATCGCTACCCCTTACCATCCACAAACGAGTGGACAAGTTGAGATCTCAAATAGGGAGATCAAGGGAATTCTAGAGAAGACGGTTTCAAGAACTAGGAAGGATTGGTCCTTGAAACTAGATGATGCATTATGGGCGTACCGGACTGCGTACAAGACTCCTATAGGAACCACACCATACAACCTTGTGTATGGGAAGTCTTGTCACTTACCGGTAGAGCTGGAGCACAAAGCGTTTTGGGCTATCAAGTGGCTGAATTTCGGCATGAAGGAAGCGGGAGAGAAGCGTCTCCTAGACATCAACAAGCTGGATGAACTCCGTTTGAACGCCTACAAAAACGCTAAGATCTACAAGGAAAGAGCAAAGCGTTGGCATGATAAACATATCATTCCAAAGGACTTCGAAGAAGGAGATCAAGTTCTCCTCTTCAATTCGAGACTTCGCCTCTTTCCAAGTAAGTTAAAATCTCGTTGGACTGGACCTTTTCTAATTAAGCGCATTTTCCCCCATGGTGCAGTTGAAGTATGGGGTGAAGCTAGCGGAAGTTTTAAGGTGAACGGCCAACGATTCAAGAAGTACTCACCGGAACTCCAAGCTGAGGAGTTTGCGCCTACCGCACTCGAATAAGTGCGAATTTGGTCTAGCTACGGACCTTAAACAAAGCGCTTCTTGGGAGGCAACCCAAGGTATTGCATTCTCGTTTTTGTTTTCGATTCATAGTTTAGTTTAGAATAGACGTTTTCGCTTTATTTTTGTCTCGATTTCTTCCGGTATGTTCGTGTTTTTAGTTGTAGGATCGATGGAAAAGGAGAAAGGAAGGATAATGTCGAAGAAAAGTGACGAAATTTGGACTTTGAAGCTTTACAGAAGGTTCCACGGTCTAAATCACGGTCGTCATAGCTACAGTGGCCGTAATTCTCAAAAGCATGTGAAAAATCATCAAAACCACGGTTCCGTACACTTCCACGGTCGTGGAACACCCCGACAGACCGTGATTTTTGGAAATTTTGCCGGCCACTATAAAACCCACATTCTTCACACACTTAACCAAAATTTCCCAAATTCCACGACCTAGAAACCGAAAACCCGCAGCCACTCCAAATTCTTCGTTTCCTAATCGTTTTCAACGATTCTTCTTCCTAAACTGCAGCAAATCCAACCATGAACGAGATCCAAGCAACAAATCGAGTGGAAATCGATCAACAAACGCGCATTTTGGATTTTTCAATCCGAAAAAGAGGTTACATCTTTCTTCTCGAATTTCACGGATTTAGTTCGTTTTTGCTATAGAACTCTAGGAAGAACTGACAAAGATTGGAAGGAATTAGATTAGGACTGCTTGTTGTGGTGATATTTGGTGAATTTGCTGAGATTCACGAGATTCTGTGACGAATCACGGTCTCTGGAGGTTCCACGGCCGTGGTTTCTGTAGAACAGCCCGTAATTTTGAACAGAATGGAGTTTGTGAGGAGAATGTCGGGAAGGATAAAGGAGAAGAAAGGGGAGCAAAGTAAGAAAAGGAAAGGGAACCCCTCCACCTCTAGGGCACCACCACCCTCATCCCCCTCACTACCATCCTCACCTTCACCTCCATCTTCACCACCTCACCCTAGCATCCCAACCATACATGAGAACCACCTAGCTGCATTCGAAAGGATAGAGAAGAGGGCAGTGATTGGCCCTAGGTATTTGTTGTTGGAGGATCTACATCCTCTCAACATAGTTGATGATCTCACATGGCTCTTGGATAGAGCCGGATTGCTAGTCTTCACGAACATTCGTGAAGACGCTTATGAGGAGATTACCCGAGAGGTTGTGACGTCCTTCGAGCACAGCCATGTTGATAGGACCGTCTCCTTCCGTCTCATGAATCGAGACTATCACCTTAGTATTGTTGAGTTCGGGACCATTTTCGGGTTCCATGAGACCTACAATGGTCGACTTCCTAGAGGTGTTTCCGCCAAGGATTTTTGGGCGGAAGTAGCTATGATTTACGCCGACGAGGACCGTTGGCAACCCGCCGATACCAAGGCTAGATTGATGTACCATCTAGCCTTGAAGATAGCCCACCGTGTTCTTTCGGAGTGTCTCTTTCCTAGGACGGAGATGCCCCAAAAGATCAAGACGGATGAGCTATTCCTTCTCTACAGTATGCTTTATGGATGCCGCGCAGATTGTGCTACTCTTTTGGCGGCTACGATGAGTAAACTCAAGAACAAATCGAGAGGGAACATTAGATATGGTGGGATGGTGACCCACATTGCTAGGTCATTTGGTGTAGATTTTTCGGCTTGCACCCGTATACCGGCGGTTCCATTAGGGCAACATGCTTTTATGGTTAGGGGACTCATCTTCCCCACATATAGAGGTCCGCCTTATGCGGGCATGCCTTGGGAGAGTAGGACGGGTAGGGGTATAGAGTGGCTGCCAAAGTATTCCATTGTGGCGGGATGCCACAATTGGAAGGAGACGTTCGCTGCGATGCATGCGAACAGGCTTGTAGCTCCCCCTTACGTTCCACCACCGGTTGTGGATGAGGAGGACATGGGAGAGCAGTACGAGAGTGGTGGAGGAGCAGAGCAGGAGTTCGGCACGTTTCCGGATCAGCCGGAGGCGGCCCGGGATGTACCTAGGCGCTCTCCACGGCCAGCTAGAGCTTCAGGCTCGTCATCTCGCCGCGCTAGCGTGAGTGAGAGGCCCACGTGGATGACTACACCTCCCACCTGGTACGACACACCTCCTCCTTGGTCCACGACGCAGCCAGCAGCAGCACCACCACCACCACCACCACCACCAGCCGATGCCCCCGCATGGTACGATCACGCCCCAGGATGGTATGAGAGGATGCCGGATTGGGCTACCGGACTTTCAAAGAGAGTCGGAGCGCTAGAGATCCGGGCGGATCCTAGAGACGGACGCCTAGACGACCTTGACCACATGATGAGGGACGTCTACCGCCAGCAGTTTGGGCGGTTCTATGATCCGAGTTTCTCTCCATTTCCACCTCCGCCGGCACCGCAGTGATCGATGCAGGACCGCTCGTTTTAGACATTTCCGCCACCGCTTGTGAGTTTCTTTTTCTTTTCTTTCTTTTTGTTCTTTCTTTTGAACATTAGGGACAATGTTCGTCCTAAGTATGGGGTGGGATGTACTAAAAAGTTTGTAATAACTCTACACTCTATGATTGCTTTCATTCGAGACTATCCTTGCATGTTCATTATGTGTTACACGTTTCCTTATTGCATTGCATGAAAAAGAACTTTAAAAACCCACAAAAATTGAAAAAAAAATTTTGAAAATTTTGTGCTTCTAATGAATTGAGATGATTTCCATGATAATCACTACTTGTGAATTGAGTTTGATGACAATTACATGCTTAAAAGGATTGTGAATTGAAAAGGATTTGAATGAATAAATTTTACCTCTTTTGCAAGTCTATAATGTGAAAATGTTACCTAAATCATGTTAGGAAATTGAAGTTGAAATCACATTATAAGTTCCTATACTTCTTGTTGAAATGATTAAGGCAATTCGATACTTTCTTTCTTCTTTCTTTGATCATCTAACTCCTCATTGAAATATTAGCCTCCTTTACCTATCCGGGAACTTGGAAAAGTGAATGAAAAAGGCATGTTTGATGTGGGAGGGCCATGAGAGCAATTATTTGCAATCAATTGAATAGAAAGAAATTATAGGTTTGGGGAAGTCAATCATGACGATGAGTAACTCGGCACCATTCACATAGCCGGGTGTTTGTGTCTTGCCAAAGTCGGATTGAGCGATATTCCTAGCGGATTATGGTATGTGCACTAAGGGTTTGAGGCATCTCTTGCAAATTTGAGAAACGCCGATCTCCTAGGCTTCGGTTTTTGTGCACCTCTATCCATAACTCCAAAAGTAAAGTCGAAAAATGAAAAGAAGAGAGCGAAGCTCTAAGTGAAGTGTTGCGGAAACCGCAAAAGAAGAAGAAGGTAGTTGTCCACTTTCCCGGATTTATGCACCACTCTCCCTTAAAGTTCCCCTTCCCTTTCCATATTCTAGACCTTTTCTTTAAAAGTCCTTAAGATCAAAAGAATGTTATATGACTTGGTGATCTAAATTGAAGTTTCTTATGATTGATTTTGATAATATTTGAAGGTTATAATGCTTGTTTGGAAGTTAAATTGATTCATGAGTTTTCTTTGCCTTTTACTCTCTAATTGAGTGTGTGAAAGTTTAATAAACGATTGAAGCAAGGTTTCAGAATAATCTATTTCTTAGAAGTCACATTCATCCAAAAGAAGGTACACATATTTCATCCTAACTCTTGTTTAGAGCTTTTTGAAAGACCTTGCTTAGGGACAAGCAAGTGTTAAGTATGGGGTTATTTGTTAGCATGAAATATTGTGATATTTTAGGCACGTTTTCTAATCGTATTTGATTCATATTGATAGTCTTTGATTGATCTTTATACATATGTGAGCTAGTATTGCCTATATTGTCGATATGGATGTCTACACTAGTTCTATGTTGATTATAGGTGATTTGGAGCTATTTCCGAACGGAATCGAGCGAAGAAGAGTTGAGTTGATATGTCCGTAGATCGAGGACACTTTTTGGAAGCAATTTGGAGTATTAGAATGAGGAATGCACGAGTTTGGGGAAGAATCACGTTCTTACCCTAAATTACGCCCTAAAATACGGCCGTACCACAAACCACGTTCAGAATTACGGCCGTGGATTCAGAGTCAGAATTCGATGTTCATTCCAGGGGATTCTACGGCCGTGGAACTAACCGTAATTGTTTCCACGCCCTAGAATTACGGTCGTGGAATCTTCCACGACTGTGATCTTGGCGAATCTTTTTGCCATGTTTCAAGCCATGATCTTTTGAAGATCGGGCCGGGCCGACACCTTGCCCTGCATTATAAAAAGACGGAAGAAAGGAGATTCCGTCATCTTCACTTACATCCTCGCATAGGCCTGCTTAGCGTTCTTGCATCCACGAATCGACGCTTACGCTAAGGATCAACGCTTAGCAACGCACAAACCCTCGTTTAGAGGTATTTGGGAGATCTCATTGGAGATCGAAGTTTGCATCGGAGAGTTGTTCAAATCTCGCACTTTTAGTGAAGATTGCTGTTGTGATTTTCGGAATTGTGGAAGATCGAAAGTTCTTGGAAGATTTTGCAAGAAGATCTCTCTTCTTGTTTAGGTTTGATTCGAAAACGGATTGACATCCCGTTTCTCTTTCTTCCTAAGGTTGTGATTGTTTATTCTGTTTTGAATCTTTTGATAAACATTTGCTCTTGATTGTGATCTTGAGATTTATTTGAAGGTTATTGAAAGTTCTTGAAAGTTTTCATCTTTTACTCCTTGATTCTTGAATTGATATCAAAATGACTGTTATTGGCTAAAAACCCTTAACAATTCTAAGGTGAAGGGTTGATAGTTGTGGCATAGGTGATGATAGATCGATCGCAAACAGATTAGACCCTGAGAGTTAGAGAGAATCGTCGACACCCTAAAATTACGGGCAGTTCTTGAGTTCCACGGCCGTGGAATCTCAAGATCCAACCGTAATTTCCCTCTAGTCTACGAGCTTGCTTTTACTTCAATCCAAAGTTAAAGAATAGCTTTAACTTAGTTTAGACTTGTCTTTTCTAGGTGGTAGTGAAGCCTCAACAACCTCTACCTCGATTGTGAGCCTCAACTACCTCAATCGGTTAAGTTAGTCTTGATCTTTGGATTATAAGTTTGGGTATTTGATACTAATCCTCGTCTTTAGAATCTTTCTATATTGAGCCTCAACAACCTGTATAGGGAGTGCCTTTTAGATGAGTTACATAAGGTTTTTGGAACCTCAACCGTACGATTACCTTACATTAGTATACCTTTGCATATCTCTACTCTGTCTTTACATCATTAGTATATCTTGAATCTATTGCCACAGCTGGATATCTGGATCTTTAGGATTGTTGTTTTCCCAATATTTGCAAACTCTCATATTTACTTGCTTGATAACTTACAACCGAGTTCGTTCCCACCCAAATCCCTGTGTTCGATACTCTGGAATTCTTGCTTAACTACGTCGATCCGTACACTGCGGGTTCGCTTGCTTGATTCTAGTTTTATAAATTTAAAACTTATTTGCACACACCTCTAGGGGCGAACAACTAGTTAGCTCAATTCCCCTCATAGAACTTCCTCGTTCCTTTGGATGAAGATTTTTTATAGCGCCAATCATCCATTTCAGCTGCCAGACATCTTCTCTTTTCTTCAGCTCTTCTCTGCTTAACTACTTCATACTCGATTGTTGGTAAAAATATTGGCTCAACATGAGTTGGATACAAAATTGATTTATTCTGTACACGCCTTTTACAATTTTATCAGCACATTCCCAACTTTCTCTTGAGTATGTTGAGCTATATCTTCAGGTATGGGCAAAATGCTTCCCATTATAGTTAGTGTAATAGCATTCATCAAATACATTTCATTGACTTTAGCATTTATGGTAGCGAGCAACTCAAAATTTGTATCTATTCTCCTCTTGGTGTCAAACTGAAAATCAGATAATTCATGACTAAGACAGGCTATTTCTTTTTCACAACCTTCTAACTTGATTTCTGGAGTAGGTTCTTCAGTTGGATTTTGAGTAGTTCATTTTCCTTTTATCGTCCATGTTCCTTGAAGGGTTTTCTCAATCCCAGACATTCTAAGCAGTTCTCATCAATTTTGCCAGAAATAGACTGTCTTTCCTCAAAGGATGTGTCAATTTTATAATAATCAAAGACCTTAGGCAGCAAATTTCCATAAGGCAAAGTAATAGGTCACTTAGAATTGACAAAATGTACCATATGGTTGAGAATCTAATTAGGCACATCTATGTCCAAATTAGACATAAGCAGATGAATCAATTCCAGAGATTGATCAGTCAGCAGCTCTCTTGAGTTTACACGAGGAACAACACATCGAACCAGTATAGTAAACACTATTTTAGCCTCTAAGGTTAGAGATGTATGAGTAAGTTGACGTGAGGTTGAATTCGGAACTAGAAATTTCTCCTTAGCACTACGAACACTCTCTGATCTTGAAGGATGGTTGAATACAACATCTGTAGGAATTCCAAAATTTTCACTTCGAATAGAAAAAGTGAGTGTCGGAGTACCTTTAACTGAAGATTCAAGAGTGATACATCCTACGTCCCTTTTTGTGGTGAGATTAACATAGAATAATCTTGTGAGTCGTGGAAAAGCAAAATCTCCAGGGTTTAGAACCTTCTAGATAATTGAACTCTTTAGCTTGTCTATACAAGGAATCTTAAGAGTGTCGAGAAAATCAGTGTCCACCAGATCACACATACAGAGCGGTCGATTGTGAAACCCATCAAGCCAAGATCCAGAAGCTTGAAAATTAACGAACCATGATGAGGGAAGACCATTCGTCTGAGATGTATCCAGATCCTCAAAATATTTTTCTTCTTTAGCAATTGAGGGACTCTGAACGTCTTTCTTTTTGGGAGCTTGAGGAGCAGATCTCTTGCTTCTGGGTGCCATGAGGGAGGTTTGAGAGTGAAATAAATGGATTTTGAAATAGGGTTTCTTGTGAAAGAATGAAAAAGTAGGTCCTTTTTAATAGGGAAATAACAAGATCTTAAGAAAATCAATCTTTTAAAAGACCAATTTTAATACTAATAAAACAACAGCAAATATTTTTTAAAATTTTAAACAAAATATTTATAAAAATATTTTAAGAATTGAAATATCTAAAAGATATTAATCCTTAAAAGATCCATAAATTTTATATACCTTGTGAAAAATGTTTCAAGGCCCCTTGAATTTTATTTCAAGGCCCTTGAAAACATCAACTGGGCTGCATGCGTAGGAACAATTAAACTTGTTTACTCCCCCTACGTTAATGCTTCCTTGTTCAACATACCAAGCTCCAATCTAATAAAATTAAATTGTTCCTCAAGAGAGGCTTGGTAAAGATATCTGCAAGCTGCAAGTTAGTTGAGATAAAAGAGATCGAAACATCACTTTTCTCAACATGATCACGTATGAAGTGATGTCTTACATCGATATGCTTAGTCCTTGAATGCTGCACAGGATTTTTGGTTATATAAATAGCACAAGTATTATCACATTTTATAGGAATACTTTTCAAGTCAAATCCAAGGTCACGAAGTTGTTGAGCAATCCAAAGAATTTGTCCACAACATGCTCCTGCAGCTATATATTCAGCTTCAGCTGTGGATAGGGCAACAAAGTTTTGCTTCTTGGAGTGCCAACTAACTAGGGATGACCCTAAGAATTGGAAACATCCAAAAGTACATTTTCTATCGACCTTATAACCTGTGAAGTCTGCATTTGAATAGCCAACAAGATGAAACGAGCTTTGACGTGGGTACCATAACCCTAGATTCTTAGTGCCATTGAGATATCGAAAAATTCTTTTCACAACTATCAAGTGTGAGTCTTTAGGATCAGCTTGAAATCTTGCACACATGCACACGCTAAACACAATGTCAGGACGACTAGCAGTTAGATACAACAATGAACCGATCATACCTCGATACTCCTTTTGTACTACACTTTTGCCATTCTTGTCATGATCTACCGAAAGTGTTGAACTCATAGGAGTCTTTGCAACCTTAGATTGATCCATTTTGTACTTCTTAAGCAAGTCTTTATTATACTTGCTTTGATTGAGAAAAATTCCTTTCTTTGTTTGTGTAACTTGAAGTCCAAGAAAGAAATTTAGCTCTCCCATTAAGCTCATTTCAAATTCCCTGTACATAATATCTGAAAATTCCTTGCAAAGGGAATCATTAGTAGCACCGATTAATATATCATCAACATAGATTTGTACTACAAGAATGTCATTGCCTCTAGTTTTGATAAACAATGTTTTATCAATCAAACCTCTTTTGAAATTGTTTTGAAGAAGATATTTAGATAATCTTTCATACCAAGCTCGAGGAGCTTGCTTAAGACCATAAAGAGCTTTGTCTAGTTTAAAAACATGATCTACAAAGTCATCATTTTCAAAACAAGGAGGTTGAGCAACGTAGACTTCCTCTTCCAAGAAGCCGTTTAGAAAAGCACATTTTACATCCATTTGAAAAATGTTTATACTCATAAAAGATGCAAATGCAAGTAGCATACGTATGGCTTCTAACCTGGCAACAGGAGCAAAAGTCTCCTCATAATCAATGCATTCTTCTTGGTTATAGCCTTGTGCTACAAGTCATGTTTTATTTCGTATGACTTTGCCACTTTCATCCAATTTGTTTCGAAAGACCCATTTCGTGTCAATAACTGATTGATGTTTTGGTTTTCAAGTAAGAGTCCATACCTTGTTCCTCTCAAATTCATTCAACTCATTTTGCATGGCAATGATCCAATCAGGTTCTTGAAGAGCTTGAACGTAGTTCTTTAGCTCGTCAAGCGATACAAAAGCGGAGAAGGCACATAGATTGTTCACTTTAGATCTAGTTTGAACTCCAGCATTTGGATCTGAGATCACATTCTCTTGTGGATGATATGAGGAGTGTTGAACTTTTCTTCTTTTGATAGATGGAGCAGATCCAAAAGGTTGAGCTTCATATGTTTGACTAGATTCAGGTACCGTTGACATATTATATGTTGGTCCAATCTCAAGGCCTTGAAGTTGCGTTTCAAGCCCTTGAAGTGGAGTTCTGTTCTCACAATTTCCTGCTTCATTGTCTTGAAGGTGTGTTTCAAGGTCTTCAGGGTTTTCTTCGGTATCTTGAATCTTTTCCTGCATATTCTTGTCTCGGTCTTTAGGATCTTCATCTTCATCCGAATTATGATCTTCTATTTGATTCAGATTTAGATCTGCAAAACTCTCACTCAAAGTACCATCATTGCTTTCATCAAAAATAATATGAATGCTTTCCTCAACAATTTTGGTACGTTTGTTATAGACTCGATAAGCTTTGCTATTTGAAGCATATCCAATGAATATAGCTTCATCACTACGTGCATCAAATTTCCCAAGATTATCTTTGTCATTGTTATGAACAAAACAAGTACATCCAAATGGTTTGAAATATGAAATATTTGGTTTTATTCTTTTAAAGAGTTTATAAGGAGTATTTTTCAAAATAGGGCGAATTAAACATCTATTCAAAATATAATTTGCAGTGTTTACTACTTCAGCCCAAAAACTTTTTGGCAAATTATTTTCTAAAAGCATTGTCCTAGACATATTCTCAAGAGTGCGGTTCTTACGTTCCACAACTCCATTTTGTTGAGGAGTTCTAGGAGCTGAAAAATCATGTGAAATGCCATATTTTGCACAAAACAAATCAAACTTCAGCTGATCAAATTCTCTACCATGATCACTTCTTATAAAAACAATTGGTAGGTTTTTCAAAGTTTCTAACTCCTTACAAAGTTTTGAAAACTCAAATAAAGCTTCAGATTTTTCTCGTAGAAAAAAGAAATCTATGTGAAACGAGAGAAATCATCCACTATAACAAGGATGCACTGCTTGCCTCGGGAGATTTGGCACGCATAGGTCCACAAAGATCCATGTGTAAAAGTTCAATGGGTCGTGAAGAACTAACAACTTTCTTAGGTTTTAATGAACCTCTTGTTTGTTTACCTTGTGTACACGCCTTACATAGATCATTAACCTTGAAATTTAGGTTTGGCAAACCACGTACCAAGTCTTTTGTAAGTAGCTTCTGCATGGTGTGCATGCTTTTGTGACCAAGTCTTCTATGCCAAAGCCTTGGATCATCAGTCAAGGCCTTTAGAAATTTTAGCTTAGTTCCAGAACTTGGTTAGTACTCATAGAATAAACATTATTACATCTAGGAGCAGTAAGCAACACTTCAACCGTCCTTTTGTCTTTAACCTCATATTTATCTGAATCAAACATGACTTTATTGCCTTTATCACAAATTTGAGATATACTTAGCAGATTATATTTCAAACCATAAACCAAATAAACATCATCAATAAAGTAAGATGAATTATAGAATATTTTACCAATGTCAATTATTTCACACTTTCCTTTATCACCAAGAGTAATGGTTCCAGATGATTGCTTCTTTAAATCTGAGAATAAAGAGCTTTTTCCACTCATGTGTCTTGAGCAACCACTATCTAATATCTATTTGTGCTCCTTTACCTTGGTGATATCCTGCAAAACAGCAAACATCAACCTTTCCGGGTCGACCAAATGGCATATTTTGGTTCATATTCAGGTTCAATCATGTTTGGTGGTCTAGTACCTTTAGGAACCCAGATTTGTTTGACCTGTTTCCTTAAACATAAAGGATAGGTATTTCTGATGATATAAGGATCATTTCTTCTATAAGGACATGTAGATTTAACATGATCTTTTTACAATAGTAGAAGCAAGTAGGCATATGAATGCTTCCTTTGGCCTTGACAAAAATGGTGGTAGGTTTTCTAGGAAAGCTCCTATGATAACCTATACCATTTTTGTTAAAGGAAGACTGTTGTTCACCCATCATTCTCTCAAGATTAGATTTTGAACGAGTAAACTTAACAAGTGCAGCCTTCTGGTCTTGACACGTCAAAGTTAGATCAACTTTCTCTTTCTCTAGATCGATATAGTTTCGATGAAGAGAGGAGAGGTTGTCCTTGAGAATCAGGTTCTCTGATTCCAAGTCCTTGATATTGTCATAAAGGTCTACTTTTTTTGTGTTAAGATTTTCAATCTCCAAAGACATTTCACTTAGTTGTTTTTCTTGTTCAAGTAGCTTTTCTTTTAAAGAATTTATCCTTATTCTATGTTCCTTATCACATATGATAATATCTATAGGGAATTGTTTCAGGTCAGTTTCACATTGAGACATAATTGTACTTACCACATTATCAACATACATATTTGAATCTTCTTCATGATCGGCCATGAGACACAAGTTTGCTTGTTCTTTTTTGTCTTTTGATTCATTTGTTGATTCTGAATCACTCCATGAAGCAACCATATCTTTCTTCTTTCAATCATTTTTCTTGAAGTTGGTCCTCTAAATTTGTGGACAATCCTTCACAAGATGATCTGTTTCACCATATTTCAAACAAGTCAGTGCTCTCGTTTTCTTATTAGAGTTAGAAAACTTACCTCGGGGTTTTGATGCTCGTGGGTATTCTCGATTAGCAGATTGTTTCTTAATCTTAAGAATTCTTGCGAGACCCTTAGAAATCATGGCGATTGCATCTTCTTCTTCATCGTCATCACTATCCTCTTCATCAGATGGTAATTCATATCTTCTTGATTTTAATGCCAAATTCTTGGAGTTGGATGGAAGTTCTCCATCTTCTTCACCAAGAACCCTTTCATGTGTGATGAGTTTTTCAAGGAAATCATTGATAGCATGAATTATAGTCTAGTTTTTGGGGTTTGTTTGGACATTTTATCTTTCATAATCTGCATGTTTGTATGTACATTATGTGATTTTACTACCATTTCATCTACCTTTGCGAGAATCGAGGTCTACACCTAGTTTCGTTGTAATTGCAGGTAATATGGTACGTTTTGCATTGAAAAGGAGCAAAAGGAGTCATGAGACATATGGAGCTACATCCAGGGAGCATAGCCATGGATTAAAGATTTACTTTGGACCAGTTTCGAGAAGATTTCACATTCTGTTGTGACTCACCTCGGTTGACCATTGATTCACCTCGACCGAGGTGATCCAGAAACGCCGACTCGATCGAGGCGAACACCTAGGACGCGGCGAGAATATTTTATTCTTGGATGAGATCTTTTAAAATTGGAAAGTGATCTTATATTTTTGGGCTGGATTTTTGGAAGGAAGATCATATATTTAGGAGATCTATTTTGGAGATAAGATATATTTTATTAGGAAATTATCTTTTAAGATATTTCCTATAAAATTATCTTAAGAAAATATTTATATTAGGAGATAGGATATATTTTTATTAGGAAGTTATCTTTTAAGATATTTCCTATAAAATTATCTTAGGAAGATATTTATTTTAAGGAAATATGGATAGATTTTATTAGGAAATTATCTTTTTAAGATATCTTAGCTTTGGAAGGGTAATTTTCCTATATAAAGGGTTGGATTTTCCACAATTCAACCATCTTCGGATCATCGGCATCCGCTATCAGCGCAAGAGAGTCGTTTACGCAGCAGCAACAGCAACAGCATACTCCAATTTGGGAGAGAGTTGAAGAACCTTTTTGAAGGTTGAAGGAAGATTGAAGTCCATAGCTTTTATTGCTTTTTGAAGGGTTTTGTAAGATTGTCTTCAATTCCCTCAATTGTTGTCTTGTCTTTTTGGATTATTATCCAAGGAACGCTTTTGTTGTGATATTTGATTCAGTTATTGAAGTCTTTTCATTAAATTCTTCTTTGTTCAAATATTCACCTTCTTACCATATATTTTAATACTTTCATTATGATGATGAGTGGCTAATTTCCTTGTGTGATTCTAGGATGATTAGCTGAAGGTTGTGGGAAAAACAATGATAGAAAAATCTTAGATTCCAGTAGGATCCTGAAAGTTCGAGTCTTTAACCTTAACCCTAAGCATCTCGTTCGGTTGATGAACATCTCGGCCGGGGTGGAATTCTTCTGACCGAGGTGACTTATCCGAACCTAAACAGAAAGTTAAGTGTTAGAGTTTGCTAAATCCTATTCTTATTACACCTTCCTGGTTCAATGCAAGCTTAGGATGAGACTTACCCGGTAATTCCTTAGTTTGTGTACCAACGATCATAAGTGTAGGTAATAAAGGTTTATCCTTTATTGGGGTTTGAGTGTGCTTCCATCCCATCTTTGTGAGTTAGCCTGAGACTTACCCGGTAAAGGTTGATTCTATTCCCTTAGATGGTATGTTAGTTTGAGGTTATAGTTCTTTATCTTGATTCCTTGAGACTTACCCGGTAATAGGAGTTACGGTTTAGGATTAGTGTGTAGTGAGACTTACCCGGTGATCTACTCCACTTTAGTAACACCTTCCCCACGCAAAAATCTCAGCTTTGTCCGTTTATCTATAGATCTTGAGTTGGAACCACAACTTGATGTTTTAATCCCTAGAATTGCATGTTTGCTTTATTGACTTCTTATTCATCTTTGATTGTGTTAAATTGCTCTTGTGGTTAGTATTGACATTAGCATACCGTATTGACTCTGTTTCACCGAGTCCCTGTGATCGACCCCTGGAATTTCTTGCTTTTTACTACGATTGACCCGTACACTACGGGTTCGCATCCTTGTTTTAAGCTTAAGTCTAGGGTTATAAATTTAAAGCTTGCACACACCGTTTGGAGCGAACAAGTTTTTGGCGCCGTTGCCGGGGACTTGGTCTAGACCGAGCCGGTACGGTTTGCTCTTGGGGCGCTTGCCCCGTTTTGTCTAACCACTCTACTTGAGTGACTTTTGCAGGTTCTTTCTTAGGTATATGCGAAGAACCCGCGCTGGGTAGGAAATCGTTCCTTACGATCCCGAACCAGAAAAGACATACAAGAGACGCTTAAGAGAAGCAAGGATGGCCCAACAAGACGATCGCGATCTTGCGGCCCAATTGAGAGAGACGCAGGAGTTGCTGCGCCTCAGCAAAGAAGAACTCATGCAAGAGAAAGAGGAGAATCGCACCAGGACTGCAGCAATCGAAGCTGAGATTGCTGCCATTCGGAACCAGATTCTACTTCGCCCGATGCAGGATCCAGTAGTTGATCCTCGACCGAGGCAGATTCCAGTACCCGACACCCCGGCCGATGTACTTCCACCTCGGATACCAGTCCGAGATGTTCTTCTTGTAGGAATTCCACAAACCCTAGGTCAAAGGATGGACCCTAACCAACAACTGAGGCGTCCAGGAGTGAACCTAGGAGATCCAGCAGATCATGACTACGAACTTCGACCGCAAGTTCTAGCCATGATTCGCCAATGCCAATTCGGAGGGCTAGAGAAGGAGTCGCCGCATCAACATCTTCAAAACTACGAGATCTTGATGGAGACCTTGCGACCTCCCAGAATTGAGAACAACAACTACAAGCTAAGACCTTTTTACTTTTCTTTAAAAGATAGAGCTCTTAATTGGTATCAATCTCTTCCTCCAGGAAAAATTAGCACATGGGAGGAGATGACTACGGAATTCTTGACCAAATTCTTTCCACCCTCAAAGACCGCTGAAATGAGGGGAAAGATCAATGCTTTCATCATGAAGGACAAAGAGAGCTTGTCCAAATCTTGGGAGCGGTTCAAGGATATCCTTTTGGATTGCCCACATCACGGGATTCCAAAGATCGAGTTGTTGGAGATCTACTTCAAAGGGCTGGACGGAAGCACCCAGTTCAATCTCCAACTACTCTCCGCCGGTACATTCATGGACATGGCGGTTGACGAGGCTTGGGACTTCATTGAGAAGCAAGCCTTGCACATGGAGAAATACAACCTCCAAGGAGCCGAAGGTGGAGTAAAAAGAGTCAACTTTCAAGAGACTCAACCCAACAACAATCAATTCACATCATTGAAGAATGACGTGAAGCAATTGAAGGAGCTCTTGATGGCTCAAACTAAGAAGGAAGAGCAAGGGCAAAGGAACAACAACAACAATAACGGGTACCGTAACAACAACAACGGACCCCGAAACAACAACTACAACAACAACAATAGAGGATCCAATAGCAACAACTGGAGGGCGAATAATCAAAACCACGTTAACAATTATTCAAACTCCAACTCTAATGATTCCTCTAACCCTTTCCTCTCTTCTCCTTCTTCTTCTTCTACTCCATTGAAAAGCCAAGGGCAAGGATCAAGTTCGTCCCAACCGGAAAAGAAAGACGCGGTTCTGGAGGCAATCTTGATCAAGCTTAGTGCGATGGAGAATTCTATGACTTCATTTTCGAGGGCCCAAAAATCCCTTGAACAACAACTTGCTAATAGGACGAACGAAACGCCAAGAGATCCAGGGAAGCTTCCAGCAAAGACGGAAACTAACTCTAAGGGCCAGTGCATGGCCATAACGACGAGGAGTGGACTCAAAACTGCAGATCCAGTACCTCGCTCGACGCAGACCACCTCGGTCCAGATCCAGTCGAAGAACACCTCGACCGAGATGCCAACCGAGGCGGAGCAACAGAAAGTAGGAGGAACGACAGAAACTTATGTTCCACCCCCTGCATATAAGCCACCACTTCCATTCCCTCAATCCAGAGCCAGAGCACATCTAGACAAGCACTTCGGTAAGTTTCTTGACTTGATGAATAAGCTACATATTAATATTCCTTTCCTTGATGCTATTTTAGGTATGCCCGCCTATGGGAAGTTCTTAAAAGAAATCTTATCAAGGAAGAGGAAGCTGGAGGATGTTGGTGAAGTTAGGATGACATCTAAGTCTTCGGAGCTAATCAAAATCATGAAAGAAAAGATGCCACCTAAATTGAGAGATCCAGGCTCATTTTGCATTCCCATTCAAGTTGGGGATGTCACTTGTGAAGCCCTTTGCGATCTAGGAGCCAGCGTGAGCATCATCCCGCTGGAGCTATGCACTAAGATCGGTCTTGGAGAGCCCAAGCCGGTCAAGATTCGACTTTACATGGCGGATCGCTCCATTACCCATCCCGTGGGCATTTTGGAAGACGTTCCGGTCAAGTTAGGTAACTTCTATCTACCTATAGATTTTGTCGTACTTGACATTCCCGCAGATTATCCCGTTCCTATTATCCTCGTGAGGCCATTTCTAGCAACTTCGGGTTGCAACGTGGATTGCAAGAACGCCAAGTTGAAATTCAACGTTGGTGGCGATGAGGTGGAGTTCGCACTGCTTGCAGCCATGAAAGGGGAGCAACTTACTGATGATATCTTCAACATCTACGATGAAGAAGAATCAAGGGAATTGGTGAGCTCTATCCTTATTAACGATCCACTCGAAAGAGTTATTAGCTTCATTTTAATGGAGGAAGGTATAGATGCTTCTTGTGATGCAGATATACGGAGCTTGAAGGCACTGGAAGAGGATCCAGGAGCTAAAACTGAGAAGCTAGTCCAGGAGACGAAGATCTCCAGTCTCGGTTCCAGTAGCAGTACCTCGACCGAGGCACTTTCTGGACAAAGCGAGGCGTCTGAAGAACACCTCGGTCAACGCCTTTGCGCCTCGACCGAGGTCGACAGCGAGACGATTCAAACTGAGATTGCATCGAATCCAGTTTCTGACACCACTCCACTGGAAAGAGGAAGCAGAGATCCCTCTCAGAAAGCACCCCCAGTCGTGGAGCTTAAACAGCTCCCTAGTCACTTGAGGTATATCTTTCTTGGGCCGGATTCTACTTATCCCGTTATTGCTAGTGCTTCCCTCTCTGATTCTGAATTATCTAAGCTAATGCATGTCCTGAGAAAGCATCGAAAAGCCATAGGTTACACCACGGATGATCTTATTGGCATTAAACCTTCTTTCTGCATGCATAGAATTCTAATGGAAGATAATCATAAGACTTCACGGGAACCTCAAAGACGGTTAAATCCGATCATGAAAGAGGTTGTGAAGAAGGAAGTTCTTAAGTTGTTGGATGCACGTATTATTTATCCTATCTCGGACAGCAAGTGGGTTAGCCCGGTGCACGTCGTTCCGAAGAAAGGAGGGATGACCGTTGTGACGAATAAGAACAACGAGTTGATCCCAACAAGGACCGTTACGGGCTGGAGAGTTTGCATCGATTATAGGAAGCTGAACACGGCAACTCAGAAGGATCATTTTCCGCTTCCCTTCATTGATCAAATGCTCGAACGGTTGGCCCAGCATTCACACTTTTGCTACTTGGACGGCTATAGTGGATTCTTCCAGATTCCTATCCATCCGGATGATCAGGAGAAGACCACTTTCACTTGTCCTTGGGGGACGTTTGCCTATCGGAGGATGCCATTTGGATTGTGCAATGCACCAGCTACCTTCCAACGATGCATGATGGCTATCTTTTCCGAGTACATAGAGGAGATCATGGAGGTATTCATGGATGATTTTTCTGTATATGGTTCCTCTTTTGATGATTGCCTATCTAACCTTTCTCTAGTGCTTAAAAGATGTGAAGACACTAACCTTGTTTTGAATTGGGAGAAGTGTCATTTTATGGTTAATGAAGGCATTGTGCTAGGACACCTTGTTTCTAATCGAGGTATTGAGGTCGATCGAGCTAAGATCGAGACTATTGAGAAACTCCCTCCTCCTTGTTCTGTTAAAGGTGTGAGGAGTTTTCTCGGGCATGCAGGTTTCTACAGGAGATTCATCAAGGACTTCTCCAAGATCTCTAAACCTCTAACTAACCTCTTGAATAAAGATGTTGTTTTTGAGTTTTCGCAGGAGTGTCTTGATACTTTTTACAGGATTAAGGAAGCGTTGATCTCCGCTCCCATTATCCAGCCTCCTGATTGGACCTTGCCCTTTGAGGTCATGTGTGACGCTAGTGATGTAGCCGTAGGAGCGGTGCTTGGGCAGAAGAAGGATGGACGGACCACCGCCATCTACTATGCTAGCAAGACGCTAGATGAAGCACAACGCAACTACGCTACCACCGAGAAGGAGTTATTGGCGGTTGTATATGCTTTCGAGAAGTTTCGTTCCTATCTAGTAGGGGCGAAAGTCATTGTCTACACCGACCATGCGGCCATTCGTTACTTGTTGGCTAAGAAGGATGCCAAGCCGCGCCTTATTCGATGGATTCTCTTGCTTCAAGAGTTTGATCTAGAGATCCGCGATAAGAAGGGATCCGAGAACTCCGTTGCGGATCACCTCAGCCGGCTACCGGAATCTTCCCGCGAAACGGATAACCCACCCATAGACGATTCATTCCCCGATGAGCACTTACACTTGTTGGAGCGTTTGATGGAGCTACTTACTTCACCCCACGATGGAGGTGAAGTATGTGGTGAGGGAACCTCCCACCTCGTTTTAGGCACATCATGGTCCAGCTAGCGACCTTAAATCAAGCGCTTCTTGGGAGGCAACCCAAGGTATTGTTTTCTTTTCCCGTTTTCTAGTATAGTTTAGATAGCTTTTGTTTTTGCTTTGCTTTGCTTTGTTTTTGGCGTTCTGGACAGACAACAGGGAATATTCAGGAAGGAGCACATCTGGAAGGACAGAAGTTCGAGATTCTGAGAAGACAGAAGCACCTCGGTCACTGTCAGAGCACCTCGACCGCGTTGATTCTTGAAGCAACCGAGGCGACTAGGGTTTCTGCAGAACCGCCTCGGTCCATACCACCTCGGTCCAGTCGAGACCATCTCGACCGAGGTGACAGCAAATCCAGTAACAGTATAAAAGGGGGAAAAATTACATTTTCATTTTTTTTACCCTCCTCGACCGCGGCGAACAGACGCACCTCGCTCACCTCGTTTCTTGCTCGTTTTCGACGTTTTCTGCTTCCAAACCGAGATTGAAGGATAGAGGAGTCGATTGCAACTACAGATATGCAAGAAATTTGAGCAACTCGACCGGAACGAGGTAAAAACGATCGAAACCCTAACTCGCTCGTTTACTGCAATTTGGGCTTTGGTTGCCCTTGATTCTGTTGAGGAAACCTTTAAGTACCCCTTAGGAAGCATCGGTAGTGATTTTTGGGGGAAAAGAACTGAAATTCAGAGAGTGGAATCGCGACTGTCTTCGTCTCGGTCCAGTCGACCTGCACCTCGGTCGAGGTGATTCCTGGAGTTTGTCAGTCGACCGAGGTAGTCTGACAGTATAATTTGAAGATGAGTTCTGACAGATTGCTAGCCCTTAGAGATAGATCCTCTCCTTCCCCTTCTTCTTCCTCGTCCCGTCCTTACCGCCCGGTTATCCACGAGAGATGCCGGGTAGACTATGAGCGGATAGCTAGCCGTCCAGTTATCGCACCACGATTTCTGGATGTGTCAGCTTTTGATTGCCTAGGGTTAGATGCTGACCTTAGGAGGATGATTGCTACCGTCGGGCTGGATCAGTTTACTGAGATCCGAGCCCCAGCCTACCTAGAGCCGACACTCGAGTTTGTTAGCTCCTTCTCTTACCTCCCCACAGACCGTTCTGTGAAGTACCGGTTGATGAACCGGAACTTCATAGTTCCTTTAGAGATATGGAGAGAGATTTTTGGCTTTCCTGACCCCACCGCCGTAGACTTTCCCTCCCGATCCGTAGCTAGGGAGTTCTGGGGACAGATCGCCCATATTACTGGGCACGCAGACAGATGGCGCCCTGGAGATTCCAGGGAGAAGGTCATCTTTCATCCGGCCTTCAGACTTGCCCACAAGATTTTCAGCGAGACGCTTCTGGCGCGTACTGAGACGCCCCAGAAGGTCCGACAGGGGGAGCTCTTCGCTTTATACTGCATGGTTACAGGAGGTTTCCCGGACTTTGGCTTGCTCTTGGCAGAGGATCTGCACAAGATCAAGGCCAAGGCGAAGGGAGACATCTGCTACGGAGGTCTAGTCACCCACATCGCTACCTACCACGGGATGGACCTCAGTGTATGCACTATGGTGGCGGCTCCGAAGCCGCTAGGATTACAGGAGATGATCACACGGAGGATTCTAGTTCCCCGTGGTTTGACCACTCCATACGTCGACATGCCTTGGGAGCGGACTGCACCACAGGGGATCCGCTGGTCTGCTCAGTTCACAGTCGCTGATCCGCATTACTGGCAGACAGCATGGGCTCCACTGATGGAGGATCACAGAGAGGGAGCAGCTACCCCTGCTGAGGCTGAGGAGGAGGCTGAGGATGAGGACGACGATGATGATGACACAGTCGATGAGAGAGGAGGTGGCGTCCCGATGGACACAGGGACAGATACAGTTGGGACGAGCGCGCCACCTATTATTGATTTAGATGATGATGAGGAGGATACTGAGCCTGGACCTGCTGCACCTCCCGCTAGATCTGCTAGGAGTCGGACACGCCGTCATAGAGATGCAGAGGCTCATCGTCGGATCGACGACTTGACAGATCAGATGATAGACTCATATGCTGCCCTTATAGTGGACATACATGAGAGATTTGCCGCCCAGCACCGATACCTTGACAGCTGGACTCAGCAGATGTTGGAGGGGCAGCACTATCAGCGTAGGATGATGGAGCTACAATTCCAGCAGACTATGGGCTATCCGTTTGATCCGACCCAGTATCCTTATGTACCACCACCACCACCGCCGGATCAGGACTACTGAGGAGCTGCAGGGTTTATTTATTATATTTTTTATGCAGTTCGGCTTTTATCCGGTGAGTTCTCTTGTTTAGACTTTTATTATACCCACTGGGACAGTGTGTCTCAAGTATGGGGTGTTTGTTATTTGACTATGTGGCTACCTTTGATGTATTCGACACTTTTGATGTATTTTATTTATCGGATATTTTCATATTTATGCTTCATTTGCCTTTATATGATTATCTGATATTACATGCATACCTACAGATTATTTGATTGAGAAAAACGTCGAAACCGAAAAAAAAAAAAACTGGTTTAAAAAAAAATTTTGACCTCGACCGGGGAGATTCTGGCGAAACGAGGTGTTTCACCTCGGTTGAACCAAGAACACCTCGACCGAGGTGCGTTAACTGAGAGTTTTCGAAAACGATTTTGTGCCTCTTATCTGGATATGATCTCAGTGAAGATCTTGTTTACCCACTGGTTTTAAATTCTTTATGTGTTTGAAAGGTTTTATGATATGTTTAAGTTGCTAAATGCTTTGTTTGAAATTATTAGCATGTTTGATTCTTTGTTTTTATCCAAATTATGTTGAATTTGAAGGTTGACACCGCAGGTTAAGTTCTCTCACTTTCTTCTTGGAAAGACCAAGGCAATTCATTTTCTTCTTCTCCTTCTTCTTGATCATGCTTAGCCCCTCATATACATTTTGCCTCCCTTTACCTATCCGGGAATTTGGAAGCAAGCGAAGTGGTGAAAGCAAGTGAAGTTAAAGTTGAGAAGTGGGCTGGAAGTGAAAGTGTTAGAAAGCAATAATAGGTTTGGGGAAGTCAATCATGATGATGAGTAACTCGGCACCATTCACATAGCCGGGTGTTTGTGTCTTGCCAAAGTCGGATTGAGCGATATTCCTAACGGGTCATGGTATGTGCATCAAGGGTTTGATGCATCTCGAGAAATTGATGATTGCAGATTTCCTAGGCTTCGGTTATTGTGCACCTCTGTCCATGCATCCCAAAAAGTAAAGTAAAAAGAAAAAGTGTGAAATAAGCAAAGCTTATTGGTGGAAGGTGTTGCAAGTCAAAGTGAAAGTGAAGTTCATCCTTTTCCCGGATTCTAGCACCACATTACCTTACATACATCCCTACCCTTCACGTTTCTTGACCTTTCTTTTGGGAAGCCCTTGAGACCTTGAGCTTGTTGATTGACTTAGCGGTTTAAACTGGATTATACATGATTAATTTTGATAATTATGATTTATTATGCATTCTATGATTTTATGCAAAGATGAACAACTTTCTTATATTTATAAAATGTTTTGATCATATTGAGTTTTTAATTCCAGGAAGTATTCTCTTAGAGTGATCTATGATAGTTGCACACCATAAAATATTTTTTGAAAGACTTTTTCATTGATTTTCTTGACTTATAATCCATTCTATCTTGTCTTTTATATGAGGAACTTGCTTGGGGACAAGCAAGGGCTAAGTATGGGGTATTTTGATAGCATGAATTATAGTCTAGTTTTTGGGGTTTGTTTGGACATTTTATCTTTCATAATCTGCATGTTTGTATGTACATTATGTGATTTTACTACCATTTCATCTACCTTTGCGAGAATCGAGGTCTACACCTAGTTTCGTTGTAATTGCAGGTAATATGGTACGTTTTGCATCGAAAAGGAGCAAAAGGAGTCATGAGACATATGGAGCTACATCCAGGGAGCATAGCCATGGATTAAAGATTTACTTTGGACCAGTTTCGAGAAGATTTCACATTCTGTTGTGACTTACCTCGGTTGACCATTGATTCACCTCGACCGAGGTGATCCAGAAACGCCGACTCGACCGAGGCGAACACCTAGGACGCGGCGAGAATATTTTATTCTTGGATGAGATCTTTTAAAATTGGAAAGTGATCTTATATTTTTGGGCTGGATTTTTGGAAGGAAGATCATATATTTAGGAGATCTATTTTGGAGATAAGATATATTTTATTAGGAAATTATCTTTTAAGATATTTCCTATAAAATTATCTTAAGAAAATATTTATATTAGGAGATAGGATATATTTTTATTAGGAAGTTATCTTTTAAGATATTTCCTATAAAATTATCTTAGGAAGATATTTATTTTAAGGAAATATGGATAGATTTTATTAGGAAATTATCTTTTTAAGATATCTTATCTTTGGAAGGGTAATTTTCCTATATAAAGGGTTGGATTTTCCACAATTCAACCATCTTCGGATCATCGGCATCCGCTATCAGCGCAAGAGAGTCGTTTACGCAGCAGCAGCAGCATACTCCAATTTGGGAGAGAGTTGAAGAACCTTTTTGAAGGTTGAAGGAAGATTGAAGTCCATAGCTTTTATAGCTTTTTGAAGGGTTTTGTAAGATTGTCTTCAATTCCCTCAATTGTTGTCTTGTCTTTTTGGATTATTATCCAAGGAACGCTTTTGTTGTGATATTTGATTCAGTTATTGAAGTCTTTTCATTAAATTCTTCTTTGTTCAAATATTCACCTTCTTCCCATATATTTTAATACTTTCATTATGATGATGAGTGGCTAATTTCCTTGTGTGATTCTAGGATGATTAGCTGAAGGTTGTGGGAAAAACAATGATAGAAAAATCTTAGATTCCAGTAGGATCCTGAAAGTTCGAGTCTTTAACCTTAACCCTAAGCATCTCGTTCGGTTGATGAACATCTCGGCCGGGGTGGAATTCTTCTGACCGAGGTGACTTATCCGAACCTAAACAGAAAGTTAAGTGTTAGAGTTTGCTAAATCCTATTCTTATTACACCTTCCTGGTTCAATGCAAGCTTAGGATGAGACTTACCCGGTAATTCCTTAGTTTGTGTACCAACGATCATAAGTGTAGGTAATAAAGGTTTATCCTTTATTGGGGTTTGAGTGTGCTTCCATCCCATCTTTGTGAGTTAGCCTGAGACTTACCCGGTAAAGGTTGATTCTATTCCCTTAGATGGTATGTTAGTTTGAGGTTATAGTTCTTTATCTTGATTCCTTGAGACTTACCCGGTAATAGGAGTTACGGTTTAGGATTAGTGTGTAGTGAGACTTACCCGGTGATCTACTCCACTTTAGTAACACCTTCCCCACGCAAAAATCTCAGCTTTGTCCGCTTATCTATAGATCTTGAGTTGGAACCACAACTTGATGTTTTAATCCCTAGAATTGCATGTTTGCTTTATTGACTTCTTATTCATCTTTGATTGTGTTAAATTGCTCTTGTGGTTAGTATTGACATTAGCATACCGTATTGACTCTGTTTCACCGAGTCCTTGTGATCGACCCCTGGAATTTCTTGCTTTTTCCTACGATTGACCCGTACACTGCGGGTTCATATCTTCTTGATTTTAATGCCAAATTCTTGGAGTTGGACGGAAGTTCTCCATCTTCTTCACCAAGAACCCTTTCATGTGTGATGAGTTTTTCAAGGAAATCATCAAGCGGAAGAGTTGTGAGATTCTGAGCTTCTTCAATAGCAGTCATCTTTGGTCCCCACTTGGCTTTAGGTAGGCTCCTTAGAACCTTCCTCACTTTCTCTTCATTTGTGAAGATCTTTCCTAATCAATCCAAATTGTTCACGATCTCAGTGAATCTGATGAACATTTCTTTGACTGTTTCATTTGGATTCATCTTGAATAGCTCGTATTATCTGAGAAAGATGCTAATCTTTGTTTCCCTGACTTGACTTGTTCCTTCGTAAGTGACAACAAGCTTGTACCATATTTCTTTAGCACTCTTGCATGATGAGATGCGATTGAATTCATTGGCATCTAATCCGTAGTATAGTAGGTTCATTGCTTTGTAGTTCTTTGATACACTGTCCAGGTCAGTTTGTGTGAAGTCAGCTTCCTTCTTTGGGACATGGACTCCTTAAACCGTTGTCATTGGAACTTTAGGTCCATTTTGAATGATGCTCCAAAGCTCCATGTCCTGGTCAATAATGATCATACGCATGAGTCCTCTCCAATGAGCAAAGTTGTTGCCACAGAAGAGTGGTGGTCAAGATGAGGATCTTCCTTGAGCAAATCCACCATAACCTATAGGATTCATGATTAGTCTCACTGATAGTTAAATCAATAAACGTGAGTCTAGCTCTGATACAAATTGAAGAACCGGTAGGTGAAATAAATAAGTTAAAAGATACTCTAGAAGGGGGGTTGAATAGAGTATGGGACCTTTTCGCAAACCAAATCTCAAGGCCTTGAAACTCCTTTTCAAGGGCCTTGATGTCAATCTGTGCTCTAAGTGAAACTTTGATTTCAAGGGCGTTGAAACAACTTTCAAGAGCCTTGACTTCGTGCTCCTGGAAAAACAAAGTTAGTCACAATAGCGAAATATAGTGCGAAATGTAAAAGATAGACACGGGGATATGTTTACGAAGTTCGGCTCTAAATAGCCTGCTCTCTGTCCCAGGGTATAGCCTTAGGATCTAACTATTTATTATCAGCTTCAAAGTGTCCTAGATACAAACTAGAAGAAATCCCCTTCTTCTCTCACTGTAGTCAATGCTATGTTCTAGCTCCAACTCTCAACCTAGCTATAATAGCCTAGTTACTTCGCAAAGTAACACACACTCTATTATAACACTATTTAGGTCTTCCAATGGAGCTCTTGTATTTTCTCTCTCTAAGGGGATAAAGCTTTTGCGTAAATAAGAGAAAGAAAAATAACGAATGAAGATGATTAAGTTGCTTGAAAACGTAAAGATGTTTTCCGTATATGCTTGTGTGTTTCTTCTTCTTCGACCATCATCTTCATTTATACTCTTCTATGGAGAGGTCTTCTAGCCATTGGAGAGATGACCGTTTGAAGATGAATCTTCTTCTCCATGAAGATCGTTTCTCATTTCGAGATAAGGTAGACGTTGTAAATCTTCAACTCTTGAGAACACGTCGAGTCCTTAGCTCCTTGATCTTCTTGTCCTCTATTGAATCGAGAGAGAAGATATTTTGCTGCTTTTTGTTTTTAGAAAATCTTCTGAAAAGATTCTCTTATCTTCGGTTGAGATCTTCGGTTGAAAAAGATCTTCCCTAAAATCGTTCTATTTGAGCAAATCTTCCTGGAAAGTCTTCTTTGCATTTGAATCCTGCATTCGTGCATCTATATAAACTCCAAGGCCTTTGAGATCGTCCCTTTATAAACGATATCTTCCTTGTCCTTAAGTTATACTTCAAGGCCCTTGAATCCCATAGCAAGGCCCTTGACATTTCGATAAGACCTTCACTGAATTCAAACCAACCAAGCATCTAGAGAATATAATCAATACATTGTTAGTATATCCAACTACTACATTTGTGTTAAGTCTTCCATCATCAACACCTGTAAAACATTATAAACAAGGTAGAGTTTTCAGTAGTGACCATGGTTGTCCGGAAGCCGTGTTTGCAATATCCCAGTCTCGACTTCTCAATTGGTGACAATAGGACCTTAAATCAATTTTAGAAGATACCACCTACCTTTGTAAACGGTCGAGTAGATCATCAATACGTGGTAAGGGATACTTGTTCTTCATTGTTATCTTGTTCAGCTCTTTGTAATCGATGTACAAACGGAGATAACCGTCTCTCTTTTCGCAAACTGGTGTTCTCCATAACAACTTCAAAACAAGCGTTTAAGATATATTCCAATATGATCTTCAAATTAAGAGTTCAAGATGTATTCATATAGGAACTTCAAATCAAGAGTTCGATACGTATGGAGTTCTCCATGGTTGTGCATTGGTCCTAATGAACCTTCATCAACAAGATCTTGCAATTGTTTCCTTCAATTGCTTCCACAACTCGTGTCTCTTCACAAGTGTCATTCTATACGGCGCCTTAGATATCGGAATTGAGTCAAGCTCAACCTTAGTGGAAAAATCCACGTCTGACGTATTGGAATCCGTGATATTTCAGTTTTCGTCTTTTCTTCTTTCATCACAAGACGTAATAACCGACGCAACCTTGTCTTAACACTTGACAGGTGTAACACCCCAAATTCTGAAAACTCGGGGAGCTATTGGTTAGGACCTCACAATGGGTCCCGACCTTAGTTTGACAACAATTTCACTAGGATCTTACAACAAGGTACAAAAGTATTTAAAACATTTGAAAACTTTAAACAATATATACATGAATAATATGTATCAGCCTTACAAAGCAAAGGTATAAAAACGACATATATGAAGAATAGAAGACATCCCCGTCCCCAACTAAATGAGTACGTGGACCCGGCTGACCATTCCCTCCGGATCTCTCTACAACTGTCTTAACCTGCAAGGCATCTACAAGCGGTATAAAAATTTTAGCTAACATTCTATGCATAAGTATAAAGGTAAAAGCACAAACACACAATATACACAATCAACATGCAACACTAAATTCTTTTATTATCTTTAATTAGGTTATAGGTTATTACCAATGATAATTATTTTGTGACACGAGGGATTCCCAAACTTCGCCCCTGTCCCCGTTTACCAACGCGGAATGGTACTAATGCATTTGACCGTCTACCTGACTGGGCTGGTCGCAGGGAATCTCCTAGACTCTCGCAAGAGCTAAGAAGATGACGTCACGACCCGTTATCATACACTTGGGTCAATTACACAATATACTAAAGTCGGCCTATTCCGGTTTCATTATTTATCTTAACTAACAAACACCACTCACACACATCACGCTCATATAAGAAGCCAGCTAAGTAACTCCGTGGACTTACCTGAATCAGATCTCGACTCTCTTAATCACAACTCAATCTGTAACTGTATAACTCGGTTGCCTATCAAAGGAGGCAAGTGTGTCAGCACACTTTCTAGGTAATTAGAAGTCTAAGACTTCTAAGGTAGTAGATCCTATTAGAACAGAATTTAATGCAGTACCAATTTATGGTAAAATGACTATTTTACCCTTGGTCCCGAAACTTCCAAAAATTCCATAATTCATGCCTAAACTCTTATTTGAGACTAAAGAGTCATATTCTAACTCCTAAAGATGAGTTTGGTTACAAACTGGCAATTTACCCATTTTTCTATTTTCGAAAAGATCGTTAAGGTCCAACTTCGGCTTCAAATATGAAATTTGAATAATCTTATTAAAATTCCGAAATAATTCTCTAGATCATCTATGATATCTCATCTACTCCTTGGAGCAAGAATTTCTTAAAAATATTCAACCATCACTTCTACAAAAATTTCCAAAGTTGGTTACAACACTTGGAATTTTCTATACTTAGCCAAAATCTGAGTATGTTTTCTAACTGTACAACAAGTCCAATTTGAGTCGCTATAACTCTAAATCCCACCGTTGGATTCATCCCAACGTTTAACATATTAACCTATGCATGGCACTAAACAAAATCCCAAAAATTGAACGGTGGATCTTATAACTAAGGCATCGAAAAGTATGCTCAAACTTGACTGATCAACACAGTTTCTGGAAATTCAGCAAACACTTAACAAAACAACACACTGTCTTAACTTTGAAAAATCATAACTCCTAAACCACTCGCTGGATTTATTCCAACTTTTGATATGTTCTACTACAATATGCCAACTATATCATATCCAAAATTCAAGTCCAACAGAGATCAAAAGCCTATTCAAAACCATCTCACAAAACTGCATCACATGTTGTTTTTCCAACACTCAGCACAATTATAAAAATTGTGGGAGGAGTCAACTTTAAAACACCATAACTCTCAATCTGTAACATGGATTCCTATAAAAGTTTAGTATGATTTACTATGCAATACCGTCTATGACATATTTGAAAACCAACCAAAAAGAAGGAGTCTAGCTTACCCAAAATTGGACCCGAAGTTGATTGCTTGTCACTTCCGAAAACTCAGAAAACGCAGCAGCTCCATGAGGCATCTTCTAGGGCTGCTATGAAAGGGTCTAGGATATAATTGAGGCTCTCATCAGCACATAAGTAGAGAGTGTAATGTAGTAAAGGAAGGGGAGATGCTTACCCAACAAGAGAAACTGTCACTTGGACGCACCAGCGGCTGGGAGATGAGGTACCAGTGGCCAGGAGGGACGGCATCGTACAAAGATCTGCCCCTTGCTCCTGCGCGAAGACGAAGGGAAGGCATGGGCATCTGAAGGCGAGGAGGATCCACTGCTGTGTGAAGGGCGATAAAGGCCAGCGACGGTTGCAGATGGACGACCCAGCTACGGAGGACGGCCCTCCTGTGTGAGCTTGAGGCGAACGGTCCTCCTGTTTGGGCTCGAGGCGGACGGAAAGGAGGTCGAGGAGGCCTCGATGGTTGAAGGCAGAAGCTAGGGTTGAGGTTCGGTTTGCACGAGAAGCAGATAGGAATAGCTTCCGGGTTCAGCGTCGACAGCGGCGGGGAAGGCCGACACTGGTCGGCGCTACTAGTGGCGGTAGGGGGTTATGCGCCGGCTGCTGCCTAGGGAAGGAGGGTGACGGCAGGTTCCGGACGTGGAGATAGAACTAGGGTTAAAGGGAAAGAAGGGAAACGGTGTAACAGCTACACAAGATCTCATCCGCTGGGCTTCTAGCTGCGAGGGTTATGGAGTACAGGCCGTCTTCTCTCTGAGCCGGGAGTGATCTGGGCTGGCTGGAGGCATGCACAGAAATGGGCTGAGGCGAGGCTGACATGAGAGTTAGGTTGAACCAAGGTGAGCTGAAGTTGTAAAAAGCAAAGGTGGGCTAGGTTGTTAAAACTCGTCATGGCCTTGTCAAGCCCATGCATGACCTTGTCACGGATTTGTCATGGCCTCGTCATAACTCGTCATGGTCTCGTCACAACTTTGTCACAGTCTCGTCTCAGCCTTGTCACGATCTCGTCTAAAGTCGTCGTTAAGGATTAATTATAAGAATTAGGGTTTGATATAATTCTATCATTTTATGTGAATTAAATTCTACATAAAATGATAAATAATTATAAGAATTAGGGTTTGATATAATTCTATCATTTTATGTGAATTAAATTCTACATAAAATGATAAATAATTATAAGAATTAGAGTTTGATATAATTCTGTCATTTTATGTGAATTAAATTCTACATAAAATGATAAAATTTGTGAAGAAAGAAATACTAGATAGAATGGGAACCGTCAACGGCTCGAAGTCCGAATTGATTCGGAAATAAACGGAATAAAAATTCCGGATATTACATCAGTACCCCCTTAAAATAAGTTTCGTCCCGAAACTTAGAACAAGGTACTTAATTAAACGACTTCCATAAATAACCTGGTATGTCCTAAGTCTCACTAAATTTTTATTCATTCCCTAAACTTTTCTAACCCTATCAAGGCATAACGAAAAATCCGGTCGTTACAACAGGTGGTCAAGGTCTAATGATATACCCCGATTTGTTGGGTGACGTCCTTCAAACACGTGTATTGCTCCATCTTTTGCTACAATGTTCACCGTCCTCTTTCAGAGATCCTTCATCTCTTGAATTTGAGAGACTTGCTCGAGTCTTCTGACTCTTGTAGCCTTGGTTAAGCAATATTCCAACTTAATCCCCCTTTTCACTTCAAAGGAATGGCGATAATAAAATTTCTTGATCATGCACATATGTTCAGTCACGAAGGTCCTAACTTAATCATGCCTTTTAACAAATCGATCTTATCTTTTTCGCTTTTCCTGACATCCCAACATATGGAAGGAGCTCTTCGTATTCCACAAAAGCTTTCACCATAGACATCCTTTCTTCAAGTAGACGTAGAAATTTATACTTCATTTTCTTATGTAACGTCAAACCGACCGTAGAGGCTCTAACGTCAATCTTTCATGTACTCCTTGTACATCTCATATAGATAACAACCTTCAAAACTTCGTTCTTCTCTTACTCATGATGGTCACCTTAAGCATCTCTTGGTATTCCATGAACAATCTTCATGACCGTACTAGTATGCCCAGTGGAAAACGCTAGAAGACATTCCCTAACCATAATCATTGAAAGATCCACTCATCACTTCACCAAGTACTAATATCATAACACTAAGCTTGCAGTGTTGCCCTCATCTAGGTCCTCCCTTTCACGTCTTAGCCACCATGGATCTTCCGTGTGAGTTTGAAACATTTGACTCAGATTTTGCTCACAAAAACACACCATCCATTTCATTAGTACAAACATACCGTGCATCCTCTGTTTGGATTCCCCATTTCTAATCAAGCATTAAAAGTTTTAATCCGTGTCATTCCCTATATGTACATCCCATGACCTAAAAAGGTTGCACATGGTCGTTACAATCCCACCCTATGAGGTCTGTTATAGTTACATGTTTTGACCTCAGTCAATGCTACTTGATTAAGACACTTGCACTTTTATCGATACAACTCCTCACTACTGACATTGAACCACCAGGAATACTCCAAGCACTTATTACCTTTCCATTATAATCCCTTAGTTCGGGTTACACTTCTCATCAACACTCGCGAGTAGACAACCTGCACCTGTGCGTTCTCGGTTATCACCGATTAGCTTATAGTTGACCTTCTCCAAGTTCAACTACTCACCATTCCTCCTACACTCCATGTTACCATACTCCTGAAGGCTACCCTCATGGGGTACTCTACCTTAAACTTCACTAGCTCATTTTCCACGTTCCATGCTTTCTTCCTATTCTATAAGGTAACCATACCCTTCTCGGCCTCGCGCGTATAACTCGCCTTCATAGGCTTAACCGCGCCTCAAGATATATTGTAAGCGTGTCTTCTCAAAAACTCACACGTTACTCAGTAACCGTTCGCGTTTCTCTTGGTTGGTATCTTACGTATTTTCATAACTAAAAGCTCATTGTTGTGTCACTCCTCTTCTCGGGATCACGTCCACTCACACTTCTATCTTCTTGCGTTTCTTAGACTTATCATCATAACGGAAATCGGTCAACTCCACGTGAATCCCCACCATGCCCTTCTTCTCATAACTCTAGTAATGTTGACACTTCACTTTTTGGTACCCCGTAAGCTTAACTTGCGGTATCTTAAATCTTTAGCAAATGGTTTGATCACTCTTCTCGCCTTGACTCCAATGCTTAGAAGCGCCTAAAGAAAACTTCACATCTTAATGGAATACCACCTTTTACCTTGCGAGAATGTACATATCTCCTCCTCGATTCGTATCTTTAGTTATCCACGGGTCTTCTTGAAGAACTTAAGTCTGTTATCTCCATTGGTCTCGTTGTCGTTCAATCATGGCTTCTTTGGAACCACTTCCATACCTTAAATGTTACTCCCTTTACTTGTATTGCTTCCATCTCGATTTCTCTTAAGTCGTGTTGAGTTTTCCTTCCACTTGTTCAGCCTTCGTTTACGTGATCTCTAATCCTCCTCTTCGACGTCCTCTTACAGGAATACGAGAAACTCCAAGGTGTTCGTCCGAACGTAACGCTCAAACTCGATACTTGAGCATATCCATCCTCGTATGCACACTATCCCAAGCCAACAACGTCGTCCACGGGCGATGATATCATACTATTGTCTTAACTATAAGGTCCCATACAACTACACGCTACTATATAACATAGATATTCGTACATAAGACTATATAAGTCTTATGTCCATATCACTACTCATATAATACATCCGGCAATCCATTACAACAATACAAGGTCCAAACATGTATTATAGTCCACATATATAACTATACATATATATCAAGTCCAACATGCTACTACAATCAATATATACATATATACATATATATAAAAATCCAATAAACTAAGCTGCCGAGATCCGCAGAAGTAGTGGTGGTCCTTACATTCTACCCTCAACTGACTATGCTCGTGATTTTGAAAACGAAAATCATTTTAAAACTTAGAACCCTTGGGGGTTCTATTTCCATATATTCGGCCTTTAGAAGATTCCGAGTGTCATTGTTGTCAACCTAGGGCTTTGATACCACTTTGTAACACCCCAAATCTGCGGGACTCGGAATGCTATGGGCGAGACCTCACAATGGGTCCCGACCCTTAGCCTGAAAACAATTTCACCGAACGTTTTCAACAAGGCACAAATAAAGGCCAAAACCGAAATACATGTTTATGCAATGTAATGAAACCCGAAAGCGTACAAACAAAAGACTTCAACCGAAATACAACACCAAAGACCAAACGCCATACACGCGGCATACAAAACACAAAACTGAAGAACAATACACAACCCGACTCCAACCAAAAACCCCTCTTAAAATGTATGGAACCCCGGCTACCCACTCTTCCGTATCTCTCGGCCGCACTCCTAACCTGTAGGGCAATCTACAACAAACGGTTTAAAACCGTTAGCTCATATTCTAAGCATTAGAATCAATGGGAAAGGCACATACACAATCATCACAAGCACATAACATACTTAAAAGCACAACAATCCGTTTATTATCTTTATTATTATCAAGTCGTATCCCGTTCTAATTCAACTTAGGTTTGTGATATGAGACCACCATGGTCCCGCCTCGGTCCCTACTAAACTCTCGCAAGAGCTAGGTAGATGATGTCACTGCCCATTATAATACACTTGGGCCAAAATAATATAAGGTCGGTGGTCCTATTACCGGTTCAGTTGTTTATAACATAAACAAACCATACACACACCACCAAACACACATCAATGCTAATACGTAAAATACGAGCTAAGTAAGTCCAGAGACTTACCTCGTCCCAAAGATAATCCCGCTCTTAGCTTCCCGCAGGAAGACACTCAATGCCTGTCAAAAGGCACACGATCAACAACTCTCTCACATGCTAGAAGTCCTTAAACTTCTAGTCCCAATGATCTCGCACGATCATAAACCATAACCATGTTAGGATAACAACTCATAGCCCTCACGGTCTCACAAGATCATAACCATCACAACACACGCTAGGATACTCTCGTCCTAGTCTCCACAATCTCAACAATCATATAACCACAACCTAAAGCCTCATATACTCACAAGATCAACCAAACACTCAATGTCTTACAACAATCGACAACTCTCAAAAGTCACCTAAGGTCCAAACCACTACTTGGTATTCTCACTAAGTTATGCTAGATCCAACCTAGCATGATACTACTACCAAACAAAACTAGATTAAGGAGGAAGGTAATCACACGAGGTCAAAGGCGGAAGACGATCTACGGATGTCGAGTTTGAATTCAATGGTTTTTATCGGGGCGCTTCCGAACCCACCAAACTAAACAAATTTAGCTTATACGCTAAATTTGAACGGAAGATAACTTATATAAATATATGGTAAAACTCACAATAAAGACTTTGGTTGAAATTCTGTAAATACCTTTTCTAGGTAAAAGTATGTAATTTCAGAAGCTTGAGTCATTTCTCGTAATTAAACTTTGGGTCATATTCTTAAAATATAAATAATGTCCAAAATCTGTAATTAAGCATGTACGGGGAAAAAGTTCGATTTCAAAAATTTGGGTCTTGTTTGTAAATAATAAGATTGACCAAAATCAGCAAATACAAAACATGGGCACTTAATTGTAATTAAAAGTTTTGGACATTCTTTGCAATTACACCATTTTTTTTGGGGGGCGGGGGCAATCGTAGTTAATGTAAACGGTTTCTTCTTCCCGCTTGGACAACAGTTAAGGGTTGGGGAAGGACCTCGCAGGTGCACCGGCGGCGAGCTTGGCAGATATCCTCTCCGGAAGGCGAGCAGGTGAGAGCGGAGGCGGGCTACAGCGCCTAAGGCAGGGGTTGTATAGGGGCTCTGGCGTTAGTTGAATCAGAAGGCAAAGCAGGGGCTTCTTTAGCATCTGGTGGCAAACGGTAGTGGCGAGGCGGTGGCTGGCATTTTTCCAGTCGCAGAGTTCAACAAAGGAGAGAGGTGGGGGTGGTAGCCTTCGATCCGACATAAGCTCGAGGTATCGAGGAGAGGAGATGCAAGTGTGAAGCAAGGCCAAAATGAGAGTGAGGGAGAGAGGGTGAGATGAGTCGAGAGAGGGGTTGTAGAAAAGGCTCTCTACTGCAGGCTGCCAAAAACATGGGGAGATGAGGAGGGTTGGAGATACAGAGGAGGGCTGACGAGATGGGGCATAGCGTGCGGCCCAAATGGCTAGGTCATAGGGGGCAGGGGCGTCAAGGGGTCGGAGGAGACCAAAAAGTCGGTTGCACTACTTAGGCCCTGACTGGGCGGCCAACAGGGAGAACGAGGGGCCGCTCGTCCGAAACTGAGAAGAAAGAGAGAAGGAAAAAGAAAAGAAATAGAGGAGGATGAATAATGTGCAATAAAATGACTCGATCAAATGCGTTCGGAACGGGATTTTGAATCGGAAAACATTTTTGACTTTTCCGACATTAAAGTGCCGGTATATATATATATATATATATATATATATATATATGTATATATATATGTATATATGTATGTATATATATATATATATGTATATATATATATATATGTATGTATATATATATATATATGTATATATGTGTATATGT